>VOCS01054060.1:0-12732 GCA_007922155.1 Mesoclemmys tuberculata
TGGATTATCGGCAGATAAGTCTGCTCAATGGTCTGTGGGAATGTTGACGGGATGGGAACTGAGTTACTGCAAGGAATTCCTTTTTGGTTGTTGGCTGGTGAGTCTTGCCCGCATGCTTGGGGTTTAGCTGATCGCCATATTTGGGGTCGGGAAGGAATTTTCCTCCGGGGAGGATTGGCAGAGGCCCCGGAGGTTTTTCGCCTTCCTCCGCAGCGTGGGGCATGGGTCGCTTGCTGATGGATTCCCTGCAGTTTGAGGTCTTCAAATCTCACTTTTGAGGATTTCAATAACTCAGTCATGGGTTCGGGGTTGTTATAAATGTGTATGGGTAGGGTTTTGTGGCCTGCCTTGTGCAGGAGGTGAGGCTAGATGATCATATTGGTCCCTTCGGACCTATGAGTCTATGCATGCCTTGGTTAAACAGGCTATTTCATTTTCATGGTAAGCTGCAGTCAGTTTTTTATTTTAACCAGCTAACAACAATATCCATTGTTCCTTTCACAAATTTTTTGAATTTAGACTGTTTTTCTTCATGCTTCTTGTACATATCCTTCTCTCCTGGCAGCAGAGCCTCGTGATTGGTAATCTTTCTTATTATCTCAGCTACTTCCCTCACTTCCTTCAGGGATTTTATTCTTTCTTGGTACCCAGGCTTTAGTTCCTGTTCTTCCGACATGATCAGCAGGTCAATGTATTCCGGAGTGGACAGAGGGTTGGGTTTCAAAGCAATCGCTTGCAGACGTTGAAGGCTGCGAGATGATTGATCAATAAGATCCATTAATATCTCTTCCACCTCAGAGTATTCCTGCGACAGATTCTCAACCACATTCTTTGTCGATAACACCTCACCAGATGCCTTCTCATACTTTTCTTTCAGTTGTGCATAGGTCTGTTTCTCTTTTACTACTTTATAATCCCACCTGTACTTCTGATTGAAATGAATGTTCCACTGACATTTACCTGGACAAACAGTGCAATTTCCTGTACCCTGATCTATAGCTGCACACCCCCGCTTACCATCATCATTCGGGATTCCACAGGGATAGTGACATGTAAAGTGACAATTCTGGCAATTTGTTATATAGGCACCTGTACCAGAGATGTCCTCCTGCACTGGCACTGTTTTCTCTACCACATACTCAAAGTCTTTATTGGCTTCCATATCATCCTTGTGCTGTTCCAGAGCTTCCTGTGTCTTTCTCAGTTCCTCTAGCTTCATCAGGCCAGCTTTGATTTGTGGCTGCAGGCCTTCCACAGCTGTCTCCAGCATCTTCCGTTCTCTGAGAACTTCCTGCGTTAATGTTAAACTTCTAGTTTCTAATTTACATAAAGACTCAAAAAATGTCTTCATACTCATCGCTCCCATTTTCCAGAACATTTCATCAAAAGTAAAACTGCCCTCATCAGCTCCAGCATTACAAGCAAAGAGTGTGGAGTTATTGAATTTGAAATGAATAGGGCTGCCCTTAGCATCTTTAGCACAAGGGACATCAGAAGTTTTAATGGCCTCTAGAACAGGGGGTGTCTGTCCATCTGCAAAGGTAATCAGGATTTGTATATTGTCTTTTATATCCTTCCCAAAAATGGAGAGAACTGAGTCAAACACGTATTTCTGGGCATGTGTCAAACGAGCTAGTGAGGCCTGAACTACAATGCAGACAGCATCTATGTGATCAATGGCCCCTGGGGTGGAGAAAAACGCTCGAATTTGCCTTGTTATCTCTTTGTCTTGCTCTATCCCTCTGGTGTCACCAAATCCTGGGGTGTCTATTATAGTCAGGGAATAGGGGACTTGGAAGCCCTTTTTGTAATTAACTTCATAGGCAGTCACTTCAGATGTCTGGCTCTCAGCTTGGCTTCTATTTGTAGTTTCATGGATTAGTTTGAACCTGAATTCATCTTCCCATTGCACACCCAGTACATAGCTGATCATCCCATTGATGAGTGTTGTTTTTCCTGATCCAGTTGCTCCCATCACCATAATGACTTTGTTAGGGATCTGTAGGTTTACTTTTCCCAGTCTATACTTTAGGTAATTTGCTGTAGAATTGAACATTGCCTTCTCTATTGGAAGTGCATAAACTGAGGGCTTCCCCTTTTCTATCAAAGTGCTCGTCTTGAAGAAATCTTGTGCTAGTGTCCTTAATTCTTCTCCTGATGTTGAAATTGATCCCTCCTCACCTGGGTGACTCACAGCTCCATCTGCACACACAGCCGACACCCGGAATCTGTAGGGTGTCTGAGGCATCAGTCCCTCAATGGTACAGAAATCTGTTCTCTTTTCTGTCCTTTGTTCCTGCCATTTGTCTTTCCCTTCCTGACTCATATCTCCCGCCTCCTCCTTATATTCCACCTTGTACTCCGTTATACTGACGCCATCTCCAATAACACTTGGACTCTGCCAGGTGAGGGTGATGGCTGATGAATCTACAGTAACTTTTTCTGGCTTTCCAGGAGGGCTGGTAGGAAGCATCTTCACAGAACCACTCACATCACTGCTCAGGCTTAGCCCTGGTTTGCTCACTGCAGCATATCGGAACTGGTACTCAGTGTTTGGACGTAGCCCGTTTACTGTGAAGGTCTCTTGTTTGTCATTTGTATCCATAGCCGTCCAGTTCTCCTGCCCTACAATTCTGTACTCTACCCGATAGTGAGATATCTCCTTCCTTCCAAAGGCTGCTGGTTTAAACGTGAGCTGCACATGCTCATGTCTGACTCCATCAATCAGTAAAGGAAGAGGCTTGGATGGAGGTTCATAGTTAGTGCTGACCAGCTCTCCATTTTCAAAGAGGTAAATTGAAGCCCCTGGATTGTTCTCATCTGGGACAGAGGCCACAATGAATCGCGTCATCTCATTAGATTTATTGGCATGGAAGAAGTCTGAAATGGACTTTGCAGATTTTCGAGCACTTTGGTTTCTCTCATTGCACGCAAACCACAGTTTGGAGTTTGGTTTCTTGCTGACAGAACTATCTGATGTAAGATCTTGAGTATTCTGCATAAATTGGTTCTTAAGGCAGAGTTTTAAATCTGATAAATATGGTTCCTCTTCATGTAATGAGGTGAACATAAAGGAGACAACAAAGTCATTTCTAAGATGAAGTACTATTTCATCCAGTTTATTCTGGGAGGACACTACTTCCATTTCCTTTAGGACAGAGAGATAGGAATTGACGAAATTCATTTCTCGTTCCTTTTTATCCAGAAATTCACTGAGTTGCTTGATATTGAACAGTGATTGGTTTTTGCAGGTTAAAATGTCCACCAGGGCCCCTTCCTCTTTTCCACCTCCACGGATAGACGGTAAGAGTCCTGCGAGCTGTTTCTGGAAAATCTGTCTGTGTTGCTTACACAGATCTTTAAATTGCTGGATTTTCCTCTTGATTTCAGGGAAGGTTGAGGCAATTGGATTCTTCACCATGTCGTTGCATCGCATGTCTAGCTCTGTCAGCTGCTCCAGGGCGGTTTGAACATCAAAGATCAGAGCTATGCTGATCTCTCGCACCAGCTGAGCAGCTTTGGAATCCAGCTTGGTCAGCGGGTACAGCCAGACTCTTACTGGTACGGCCTTCTCCCCATTGTCACCCAGCAGCTTTGGGAGAGTGGAATATATTTTCATGGCCTCTTGGAAAGTAGCTGGATTGTTCTCAAGAGCAAAATCACCATAAAACTTACAACTAAGTTTTTCAGCTTGTGCTTTTTCCTTGTCATCCATTTTGAGAGCTCCTTCCCCTTTGATGGAGACCATGGGTATCTTTTTAATCATAACCTGGAGATTTCCCTGTATCTCTTGTACGTTTTCAGATGAATCAACATCCTGATCAAAGACAAAGAAAGCCTGAGCCCCATACAGCACAGCCGTGACTACATGAGTGGCCGTGCCTTGGTCAAATACATCAGGGTAAGAGACATTCTGGCGCCCTAAATGGCTCATAGTCAGCTGCTTAAACTGTGTTGTAGTTGAGTACTGGAGAGAAACACGGGCTTGATGTTTTGATGTCTTGGTATCACTTAAATATTCTGCAGATCCACTCACTTCCACTAGGCCAAACAGGAAACTGGCCTTCAGTGATGCTGTGACATTGAGGACAGAGGCTTTGTCTTCAGTGTTGTCAGATGCAATGATCTGAAATTCAGCCTTGGATTGTGGTTTTGAATCTACCTGATTTTGAAGTGTCTTCAGGTCCCATAAAGTGATTCCTAGAATAGTACAGACAAACACATGATAAATGGCAGAGAGGGTAAGAAATCCTTCAGTTCTGTAACTGCACGACATTTTCAAGCATTAAAAAGAGTTGAATATTCCTGAACAAACTGTCCGATCTGGGAAAACTCTTCACTCATCCTGTCTGTGTGTGAAATTAACAATAGATTAACATTTGTTTAAAAATTTAACCTAAACACACAAGCCATGACAAAGATTGCTGTTTGCCAGAAGCTGGGAAGGGATGACAGGATGGATCACTTGATGATTACCTGTTCTGTCAGTTCCCTCTGAAGTACCTGGCCCTGGCCATGCCGGAAGACAGGATACTGGGCTAGCTGGACCATTGCTCTGACCCAGTGTGGCCGTTCTTATATTCTTATGACTGCAGAGTTATGATTAAAATGACCTTTTTACTGTAGCCTACTGCACCAAAGGGAGTTTGAGGAGCTAAGAATGAGAGTGTTACGCATACATGCACTTTTCATCCAAGTGGATCCCAAAGCCTTTAACAGATTGTACTAGCTCCTTCTCCAGTACAATATCTATAAACGTAAATTTAAAAAAGCCTTTTACATTAAGAAAGTGAAGGTTACAAAGCCAAACAATCAAATGTTAGGAAATGTCATACTTTAGGTTTCCATCTGACCTTAATTCAGCCATCTTGTGTTTATGCATCTTTAATTCCATGACCAAATACTAGCTTTTCCAAGGAACTCCTCCTTCAGTGCACAGTTGGAATGGTTCTCATTGGAATGGTTATGATTCAGTATTTCTTTTTTTACTAATTCAATGTGTGGACCCAGGTCTAATTCACTGTACCCCATTCAACCCTACACTGAACACGGAATTGTTAATTTCCTCCTGGTGCCCATCATCGTAATATCTGAGAGCTTCAGCAACATTCAGACACTTCTCTTCACAACAGCCCCATGAGGCAAAGAGGTATTAATATCAATATTTTACTGGTGATGAACTGAGGCACAGAGAGTAAGGATAAAATGTCCACTAATTTGGGTGCCCAACTTGAGAAGCCCAAGGCCTGAGGGTTTTTCCAGAGCTGTTAGCGGTTTTCTAGCACTTTATATGTACAAAGCGCAGCTCCCGCTGACTTCAGTTGCAACTGTGAGTGCTCAGCACTTCTGCAAATCTGACCAGCCATGCGATAGGAAAGACATGTCTTCAGTGTGTTCTGCAGCTATTTGCTGTCAGCAAAGAAATGTAAGGTCATATTTTTAAAGGTATTTTGATGCGTAAAATGATACAACACTGCCTAGTGGGATTTTCAGAAGCCCAGGTGATTCCTTTTAAAAATCTGCCTCTCTGGACTGTGTCCAGTGATAAAATATAAAAAAGGAGAGAGCCAAGATAGGCAACATTCAGGCTCTGTTCCTTCCTCCAAATGTACTGGGCTTTCTCCACAAGCACTTCCTGACCTGGGCTTCTCTTAGTTCCTGTATATCATCACACTGTAGCACGCCCTGTTGGGAAGCTGTCTGCCATAACACTCAGGAGTAAGGACACTAGAGACTTAGGCCCTTCTTCCTCTGTCTCCCACCAGGGCTGATCCCTTCTGCCCTGGTCCCTGTCCTGTGCCCTGACTCCAGTCGGTCTCTCTTACAGTGTCTCCACACAGCTCCTGGATCCTTTCCTTTCTGCATTCTGGATCATGCTTCAGGCTATTTCTACACTATGGACCTTCCAGGGGCAGAGCTATACTGCTGCAGCTGTGCTGCTCTAACGTCTCCCACGTAGCCGCTCTATGCCAGTGGGAAAGAACTCTCCCACTAGCATAATTAAACCACCCCTAACTAGCAGCAGTAGCTATGTTGAGGGGTGAGTGTCTCACCGACATAGGG
Organism: Mesoclemmys tuberculata; assembly: GCA_007922155.1. Lineage (NCBI taxonomy): Eukaryota > Metazoa > Chordata > Testudines > Chelidae > Mesoclemmys > Mesoclemmys tuberculata. The sequence goes on from VOCS01054060.1 coordinate 6,064, forward strand.
CTGTCCACACTGGCGCTTCTGTCAGTGAGACTTTTGTCAGTCAGGGAGTGTTTTTTCAAATCCCTGACTGACAAAATTTTACCGACAACAGTGCTAGTGTAGACAAAGACTTATTCTCCTCCCCCTTCTCCTGGCTCAATACATCTTGGCCTGCCCTGCTCTGCCTGGCTTCTGGGCTCATTCTGTGACCTCCCCCTCCATTCTCATTACTATTCTGATCCTGATTTACAGTGGGATCTTGGACAAATAACTAAAAATCTAAACGTCATTTGGCCCCGCTGTAATGCTGGGATGATATTTACAATTTCACAGACTGTTTTGAGACCATCTTAATAATGTATCTATAGTGCTAAGTATTGTTAAAATGAAATAGCAGGGGTAAGAATAGAACGTGGGGGTCCTGGCTCTAAGGACCATGCTTAGTTTACCCAGAGCAGCTTGCCACAGAAGGGTGTTATGGACTTGCTGAGGGATATATCTGTGTGACATGCACCTTATGGCCTCTGCTGAGTTTCTGATGACTTCTTCAACCATATTAAAGCCCAAATCCAAGGCCTGAAAGTTAGAAGGACAGCTGCCCAGGGAGCACAGACCACAGAGACCAGTTTCAGTGGAAGGCGGCCAATGGTTTCTTTAGCTGAACTGTTGATGGTGCATTTAGCCAAGGGCAAGGGGGTTAAAAAAGAAGGTGTGTAATGGAAAGTTAGCTTCACCCCAACTATGCCATTGGGCAATATTCTGCTCTTGCTTACCCCAGTGCATACTGGAGTCATTAGAATCATTCCTGATGATTCCACACCAGCCAATGTACTGGAAAGCAGAGTTTGGCACCATTGTCCTTCATAGCACTTCACGTGCCCTTGGCCAGAAATGAAACAATGAGCAGAAACTAATTCCTGGTAAAGGGGAAATCTTTTGCATGAGCTTTACAAAACTACTACATTAATGCAAATACCTTGCAAATTATTTGTTATGCATTTCAGTACGGATGTTGAGCAAAGCACATGTTGCGTGTGCACTAAGAGAAGAATTTGCTGATCTCTGGCTGTGCTGGCTCTGTGCACTGGCTGAAACTCGGTAGTTAGGGGACGGCCCTAAGTCTCAAGTTCAGCTCTTGGGTCAGGGTGCAGTGGGAGCCTCACAGAGTCTGTGGCTGCAGGTCCAAGTGGGAGCAGAGATGTTGGACGTTTGTTCAGCTGCACTAGTGACTCCTGTAGTGCCAGAGGGAGCCCTGCTAAAGGCTCAGCGTGGGTGGATCTAGGGAGAAGTCTGGTACATGGCCATGCATAGGGCAGAGCCAGCACCCCTGCAGGAGGTTCCCATGGTGCCAGCAGATGGGAGAGCTCCTCGGGGGATGGAGGGATTAGAGAAGAGTGAAAGAGAAAGTGGCAGCCTGGCATCAGTCAGACAAGTGACTGGGCTCTATACTGAGGTAACAAGGTGAACTGTACTGGCCTGTGGCATACAGGGGCTCATATTAGTGGATTTGGCCTTAATATCAATTAATCTGTGAAGAGAGTCAGACGCTTGGTCCCTCCAGCTACACCACCAAGATTTTTGTGATGTCCCAAATTGGGTCTCCTTATCCACAGAGCAGGTGTTGGGTGACTGGAACCGGGGTAGCCTCAAGATAGACAGTTAAGGTTCCATCCCATGACAGGTTATAACTTGGTTCAAAAGAGAATTTAAAATGTTCCTGGAGGAGAGGTCCATCTATTGCTATTAGCCAGGACAGTCAGGGATGCAGCTCCATGTCCTGGGTGTCCCTAAACCTCTGACTGCTGGAAGCTGAGTGGATGACAGGGGATGGATCATTCAATAATTGCCTTGTTCTGTTCATTCCCTCTGAAGCGCCTGGCATTGGCCACTCTCAGAAGACAGGATACGGGGCTAGGTGGACCATTGGTTTGACCCAGTATGGCCGTTCTTATGTTCTTTGATTGCTGAACGCCAGGGAGGGAGGGTTCAGACTCTACTGGCTGGTGGGCGGGGATCTGAGGGGGGCAGCCACCCTGAGAACAGATCAGGAGAAAATAAACCTTCCCAACTGGGCAGCTGGGAGTTTCATTTTATCAGGAACATGAGTTGTTTTAGTTCTACATGACCTAACAGAGGCTGTCAATTCTGGGAATGGCATAACACACTTTAGGGAAAAAACCCAAACTGGGCACATTTTACCCACAGCAACGAATAATGAGCAAAGCTGATTACTCCCGACAGATCGGGTGCTCAGAAAGCACTCTGCATTTCTCTCGATGGTGCTGTGCATTTTGGCGGATTTCTGTTAAGCTTGCATAGCTTTATACAAAGTTGTTCCCACCTGTATGTTAACTCCTTTCCTACGATGCGGTTGTGCACACTGAATTGTAAGTATCGACCACAATCGCAGTTTTGCTTTTGCTCTTATTGCAATGGATCGTTGGCTCTGTTTGAATCAATGCCTGGCTGTTTTTCATGTTCACAGAGTTTCTGATGCTGAGCCAGCGAGGGTTGAGCTAGCAGCAGGCTAAATGACCCAAAAACCAACCTTTAAGGACATATTAGAAAAGTATTGAAATGGTGAACAGGGCCATTCCTTCTGGAGAGTTATCAAAGCCATGTTAAGTGGACTAAATTCTTTAGTATATAGACCTGTATTGTGAGAGAATCAAAGAATAGATACTAAGTGTATTTGTCTGTGTTTGCCTATCTTTTGTTAGAAATTTAACAATGTAACCAGACTAGTTTATAGACGCTAATTCCCTTTCATGTCTTAAATGCCTTAAGTAAGTATGTGTCTGTATTAAGTTAATCTTAAGATCAAAGAGATACGATATTATTATTATTAACACTGTCTGCAGTTTAACTATCTATGTTATAATGAAGGATCAGTTAATTGCCTTATGTGAGGGAGTAGAACTAGTTTACCTGTGGACACCCAGGAAACAGTAGATTAGCTTCAAAGCAATGATCTATATTGCCTATTCTGCCTCGGGAGGAGGTCCTGCTGTGACAAGAGGCTTCTCAGCCTGCTTGGGAACCATAAAAATGTTCTTGGTCCTGACCCTTTTTATCTCAGATATTCTTATCTTTGCCAGGGGAAGTTCAAATCACACTGAGATCTCCAGGTCTACCCTGGATTATCCATGTAAAATCTCATGGAAGAATTTGAACAAACTCTGCACACAGACTGCCCATTAAACTACAAACTTTTAAATTGATTCTAGAAGGATTTTTACAAATCAACAACCTCAGCATCTCTGCTATGAAACCGATCTAAGAATTTTACTTATACTAAAGATCTGTCAATGGCAATAATTATTTCTTTTTTAACTAAATCTAACATTTATTAATAAGAATTGGCTGTACATGTGTATTTGGATAAGATCTGAAATATTCATTGACTTGGTGGGTAACCTATCTGATCTCCTGGGATTGGTAGAATTTTATATATCGTGACAAAGGTTTCCAATAACATCTCTATATAGACATGGCTGTCAGAGTGGGAGCCAAATACTGGATTGTTAAAAGGGAACTGTATTTTAGCTTCTTGGTAACCAGTAAGGAGTTACAGAAGCCATTTTGTTATTGGCTTGGTAAATCTAATTATAGACTAAATCACCAGTCTGGGGGATCGTCTGCCCTATTCTTTGCCAACATTGAGCATTCTCAGTATAGCCCCTCCAGCGACCATGGTCACACAGTTGCATGTTGATTTTTTTTTTTTGGTATATGTATTTGTGTTGTGGGTGGGATTGTAAATTAATACAGATTCAAAGCAGAGGTGCGTGATCAAATGAGTTTGAGAACCACTGACCTAACGTGCATGGCAGCAGGTCACCAGCCCAATGCTCGTACATCCTGCCCCATCCAATTACTTCAGACCCTCAGCCTGGGGGAATGTGCAGGGCCTGTTCCAGGGCTACTCAAGCCACAATTGGCTCATTCTCAGGTTTGAAGTGATTCAGACTGTGACCCTTGCCTCCCTTCACTCCAGAGTTCAGGGGCTACAGCTGGGGAATTACCTGGGATGAGGTCATCTTTGCGGCAGTCGTACAGCATCCCCAGCTGGAAAGGGCGGCCCAGAGCTGGCATCTCAATTGTGTCATCTGACCTGGCCATGGTTTAAAGTCCAAACACTTTCTTGTGTCTCACCTGCATGAAAATAACTTATGTTAAACTGGAGTCCTTCAGGAGACAGATTCAAATGCTTCTCCTTGGCTGCAAACTTCATAACCCTGGAACCAGGTTAGTTTGGTTCATGACATGGGAAGTGTGAGTTTGTGAGCATGGTTCTGTGTCACATCCTGACACACACTCAGGTCCAACATACTGTGGGCTCGGAAACTGATTCCCAGCAGTATCTAATCCACATAGAAGGCTGGCAAAAGGGCTAGTTTTGCTCTTCTGTGCATCGTTTTTGATGTTAAGGACATGACCGTGGGACTTCAATGATCTCACTGTCTAATGTAAACACAGAACACTGGACAACAGGACTGGTAAGCCTGGGTGTGGAAAGATCAGTGGTGAGCTCAGCCTACAAAGGATTGCTGGAAGAAGTGGATTTAAAGGAGAAATCTGAAGAGGGAGAAAAAGAGTTGGTTTGACAGGATAAGGCAGACTGCGATAGGAGACTATGGCCTGATTCTTCACTGCTTTACACCTGGTGTCATCATTTAAAAGCGTACAAAGTGAGTATGAAATGCTGCCACTCTGATCTGGCAGCATTTTAAATCCACTTTTCCACAGGAGTCATAAATGACACTAGTAGAAGGCAGGGGAGAATCAGGATCCAAGTATTAAGGAACTTAAGGAAGCCGTAATAAGAGAGGACTGGGAGAAAATGTGAGGAGAGATGTAGGCAGGGAAGAGCCGAAGTCGACATTGATGGAGAAGACAAGTTACCTGAGTCACTGTAGCTCTGCATGGTGTGGAGACACCAGAGCAGAGTTGAGAGTGGATATAAAATGCTGCCAAATCAGAATGGTCGTGTTTTACACCCACCTTGCACTGCTGTAAATGACCACACAGAGGAAACAGTGAATTGGACCCTGAACTTTTTAAATCACCAATGACAGTTTGTTGTATTCTTAATATATTTAATTCTGTTCCCAATGTATTTCACACAATGAATCTGTAGTACTGCTTCCATTTCAGAAAATTGTCACCGCATTTTGAAGGAGTGTAGCACAAGTGAAGCTGTGATGGCATTATTTTTTGACCAGGAAACAAAATTTCCAACCCATGAAAAATTGTGAGTTTTTTAAATTAGGTCAGTCCTGAGTAAGGACCAAATGGCAAAACCTGGAAATTTTTAGTAGGACTAAAAGTCAGATATAATTTGTTTTGGAAATACCGAAATGTTCCAGCTGTCCGGGCTGCTGTTTTGGTGTCCATGAAACACAATGTATTCCCTTGAAACCCACATCAACCTACCAGGGGAACCTTCCACTGAATTCACACATTCCTGTGGAAGGTGTGGATCTGTTGAAAGAGCATTTTCTTTTGGATAACCATTCTGTCAGAAAAGCTTGGATCAATTATAGTTACTATGGTTTTAAAAGAATTTAGAAAAGAAGTGTTTTTAACGCTGTGCCAGCTAGCCCTACTCCTAGTTATTCCTAGAGCTGGTCAGGAATCTTCTCTCTGAATTTTGGAAGGGTGATTCATTCACTGCTCAGCTGCACTTCCCTGTTCTGGTCTGTGGGGAGTTTGTTTTTGATGATGAACTTAGAGAGGTTGGGGGGTTGTTTGAAGGCCAGAAGAGGGGGTTCAGGAAAGCTTTTTTCCAGGATTTGGCTGAAACCTGACAATGACGACACTCGTGTGAAGCAAAAAGGATTTTTTTTTTTTTTTTAAGGATTAGGCACCACAAGATAACACTGAAGAGGTTTATTTACGGCACTGGGAAGACTGCCTTAAACAGCTTTGAATTTATGTTGTTACAGGAGGCACTTATATACGGTTTTTTATTACTCAAACAATTTACATTTTATTTATTTATTTATGAATATAAATATTGTTTAATTTAGAAAGACCAGGAGTGATAATGACAGAGACAGAACATACGTGCAGAGACACTCTAATTACATTAAAGGATCTCTGACTACAGTTGTGAGGGGGGAAAATGGATGGAGAAGAAGAATTCTTACAGATAGGAGGGTACATGACAGGGGGGTGTACAGAATGTGAGGCTGAATCACTGAGTGGCGATCCAGCCTCCCAAGTTGTCAGCTATTTACATGTGCCATTGTCTTTCAGGCTCTGGTATGCCTGCCTGTTACCTAGGTGGGGTTCAAACTAGCCGAAAACTGCTTCAGGCCTAACACTCAGATGAACTGACACAGGAAAATGATGAAAGACAAAAACACCACATCACCTGTGGGTGAGCAGTTTTCACAAAACCATCACTCTGTGTCTGGCCTCTCAGTCTTCATTCTCAAAGGAAACCTGCACAACACATTCAAAAGATAAGGCTGGGAGCTTAAACTCATAACTCTGCTAGACACTAGAAAACACAGACTGATCGGAGACACTGGATTTATGGCTTATTATATTACAATGGTCTGTGCTCCACTAACCCATTCCTCCCCCAGTTGCCTTTCTTCTCCAAACTTACCTCCATGACTGAAGAGGTGTTAACAGGCCACTTCCACTTGAATGTTCCTTTGAAATATTTGAGGCAATGTG
>VOCS01054065.1:0-12341 GCA_007922155.1 Mesoclemmys tuberculata
GGTTTTTCACCCTGGTTCCCCAAGAACACAGAGCTGCCAGGTAACAACAGTAATAAAAGCCTTTATAGAATCTGCACTTTTTTCTCCTTGGTTCAAGGGTCAAACCCAGAAAATGAATAGTATGCCAAAGTTCCTTGGAAATCTGGATTCCCAACTCTGTGGATCCCTGGGCAATTGCGTAGTGCTACTCTACTTCTGCACTCATCTCTAGCCCTTTCACCTTCCGCCATGGCAATGTAGCTAAGCTGTAGTCCCTAGTACTGTGGTATAGGCCTGAGCCAGAGTAGGTCCTGACCATCAATACTTTTTAATCTTAAGGGTTAACCCTCACAGTGACAAGAATGAAATTAAAATTGCAGATAGGGATGTTCCGGACATACTGATTGTTTATGCCATCCCAGGCTCCAACATAACTAATTGCTCAAATATAAGAGTGAGAACATCCTACCCAAACATTCTGTGATTTAACATTTCTGACACATTAGGGCCCTGTTTGTGAACATCTAAGTATGAATGTTTGGAAACATCCTGGAATCTAACTGTGATAATTCACAAGTGAAGGAAAGTGCCCAATGTGTATCAGGAATGTGGTTGATGTGTAAATTATGGGGGGGGAATTAAGGTTTCTATTTCTTTTTTATTTATTTATTTATTTTTGTAAAATAAGTAATAATAAAATTGGTGTAGGTATTAGGATATTATGTTAGTAAGTAAGTATAAAATATATTAAAGTAAAAAAAAAGTAGTAATTTTTAATATATATAAATAAAAAATAAAAACCATTTAAGTGTGTAAATAAATAAATAAAGTAAAACAGCCTCCAAAAACAAAATAATGCTTTTGTTTAAAAATCTTTTACAACCCAGATAGCTGAAAATCAAAATAACCCCAGAAAACAGCGGTGTTAAAACACCCAAAGCCAAAAAAAGCCAAAGTGTAAAACAAAAATAAAAGAATGATGGGAAAGCTGTCACACTTGGGATATTAAATGTAATTGACAGTTACATGAAACAAGGAGACTATCTGACATGAAAGAATCCATAGACCCAAGTGGGAATAAATAAGTATAAATATCTGAAGAAGAAACCTGGACTTTGGGCTCAAAGGACAGGACATCCCTGGCCAGACCACCAATACCAGGTGGGAAAAATGCCTAGATCTTGAGCATGCAGATCTTGAAGAACACCACATTCTTAATGAGTTACATAGCTTCCTGGCAAAGAGGATAGTTTATCAGGCTAGGAATATGGACTCATTCCCATGGGGTAACTCCTTTGGGTGTGCACCTCGAAGGATCCAGCAACAATCAGGTGGGCTTCTGAAGTGGACATGCTGTAACCAACTGTGAGTGGTTGCACTGTGCCAGCATAGATCCAATTTTCTATCAACTGGGGACTACCTCTGTAGTACATCTGTTCAGCACAGGGAATAACACAGAATACTCAAACTTCAGACAGGACAAGGCCATACTGATCCTGATGGTTCCTTACTGGCTGAGGCAATTCTGAGTATGGGACTTTATTGCAAACGTCCGGTCGATCTCAATCCATCTCCAAGTCTTCCCACACACGATAACACAGGATCATGGTCAGATGTTGCACCCAGTCCAACAGTCATTACACTTGAAGTTATGGATGTTTGGTTGGTTGAGCACTACTGGCAGAAGAAACTGCTCCCAAGAGGTTTGACATTCTCATGTAGAGCAGAAGACCATCTACTATGAAGATGTACTCCTCAAAATGCAAAAGGTTTCCCATATGGGTAGTTCAGTACAATCTGGAGTAAGTAGAGAGGCCCCAATACCAACAATCCTAAACTATTTGCTGCACTTGGAACATGCTTTATTGACATTTAGTTCTCCCAAGGGCCACCTAGTAGCAGTATTGGCAAGCAGCACAGTTGTCCTGAGTCTTCTCACACTAGACTGTTAGAGCTCCTCAAGGGCCTCCTGCATACTTGCTCAAATGCTAGATACCTGACTCCCATTTGGGACTTCGGTATGGTTCTCCTAAAGTTCATGGAGCTTCCTTTTGAGGTGCTGTTATTTTGATCAGTAAATCGTCTGAACCTCAAGATTTTTTTTCCTGGAGTCTGTTACTTCAGAGTAGATGGTCAGTGAACTCCAAGCCCTCATGAACTGACCTCCACAACTTTTCACAGGGATGAGGATGTGCTGAGGCAAGACCCTAAAGTCATCTCTAAAGTGCTGTTGGAATTTAATTTAAATCAATCAATTAACCTACCAGTCATCTGCCTGAATACACACACAACACTGGGAGAGAAGAAGCTATATATTTTGGACATTTCCAGAGCCTTGCTCTGTTAATGTAACAGGGCAAAGCATTTTAGGGTATATTTACATATCCCTCAAACCTAAGCCTGGAATTCTACACAGCAAAGCAACAGCCCCATAGCCCATGCCCAAGTTATCTGGCACAGGCCAGCATGGGTTTTTCTTCTTTGAGTAGACATACCTAGAGACTGTCTTCTTGTCTCTTTTTGTTACCATATCCATACTATCAAAAGGCCAAGCCATTTTGCCACAGAGAACCTCCCTTTTCCTGTGAATTGCAAAGCACATGCAGCACTGCCAGCCTGCTTCAGAAACATGTCACTAGCCCAGATCTGCAAGTCGGCAATGTAGAGCAATCAACTCACCTGACAACATTAAACTCTTGATGTGTTGGCCAGAAAATTCAGGAGATGCCAAGTTCACGGGAGCGGTACTTCAGTTGTTTGACTAATGCAACTGAAACTCTTCATTCCCACCCTCCAAAGAGGGGTACTGCTTGCCACTCACTTAGACTGAAATCCACACTGAGACATACTTGAAGAATGAATGGTTATTTACCCTACAGTAACTAGTTCTTTGAGATGTTATAGTCAATGGATATCCCATGAACTGCTCTTTGTTCCCTGCTTTTGGAGTCCTTAAAACACAGGCTTTGAACTATGAGTTAACTGAGGGAGGGTCACACCTGCTCCACCATTTATGCTTGTTGTGCGGGAGCATGGCAAGGCACAGGTTGCTTGTGCTGCACTGATACACTGCTCTTTTATTAAAAAAGAAAGAAAGGGGGGGTTACACATGGAAGAGACACCTGCCCACCTACAGTGGGATCCATAGTGAGTATAACATCTTCAAGAACCCAGTTACCAGAGGATAAGTAACAGTTGTTTCTCCAGGGAAACATGCTACTTACAGTTCCTCCTTCACCCTACTCTGTTTGTTTTACCACACACGTAGAGGCAGATATGGAGCTTCCAGAACTGTGTATAACCCTTATTATGACTGATAGACCAAGTAGCAAAATACTTGTCCCATTCTTGAAGTTACTCCTGTTTTGTTTCTCAAGGAGAAACATAGTCTAACATAGCCATATTTCAGTCATCGTGTTCATTGGGGGCCTTTACTTTTAGTTCAAATGGGATTTGTTTTTATTCTTGCATACAAATCAATCATGCAGATACATAAATCTAATCTCTCAGAACTGTTTAGATTTCTTCTGGGTTACGTTGTTTCTAGGTGGAAGGAATGCTGAACTGATGTCCTATTTTAACAATTCCAAAATTAATCAAATTAATTTTTTCTTTTAAAAAAAAATCACATCACATGAAACACTTATCCTGTGATTCCTAAGTTGTCTTGTTAAATGCAAGTTCTGTGCTTACACGTCATCAGCTGCTATCAAACTATCTCAGTGAGCATTATCCGGACATGTCAATCGTGTGTTCAGATGTCTCCTTCCCACCTTATTTACTATCTATGTTCCAGCTGTTCCTGTCTTTGCTTTAGAAATTATGTTGTAATTATCTATATCGTGCAACTTATTTACAACTTGCGACTTGGGTGTCCCCTTCATCTAAAAGTAGTATAGTAACCTAAAAGCAATATTCACAGCCATTTAAGATCCTGCATGACTGCATTCAAGTTCCCCTACTGGTCTGATACAGCTCCAATTGAACTAGTGCTAAAAGGAAAACCGCACATCCGTCCTTCCCAAATAACTGTCACCAGTATCAATTGTATTAAACTGCTGGGACAACACACCTTTAACCGTACCTGTGCAGACATTGTGTGAGTTCTCATCTAGGCATACTCATATGATGTATAGCAGCCATAAATTAGTACTTTTAATCTGTTAAATGCTTTCAGTATCATCCGACCCAGTGTATAGTACCCACAGATATGACATTTCAGAGCAATCAGTATCCTTTGGGAGAAATGTGGCGGTGATGGTGTTGGAAAATGCCTTTTAAAACAAGAAGCTACTTTCAGTCGTAATAATGAAGTGGCAATAGTTGTTTTAGAATATTTGTGTGTACTGTACAGCAAATATGAACAGCTCTCAGTTAAGGTCCATTTAAGTAGCATGCAGTCCCTTTCATGTCACTCTCAGCATATGTAATATTAACGTTGCAGTAAATTCCATTTTAATAAAGTTTCTCTATAAAAAGAACACTCGTTGATCATGGCTGGAGTGGCAGTGACTACTGTAATTAAGCTTAAGGAAGTGATTCCATTCCAAGATTTTGTTTTTAGTTACTTTCTGAAATATTCAGTATTCAGTTAAAATTTTTCTAACTTGATGTCTGCCCCAAGATGAAAACTTCTTTTACAAAGTATTAAAAATGGTTTCACCATTTTTTAGTTGCAAGGAAGGTGTGGGGGTGGGAACACACTTTTTACTCCTGTTCATTTAACAGTTTGGACCAATAGCTTTCCCTCTGCTTGGACTCCCTAGTTAGAGTGACCAATCATTGGCTTTATCAGAACCAAACTATTGTTTCTTTTTGTTCTTCCCAAATTCCTGGTAGCCCACAGTAGTTCTAGACAGACTCTCTCACTGTAGAAAGGGAAATTACATATTTCATAAAGACTGTAGAAAAAGATGCTTTATTGGTTCATATTGCTGCTTACAAAGACTTGCATAACCTGGGAAAATTAAGAATCTGATTTTGCAAACACTCATGCATATGAGTGACTTTACATAAATTGTAGTCCCATTGAAGTCCACAGGCCTAGTCATGTACTTAAGTGTATGTTTGCATGACTGGATCCTATATTAACTTTAAAGGGAGACTGAAACTGACTATACACAAAATGTTGTCTAAACCACAAAATAAACCATCCGAAAAATAATTGTTCTTTAATTTTTTTTTTTGTTAATATAAATCTTAGGTGCTGTTTGAAATTTAGAAATTTAGAAATTTAAAAAAAAAACTTTATTTAATTTAACAATATTCCTTTAACAGAACCTAACTTCCCACTGATGACTAGACATCCCATATCCCCTAAAATCTTGTTCTTACAATTTATTTCATATTAGAAGTGTTTACTTTGTATTTCAGAGTTTGCTGAGAAGTATTCCTGGATGTCCCCATTCAAATTACTGTTTGCCCACAATCATCCTGCTTTTGCTTGATTAGCTATGGACCTGCTATTACACATCTATTAGCTTCCTTTCTTAATTGTTCAGCCTCTGGCTTTAGAAGACTTCCTTTTCTTTGAAAGTTCCAGTGGACCAGATCACTAGCTAGTTGAATAGGCATAATTCCATTGACTTCACTGAGAGTTCGCTGATATACGTTATTTGAAGATCCAGCCCTCCATCTTCCGGGGTGGATTAGCACAAACATCTTCAGGCCACCTACTTTTTCACCTGTGAAGATGGCTGGTCCCACTCACCATGGTCCTACTGTTTGATGTCTGTCTTTTTATGTAAGAATACATTTAGTTAAGGAAAATGTCTCCTTTATGCTATGCCATATGTTCTATAAAACAGAAACAAAATGAAATGGTTGCCAGAAGTGACAGGATTATACAGCAGGTGTTGTGTTTGAATGCAAGGAAGCTTCTGTATCAGCAGATAAATCTAAACATTGCATTAAGCATCTCTAGGATCAGTTTGCACAGCTGGGTCTGTGCCAGATAGATGGGGCATAAGTTCAAGCCTTATCTGTAAGGCGTTTCCTTACTCCAATGAACACATTTTCATGCAGTGTTAGTTTTTACAGAGGATCAGAACAATTATTTAAAAAATCTTTTATGCTATTCCTTATTTTTAGCTGAATGTCAAATTCAGTTTGGTGACAATGACAAAGCTCAGGAAATAGTACAAATAATTATAGATCCAAAACAAAACACATTATGTACAATCTCACTGAATAATGTGGCATGAATATAGTAGTGAATTTGAAGATGAGTTTAAATGGATTTTTTTTAAAGTTATCTTGAATTCTTGGCATTGATTGTATCAGATGCAACAAATTATTTTCCTGATATAGTACAGAAATTTTAGGATTTAATATCACATGAATACTATAAATTGTTATAGGACATTCATAAAGAATCTTCAGAAGACAGAATTCAAGAGAGCTCTTAGAGGCTTTTATTTACTTTTTCTCTTAATTAGAAACTATTAGTTAGAGCAAGAATTCTAGGAACTGTACTGAAGTCATTAATATAAACATTCACTGTGCTGATAAAGGCTTTAAAAGTTTTATGGCCAAACCTGCTTGTAATCTGTTGTATTGCTTTTTATAATGATATACTGAATTTTTTATGTTAATATAATACAGAACTCAGAAATGGTTAAATGTTGACAATGTATGAATTTTTGTTCAAAGGCTTGCAGAAGAGTACAGTTTTGAAGAAAATGAACTTAAACCATGGAAGTCTAACATGGTGCACTCACACTGATTGTAGTATGTTCATATAACTTGTTCTAAAGCTTTACAGTGCAATCAATGTGTCCTGACTGTCCATGGTCTGGTATTATATATTTGAATATTTGGGAGTAATCATTCTATCCAGGCTGACAAATTCAAAATGAGACTACCAAATAATTCATGATCACATTACATTCTTCTGAAGAACCACATAAATACAGTCTTACTCCCATTAAAAACACTATTTACAGCTGGGCAATATTTTGCTCTTTGGATTGGTGTTCTATCCATGATCAGAATGATATCTGCTTTCCACAAGCCTTTTATTTTTGCCAGTTAGCAGCTCTCTTGCAGCTAAGAAAGCCATTATGCAGCATCCTTCCTTTCCCAAGTTAGAAATATTGTGCATGTTACTTTGAATGTCTGAGGGACAGCTACCAATTTCATGTTTAGGTATGTCATCGAAAGAGTACATCCTGACAAATGTATCTAATTTAGGGCTTGTAAAGAGCTATTACAACTACTGTGGTTGTTTTCTGTTTTCTGTTTTCTGTCTACCAACCCGAGAGGAAATTTCATGAGAAATGTTCCAGCTGACTTCATTTGGCAAATAGATTGTGGAATTAAAACTGGATCTATTGATCGATTAGTTCTCCATTTGAAATGAACAGAAAGCAGTTGTAACCACAGAGGCCAGCTGATGGATGCCTGTTTAAGGACTTGCAGCACAGTAATTCCCCTTCTGTCCAATTGGATGGCATTAAGAGAGGAAGAGGGAGAAAACTGTGGTTGTGGCAATAGATACAATAGTGGGTGAGGGTGAAAGAAGAACTACTCTCTGAAGTAAGGGAGTAGGGGCAGAGGCTAGGCTGGGGTTTTGAGGGAGAAGCTTCACTCGCAATCAGAACAGGGGAAGGTCATCCAGGTCACAAAAAGGGAGGAGTTGGGGTGAAAAAGGTTCTAAAGAGGGGAATCGTAGACATTCTTTTCCCAACCCCATCAGCCAAGTATTCCTGTATACTACTTGTATTGCTATACCATATAATGGCCCCAACAAAGATTATTGTCCTAGGTACCATACAAATACAGAATGTGGAAAGTCCATAGCCTGAAGATTTTACCATCAAAATAGTATTTTCTCGATTCAAGGTAGCTTTAGTCCTCTTCGTGCTGCTGGGGTAGTACAAAAGGCACCTTGTGTAGCACGTGCCAGGAATGTTTGTTTAATATTGGCAACAAAGATTTAACTGCCATAATGCAGCATGTTTTTCTTAACTTTTCTTTATATATTTTTCTTTTATATTATATAACTTTTCTTTTATATTATTCCAAACCACCTCAATTATGAGTGAACTATAAAAATGAGAGATGAAAGGAAAAATAGACCATCTATACTGGGTCTTCTGGTGCATTCTTTTGTCAATTAAGGATTATTCCCTACAGTAAATTCTCCATTTGTTGGGTGGGAGTTACAACAGCAAAGCATTGTGAGGCACCCAAGGTTGCAGGGCGGGTCAGACACAATCCTTCACTGGTCTGGATTGCACCCCAGAATGTGACAATGACTCAAGTACATACGTTAGTCGGTTACTTTCTGACACGAGGGTCTGCTTCTCTCAAACAATATTTCTAATAAGACATTGGGGGAGGATTTCTGTGCAGGATTTCTGTTCAGCAGATTTCAAAAGCTTTAGTTTTCTTTTTGTCAGCAGCATTAATTTTCCACAGTTCATATCTATAAATCACTATGGGAACAGTTAGGCTTTTTACTAGTTGCATCTTCATCCATTTTGAGATACCATGGCTTTTCCACACTTTCTTAAGGAAGCCACAGCTGAGTGAACCGTGTCTAGTGATCTTTTGATTTCTTTGGAACAGCGTCGTTGGTTGGATATACATGATCCCGGATAGATAAATTCATCTACAACCTGTACACTTTGTAATGATGTCCTGATGCTTCCTGCTTTTGTTAGTCATTGTGTCGACTTACATGCATTTTGTTTTTGATGCATTCATAAATAGTCCATGTTTCTCCCTAATGGTTTTTACAGACTCCATTTGTTGCATTGCAGTGGTGGTTGCAGCAAAGAGCATTGTGTCATCAGCATATCTGAGGTTGGTCAAGAGGTGTCCACAAAATGAAATCCTAGCTCCTTCTACTTTGTTAAAATCTTCCAAGGCTTTTTTTTTATTATAATTTCTGTGTATAAATTAAAGCATGGGGACAAAATACACATTTGTGTCTCATCCTACCCAGTGGAAAAACCAGTCTTGTCACCTGTTGTTAACACGGTCTGGTGGTGGTGGTAGAGAATTGTAATGAGTTCAGTCAGATGCTTTGGAATCCTCATGTCTGCCCATATCTTTCAAAGACAGTCATGTCATACAGTATCAAATGATTTTAAGTAGTCAGTGAAGCACATGATCAGTGAATTGGTGAGTGTGTGCTCTGCGTTTTTCAATGATGTGACATATTCCTGATTTGGTTTTGTCTTGGCCTTCTCTGAAACCAGCTTGTTGTGGTGGTAGTTCTTCATCTGTTCAGGTTGCTGGTTATTTATAGCCATTTTTTGTAGAGTTATATGAGCCAATTAAGAAACAAACAATATTTTACATTTATAGGGGTAGGCAATAATTTAAAAGCCAAGCACTGGCTTATTGCATAAGTTATCTAACAAAGGAGAGGAAAAATGATTTGTTTTGTTGTTTTACAATGTTCTGGTTCAAACATGTTCAGTGAGAAATTTCTTGGTGTACACACTTTTAAAATTAGTTATATGTATTTTACTTTTGGAACATGGACTGTATATTTTTCCATTGCTTATTACAGTGTCTACACTTATTTCTATTAAACCAAACTCATTTCACACGATCAGAAATAATCTCATTGATTATGCTTTTTAGAGAGCCATCTTCTTTATAATACCTATTGGCAGAAAGTACCAGTAAAAAGGGATAAGTTTGAAAAGTAAGTTTGCACCTAAGCCTTGCTTTGTGTGTGATCAGGCTTTTTAATGCAAGATGTTTACTCTTGCAGTTTCTTGAGACTATTCTCGGAGTCAGATACTAGTCTTTCAATGCTAATTCACCTTGCAGAAGTTACCTATTTGTTTTTGCTCCCTTACCTCTTATCCCAAAAATTTGAACAGGGTAATTTAAGATTAGTAATAAAAACTCTAGAGAATGCTTTGAAATGCTGCTGATAGTTTAACATTTTGATTACCAGCATACTGTTTTAATATTACAGCTCTGTGGAGAAAGGTAATTCCATGTTCTGGAGGTTTTCAATATTTCAAAATCTGGTTTTATTCTGCTTTCAGATTAAAAACCAAAAAAAAAAAATTGAAATCCTCTGTGGAAGGGTTACTGTATTTAATAGGTAATATACACAAGGCGCTGAAGGATTTAAATTAATTTTTTGCCTTCAGATATGTGGCATGACTGCTTTATGCTTACTTCTGTCATCTGTAATAGCTGAGTTCTTCCTTGAATGCTGATTCCTATATGGATTACAAACATGGGTGTGAACCAGAGCCAGAACAATTCTGTAGCAGTGTTTATTGACCTGCTTGTTCGTTGTTCATCATTCTCTTGTCCTCAGCTGAGGCTATAAGAAGCCCTGCTGGTCGATGACACTCCAATTCTCTTACTGCAGCAGGGCCAGTGTTGAAATCCCTGTTCCTCCAGGCTTTTAGCTAGCTAAGAGAGTTGGTTGTCCATTCTTCCTTCTTGTATATAGCTAGTGTTTTTCTTGTTGTTATAGTATATGTGTGTTGTAGGTAGTTGAGTATGCTTTCAGCCTTCTTCCCCCATTCTTCCCTTCTTGGGGTTTATGCTCCAGCAAGTCGGCTTCAAAACTGTTTTACGCCCATGCTTGCCTGTGGGTGACGAGCACCAACAGTGCCTATACCTTGATGAAACTCATATTATCACCCACTGCACCATTTGCTGATTGTTCCCGCCCTGAATCCAGGAAGCTAGGGAACTTTGTCTCCATACCTTCCTAATAGAAAAGGCTATTTGCCCACATGCGCAGTCAGATCCGGGACCATTAAACTTCCCGAACGCATCCGTCACTGCTGGTGAGTGCCCCTCTGTCTTCCCCCAGGTCCATCAGTACCTGCACAGCCTGACTATTCCTGCCATAAGCATGGGCATAAGGGCAGATCCCCATCCAGGACTACCTCTAAATGCAGCATTGCCTGCGTGAGATGGAGCACGTCGAGTGAGAGGTCGTGAATTGACCTGTCTGCTCCAGCTCCCAAGAAGCCTGGGGCGGAACACAAGGATTCTCTCGTGCCATCACCAGCCGCAGTCCCCATTCCGTCACTTTGTCTGCTGTTTGTGTTACTGGTACTGTTGACACTACCAGGCCCTTCAGCTCTGCCACCTGCAACTGCTGTTGCCCAATGAAGAGCTGCTGTTGCCATACCTGGGTTCACAGATACTTTCAGGTCCCCCTGGCACCTCAGCCCTCCTCCTCCAGCAGATGAACCTCAGTTGCTCCTCTTAGAGAGGCAGTGGTGGAGAAGATGATACCAGTTGGTTGAGGCGAAGCAGCATTCGCCTCAACCTGCTGGTATCATCTTCCCCACCACTGCTGGACCCCGTCCTCTGAGGCAGAGGGCTTCCCAGAACCAGATCCCCCTCCTGCTTCTCACCTGACTAGTCTCACAGTCTGGATCTCAGGTGCAGACCACCTTATCCTCTGGGTCACAACCCTGCTGCGAAGCTGTGCTACTGGTACTCGTGGGGTCCGCTGCTGCCCGGAGATGCTTATGCTTAGCTCCATTGACCTCCCTGAGACGTACTAGGATTGTGCGCACAGTTGGTGGCATATTTACCATCCCTGGTTTGCACCGCACTCTCCTTATCTTATGAAGAAGGGGGAGGAAGAGGTGGTTCTGCCAATCCCCACTGGTGCCTCCTCATGGCTCAATAAGGCCAATTCCATCCTCTTCCTTCCCTCCCGGTAACAATAAGCAGTACCACAAGTTGCTTCAAAAGGTGGAGTTTCTAAGATGACTACCCTGGCTAGTACCTAATTTTTTTCTAAATTGTGAGTACTTCTGTATGGACTACCATCACTCTCCAGTTTTGGAGAAAGGGTTGTGTGACATTCCTGTTTCCCAACCCAAAGATACTGTAGAAAACTGACCCATCTTTCCTTGACACACCTGATATTAAAGCCTAATGGTGCCATTCCTGAGACTGCCAAAGGAGGCAGCTTAAGAAATATGAACCATTTCCTCTCCCAGTGAGTTGTCTGCTTCCTTTGCAGTGATCCCCGTTTCCCTACCTCCCTTCAAACTAATCTGTATTGCAGTTCACCTTAATGCCCCCTGTAACCCGTCCGTGCCCAGGGTAGCCCACTGATAATGCCAGGGTCAGGGCAGGCTGCAAATGGAGAGCAAATTCTCCCAGCACTGGTGGGTGACACTGCAGTCAGACTTCCCAACCAGCTACAAACAGTGCTTCTGATTCCCCCACACTGGTTATCAAGAAGCCACTGTACAAATACACACAGCCCCCTTTACTGCACTTCAGTCTCTGGCTCCCAAACTGACACTAGGTCCAGTAAAGAGACCAGTCATTTAAACTCAATGCTCTTTACTAAAAGATTCCCTCTGATCCCAAAGGATCAGCCACAGTACCAGTTCACTATAAGT
>VOCS01054080.1:0-20248 GCA_007922155.1 Mesoclemmys tuberculata
AAACCAAACATTAGATTGTGGATCTAAAAATAGAAGTTAAAACCTTCTTATAGACCGAGGGGGTATCACATAGTAAGAACTGCTAACTCCTACCACCGAGACCAACCCTCCCGGCCCCCTCACTTTTAAAGGATAGAAGTCAATCCAGTGGTCTTAGGCACCACCTCCCTTGGTGCAAGTCCAAGTAAAAGTTATGAGTACACTACAATCAATTGACTTAAAAACACTATATCTCCTACAACTTTTCATTCTAACCACTCCACTAATTACATCACTCCTGCCATCACTAAACACATGGGCATGAACCCCCAAACAAGCTATCACCACATCGCTATACATCTCAATTCTACTATTCACAATAAAATATCACACGAACGACTGCACTATCACCACCCTATTTAAATCCGACACCTTTAACATCACCATGAATGTAAAATTCGATGTATACTCCGCCACGTTCATACCAATCGCCCTGTTCATCACACGAACCATTATGGCATACTCAGAATGATACATAGCCTCAGACAAACAATGCACTAAATTCTACCAATACTTGCTAATCTTCCTCTTGGCTATACTAACCCTTGTAACAGCTAACAATCTATTCTTATTGTTCATCGGCTGAGAGGGGGTAGCACTCATATCATTCATACTCATCACATGACGACGAGCCCGACTTAAAGCCAACGAATCCGCCATCATCTACAACCGAATCGGGGACATCGGATTAATTATAACTATCTGCTGGTTACTCCTCCTATTAGACACCCTAGATCTACCAATAATTTACTCCGTCTCCCACCTTGTCCCAATGGTGCCCCTTATCGGGCTCATTCTAGCGGCAACAGCAAAATCAGCCTAATTTGGTATACACCCCTGACTATTAGCTGCCATAGAGGGCCCAACCCCAGTATCAGCTCTACTCCACTCAAGCACAATAGTAGTCGCCGGAGTCTACCTCCTAATCCAAATACACCCCCTGCTGTCAAACAATACTACTACTTTATCCATCTGCCTATTACTGGGCGCCACAACCGCACTATATGCAGCCACCCATGCCCTGACAAAAAATGACATCAAGGAAATTATTGCCTACTCCACATTAAGTCAACTAGGCTTAACAACAGCTACTATTGGCCTAGGCTTGCCAGAACTAGCCTTCATACATCTTTGCCTACATGCATTCTTCAAATCCATACTATTCATATGCGCAGGAAACATCATCCATGTTATACACGGAGAACAAGACATCCGAAAAATAGGCGCCCTGCACAAAACCCTACCCACTACATCATCGTGCTTCACCATTGGTACCCTAGCCTTAGCAGGAATACCATTCCTATCCACGTTCTATTCAAAAGACACCATCATTGAATCCTTAATAACATCCAACATTAACACCTTATCAATAGCCATAGTACTTCTAGCAACCTCATTCACCACCGTATACAGCATACGAGTATTAGCAATCTCATGAACCGAGCAGCCACTCCACCATCCCCTTCCACACTACGAAGAAAACCCAAAATGCACCAAACCAATTATCTACCTAGCCCTATGAAGTATTACTGCCAGAACCCTACTCTCACTTATAACCCACCCCCCACAATTTATACCACTAACTATGCCAGCAACTTATAAACTAACAGCCCTAATAATTATCACCACCAGCCTCTTATTTGCCACAAATATCACCCAATTAACACACTATAAACCCGCACAAACCTCCACCATTACAGCTATCCATCAAACATCCACCACCACCTTAACTAAGGCAGAAAAAGAGGCCACCCGATTAATAGACCAACTCTGGCTGTCAAAATTGGGACCCGAGGGACTACCTACCAAAAACCCCCAATCATGGTCACAACAGCACAAAAAGGATTAATCAAACCCTACCTATTATCATTCATCTACCTTCTAGCACTCACCCCGCTACTATTCTAAACCAGTTTATGTTAGCAAAACCCACCTCTACTTATAAAGTACGAAAAAGCTCCTTATACGGGGCCATAAACTTGCTAGGCCTTACAACACGAATAGCACCCCGATACAAACCACGAATCAACACCAAAACAACAAACAATGTCAACAACAACCCCACACCAACAATAAAAAACATCACACAACCCGTATAATAAAATAAAGACATCCCGCCAAAATCAACAGGAATGACCGACAACCCATCAGCATCAGCTGTTTTATCCCTGACCCCCACCAACCCCAACCACAAATCAGACCCCATAATCGCAAGAACTAAAACAAGAAGAACATAATTAAACATATTAACTACCCCCTCTCAACCAACAAGAGCAGCAGGAAAAGGCTCCAACACTAAAGTCGCAGAATAAGCAAAAATAACTAACATCCCCCCCCAAATAAATAAGAAATAAAACCAGAGATACAAAAGACCCACCTTTCCATACCAAAACACCACAACCAAACACCACACCCATCAATAAGCTCATAATACCATAATAAGGAGAAACATTAGAAGCCACCCCCACTATTCAAAATACCAAACCAAACCCTAATAAAAATGAAAAATAAATCATACATTCTAGCTCGGACTTTAACCAAAACCGACGGTCTGAAAAACCATTGTTGTTATTCAACTACAAGAACAACCCAACCCCACACCAAACCCCATCAAGACATACAACCCACAGAAAACCACAAAAAACACAAATCCACTATTAAAAATCATCATCAGTAACGCCCTAGTCAACCTACCCTCCCCACCCAACATTTCAACTCTATGAAACTTCGGCTCTCTTTTAGGAGCATGCCTTGTATTACAACTAGCCACTGGAATCTTCCTGGCCATACACTACTCACCCCACATCTCCCTAGCATTCTCATCAATCTCCCACATCCAACGAGACGTCCAATACGGCTGATTAATTCAAAATATACATGCGAACGGAGCCTCACTATTCTTCATCTGCATGTACATTCACATTGGACGAGGAATCTACTACGGCTCTTACCTATACAAAAAAACCTGGAACACAGGCGTAGCCCTACTCCTCCTAGTCATAGCCACTGCATTCGTAGGCTATGTCCTCCCATGAGGCCAAATATCATTCTGAGGCGCTACAGTAATCACCAACCTTCTATCAGCCCTACCCTACATTGGACACACTATAGTACAATGAATTTGAGGCGGCTTCTCCGTAGATAATGCCACCCTGACCCGATTCTTCACATTCCACTTCCTCCTCCCATTTATCATCTCAGGCATAGTGATAGTCCACCTCCTATTCCTCCATGAAACAGGCTCAAACAACCCAACAGGACTGAACTCCAACTGCGACAAAGTCCCATTTCACCCATACTTCTCCTACAAGGACCTCCTAGGACTTATCATAATACTGACCTGCCTACTAAATTTAGCCCTATTTTCACCAAACCTACTAAGTGACCCAGACAACTTCACCCCAGCCAACCCACTTGTCACCCCCCCCACACACACATCAAGCCGGAATGATACTTCCTATTCGCCTACGCTATCCCACAATCAATCCCCAATAAACTAGGGGGCGTCTTAGCCCTCCTATTCTCAATTGCAATCCTCCTTCTAATACCCACCCTCCACACATCAAAACAACGAACCTCCACATTCCGACCAATAGCCCAAACAGCACTCTGATGCTTAACAGCAGATCTCCTCATCCTAACATGAATTGGCGGCCAACCAGTAGAAGACCCATTCATCCTCATTGGACAAATAGCCTCCACGGCATACTTTGCAATAATTCTCATCATCCTACCCCTTGTAAACCTAATTGAAAACAAAATAAACTACTCCGATAGTTTACCTAACACATTGGTCTTGTAAACCAAAAATGAAGAACACCACCTTCTCGGAGTGCTCAAAAGAAAAGTAGCCTAAAACTTCATCTCCGGCCCCCAAAGCCAGAACTTTTATTAAACTATCTTCTGGCACAGTACACCCCACATGGTACCCTCCCCACCCCCCCGGAGGTACATAATATTAATGGTACGGGACATATTATGTATAATCGTGCATTCATCTATTTACCACTAGCATATCATCCAATAATGATCATGTTTAATGGACATGAATATTAGCTTAGATACAGTAAATTAATGGTAACAGTACATACTTATACGTTTGTCATTTCAACCATGAATATCGCCACAGTAATATTTCTCTATCAATCTAGCTAATCCCGAGAAATCATCAATACTTGTTAGTAAGATACAACGTTAATAGTGTCAAGTCCATACGTTTGGATCGGGTTTTCGGTTCTCTTTAAGAGGCCTCTGGTTGTTTTTTCAGGCACATTACACTAGATCTGTTCATTCGTTCCCCTTTAAGAGGCCTCTGGCTAATGAGTTCTATACACACATCTAATTACCAGACATTTAGTAGTCTTATAGGCATATAGTATTTTTTTATTTCTCTGTTACTTCAGACCGCATACCTGATGACTGAATACATTCAATTAAGGCTGGACATACGTTTATCTAATTATTATTCCTCTGAATAATTTATCCATGGTGTTATTTAATTAATGCTTGTAAGACATAATTTTTCATTTTTACAAACATAATTAACACTTTTTAATAAGATAAAACCATTAATTATAATATAAAACTTTATTACTGCACCAAGTCCAGTGTCGAAAACATTTTTTTATTACTGCACCCCCACACGAAACTAAGCAGCCAACATACAAGTTATTGTAGCTTACATTTTTTTAAAGCATAGCACTGAAAATGCTAAGACGGGTGGTAGATCATCCCAAAAACATACAGATTTGGTCCTAGTCTTACTGTTATTTTTTACTAAACTTACACATGCAAGTATCAGCACCCCAGTGAAAATGCCCAAACACCCCACACTTAAAATCTGGGGTAAAAGGAGCAGGTATCAGGCTCACCATGACAACCCAAGACTCCTAGCGATGCCACACCCCCAAGGGACCCCAGCAGTGATAGAAATTAAGCAATAAGCGAAAGCTTGACTTATTTATAGTAAGCTCAAGGGCTGGTTAATTCTTGTGCCAGCCACCGCGGTTACACAAAAGGCCCAAAATAACACCCATAACGGCGTAAAATGTGGTTAAAATTAACCAAAAAAATTGAGAGACTACAAACCTGTCTGTCATAAGTTAAAGTGCCCTCTATTACAATGTGAAAACAATCTTAATCCGCCGACCAATTTGAGCCCACGATAGCTAAGGCACAAACTGGGATTAGATACCCCACTATGCTTAGCCCTAAACATAGATTTTTCTACATACATAAAAATCCGCCAGAGTACTACTAATCACACATTTGAAACTCAAAGGACTTGACGGTGTCTCAAATCCAACTAGAGGAGCCTGTTCTATAATCGATAATCCACGATTTACCTCACCACCCATAGCTCATAACCTATATACCTCCGTCTTCAGCCTACCCTGTGAAAGTACAAAAGTATGCACAATAGTCAACAAACACTAACAAGTCAGGTCAAGGTGTAGCCAATGGGGTGGAAGAAATGGGCTACATTTTCTATAACAGAAATATTATTTTAACGGAACGAACTTTGAAATAAGACCCAGAAAGCAGGATTTAGTAGTAATGTGGGAACAGAGAGCCTACATTAATTAGGACCTGAGACGCGTACACACCGCCCGTCACCCTCATCAAAAAACAACCAATTTTAAATAAACCATCAAGCAACGTATAAAGATGAGGCAAGCCGTAACATGGTAAGTATACCGGAAGGTGTACTTGGAATACCAAGACATAGCTTAAACTCTAAAGCACCCAGCTTACGCCTGAAGAATGCCTAATAATAGGGCTGTCTTGAACTACAAATCCTAGCCCAACAAACCACAAATAACCCCCTAGAAAACTACCCCTAAAATATCTAAAACTTAAAACATTCAACCCGTCCCAGTATAGGAGATAGAAAAGACACATGGAGCTATAGAGAACAGTACCGCAAGGGAAAATTGAAAAACATGAAACACCACTATAGTAAAAAAGCAAAGATAAAACCTTGTACCTTTTGCATAATGATTTAACTAGTACACATCAAGCAAAGAGAACTAAAGTATGAAGCCCCGAAACCAGGTGAGCTACTTACGGACAACCATTATAAAACATAAAGGTTATTAACCGTCTCTGTGGCAAAAGAGCGGAAAGACCCGTAAGTAGAGGTGAAAAGCCTACCGAACCTGGTAATAGCTGATTGCTCAGAAAAAGAATAAAAGTTCTACCTTAAATATCCTAAAAACAATACAAAGTCTATATAGTGAAATTTAAGAGCTACCCAGTCGCGGTACAGCCCCACTGAAACAGGACACAGCCTCACATGGAGGTTATAAACTATAAATCACGCCCGTAGGCCTTAAAGCAGCCACCACAAAATAAAGCGTTAAAGCTAAACTAAAACAAATCATACAATAAAAATTTTTACCCCAATTATACTGAGCCATTCTACCCACGTAGAAGAATTAATGTTAAAATGAGTAACAAGAAGTCAAACTTCTCTAAAGCACCAGCTTAAATCAGTTCAGACAAACTACTGATTATTAACAACCCTATATAAAATAAATAGCAACAAATCAAATCATATAGACTAAACTGTTAACCCAACACAGGATTGCACACTAGAAAGATTAAAACCTGTAAAAGGAACTAGGCAAACAAAGAGCCCGACTGTTTACCAAAAACATAGCCCCTAGCATAAACAAGTATTAGAGGTGATGCCTGCCCAGTGACACTGTTCAACAGCCGCGGTATCCTGACCGTGCAAAGGTAGCGTAATCACTTGTCTTTTAAATAAAGACTGGTGTAGGAGGGCACCTCAGCCTGCCCCGGGATTGGGAGCCGAGGGAGGGCCACAGCCAATAGACCAGAGGGATAGCTGGCCAGGTAAAACTGCCCAGCAACAGGCCGGGATTGGTCCAGCGCGCCGGGCCGCCCGTCAACCACTCAGGCTGGCTCGGGTAGGACCGCCGGGGACGGTCAACCTGGCGCCGAGAGACGGGACTTCCCCAGGAAGGGGAAGTATAAAAGCCAGGCCCCTGGGCTCAGTGGGAGGCAGGCAGCGGTGGGAAGCAGACCTGCCACCCAGGGCTCCCGCTGGGGAAGGGAACGGCTACGACCCCGGGCCGAAGCCCCGCCACTCCCGGCGTAAACCCCGGGACCGGGACTGGATAGGGCCTCCGGGTGCTGGCGATTGGGACTGGCCGTCGAGACCACAGAGGGGGCTGATAAGCCCCAAGCCTGTCCGGAGGGGCTCGGTCAGTCCCAGTGGGTCCCACTGCCCGAGGCGGGGCTAGACCTTGAGGAGCTGCCGGCCGCTGACCCCCCCTGAAGCTGGGGCCGACCTTGAGGAGCTGCCAGAGGCCGGACCCCCCAGCGAACCGCTGGATCTCGAGGAGCTGCCGAACGTTGATGACTTGCCCCCATTGCCGCCAACGGACACCGACGGACTGGTGAGCTAGCCGTGGACCGCATACCCCACCCCGGGGTTGCCCGGGGTCAGCTCCTGGGAGTACGGGGAGGAAGTGGCCCAGGGGCAGCCAGACCTAATGGCTCGAGTAGGGGCACAGGCCCCGTGGCGTGTTGCAGCCGGATCCCTGCCGCACCAGTGGTACTAACTGTGCCACTGGTAGGGCCCTGGGTTGGGACGCAGTGGAGACGGGTGGGCCTGCGTCCCCCTCCCCCCTCCTCTACCCGCACTTACCCCAGCGAGAGAGAGAGACTCCTAACCGCCGGCCAGACGGCTGGAAGATGCCCGTCTCAGCCCGCCCTGCCGCCCAGGGAGCAGGCCGCTAGACTGCTTGCTCGCCCGCCCTGCCGCCCTGGGGGCTGGAGCCTGCAGACCGGTCGGTTGACCAATTCCCCATTTGTTTGGGGGAGGTACCAGGACCTTCCCCCAGCGGCTAGGCCCCAGGAAGGGCCGCCACAACTGGCGCGACCCGAAGCGCCGTCCCACAACTGGAATGAATGGCTAAACGAGGTTCTGTCTCTTACAGGTGATCAGTGAAATTGATTCCCTTGTGCAAAAGCGAGAATGATAACATAAGACGAGAAGACCCTGTGGAACTTTAAATAATAGCTAACAACCAACAAACCATTACGGGTCATTATACCATAGTTCTTTTAGCTTCAATTTTCAGTTGGGGTGACCTCGGAGAAAAACTTATACCAAGACATGACAAACCAAAGTGCCTCCGGCTAAACGATCCAATACATTTGATTAATGAACCAAGCTACCCCAGGGATAACAGCGCAATCCCCTCTTAGAGTCCCTATCAACGATGGGGGTTTACGACCTCGATGTTGGATCAGGACATCCTAATGGTGCAGCCGCTATTAAGGGTTCGTTTGTTCAACGATTAACAGTCCTACGTGATCTGAGTTCAGACCGGAGTAATCCAGGTCGGTTTCTATCTATGACTACATATTTTTTAGTACGAAAGGATCAAAAAAATGCAGCCTATGTATAAAAACATGCTGTACTTCCAATTAGTGAACACTAACTGAACCAAATACAAAAACAACCAAAACCAAACTGTCCAAAACAAGGGTCATTGTGGTAGCAAAACAGGTATTAATGCAAAAGGCCTAAGCCCTTTGATCAGGGGTTCAATCCCCCTCCCCAATAATAACCACCTTCCTACAAAGCCTATTACCACTACTAATGTACATAATTCCGATCCTCATCTCAGTAGCCTTCTTCACACTTATCGAACGAAAAGTATTAGGGTACATACAACTACGAAAAGGCCCCAACCTAGTGGGCTCTTACGTATTACTACAGCCAGTCGCAGATGGAATTAAACTATTTATCAAAGAACCAATCTACCCCATAAACTCCTCCACCACATTATTCGCATTGGCCCCAGCATTAGCCTTTTTACTAGCCCTGTCAATCTGACTACCACTACCTTTACCCCACTCCCTTGCTGACCTAAATCTAGGACTACTATTCCTCATCTCTATGTCCAGCTTCATAGTTTACTCCATCCTGTGATCAGGGTGGGCCTCAAACTCTAAATATGCGCTCATAGGGGCCCTACGGGCAGTAGCCGAAACAATCTCATATGAAGTAACTCTGGGACTTATCCTCCTGTCACTGATCCTATTCTCGGGCGGTTTTAATATACAGACACTAATAATCATACAAGAACCAGCATATCTATTATTTTCCTCTTGACCACTAATAATGATATGGTACATCTCAACACTAGCAGAAACTAATCGAGCACCTTTCGACCTAACTGAGGGTGAATCAGAATTAGTATCTGGCTACAATGTAGAATACGCTGCTGGACCATTTGCCTTATTCTTCCTGGCAGAATACGCCAACATCCTAATAATAAACACACTCACCACAATCCTGTTCCTTAACCCAGGAACCAAAATACCCCCAGAACTATTTTCTATCTCATTGATAAGAAAAGCAATACTCCTGTCCATGGGCTTCCTATGAATTCGAGCCTCATACCCACGATTCCGATATGATCAGTTAATACACCTACTGTGAAAAAACTTCCTCCCTCTCACCCTAGCACTATGCACATGACACATATCACTGCCAACTTCCACCTCTGGAATCCTCCCTA
This sequence comes from Mesoclemmys tuberculata, assembly GCA_007922155.1. Lineage (NCBI taxonomy): Eukaryota > Metazoa > Chordata > Testudines > Chelidae > Mesoclemmys > Mesoclemmys tuberculata. The sequence continues at coordinate 9,600 of VOCS01054080.1, forward strand.
TATTATAGGACACGTGCCCGAAACATAAGGATCACCTTGATAGGGTGAAAAATAGAGGTCAAAATCCTCTCGTCTCCTTAGAAAAACAGGATTTGAGCCTGTTTTTTTGAATAGTCACGTTATATCTTGGAGTAGATAACATCCAAAATCACCATTTATATTAACTTTGATATCCTACCAACCTTTTAGAAAAAAAGCAGTGAAAGTCAAATGAAAAATAAATTACAAAAGTGAGACCATTTTTATTTTGTGACTGTTGGTGATAAAAACAAAAAAAATAGTGACCCAAAGTGCTGCTGCCGCTCTCCGCGTCCAACCAGGTTCCTCTCGCTTGTTACAGCTGCTCCTGCTGTGGAAGAGAGAAAGGAAAGGAGTTATAGTGGCCCTCCATCGCCCTGTACTATCACCTAAAGTCCCTGGGTGAGTGACAGCCCAGAGCCCACCTTTTGGTTCCTCTTTTCCTCCTCTAAAACCCAGGTGTGTCTTATCATCAGGTGTGTCTTCTAAAGCAAAAAATAGGGTAAATGCAAGTGTACAGTTTGGACCAAAGGCACAAGTTCATATAAAATATCAAGAATGGATTGCCATTATCTGTCCTCTAAGAGGCATGTGGCAGGTTGCACCAAGTTAACCCAAGACTGGACCATAGGAAGATTCCCATTCATCTTTAACCCTGCAAGGTGGCAAAGCAGATGGAGGGTTACTGACAGTTAACATGGCAAGAGGCACCAGCTGAATTAGACACATTTATAGTTCTTGTCCAAGTTGTGTGCATAGGCACCACTAGTTTGAGGATGCCTATGTTTGTCTGTCTAAATTTGATTATATGACGTTATCAGGCTGGGTGAAGTTATGATGTTGGGTGCATACAGCACCGACGTCCAAGAGCCAAATGCAGTAGTACTCACCAGCATGCCAGAATCACGATTTCTGCAGTTCTCAGTATCGCATTTGCAGCGCACAGTGCAGCATAGCTCCTGCTTCCTGCAGCTACAGTGCCTGGTTCCACAGTGACCCCTGCAGGAACACTTGTAAGAGAAGAGAGCTCAGTATAACAACAGTTCTACCGCTGCTGGGTTGTGTCTAAGATAGCCACAGCAGTCCGAGGATCTCAACCACCAGGGCTGGTACTGGACACCATCTTGCATAAGCTTCTATGACCCTCATCTCACTACCACCTCTATATTCCCAGAAAAGAGATGGAGATCATCAGGTAACCAACTGGGCGCTCTCCTGGAGTAGATGTACATTCTAAATATTGGTGTTTCAGTACCGTCAGAATAGCTCACCATCTTGCCAGGCCAAATTCAAGCTGGAGACCTCTCCATATCCCCATTACACATGCCAGCCACAATCAGTCTCACTCAAGTCTCAGCGCATGAAACTAGTTTCTCCCAGATAAAGCGAATGCACATCCCAGCTCGGGAGCAAAAGGGCTACATTGGTTTTGTGGCACAGAGTTTCAAATGCTAAGTGTGACGTACAATCATCCACTCTCACCCCTGCAATGGAGGTTCTGAAAATGCACGGTTTTTAACTAGGGTTTGAGCACAGCAATTGAGTTACAAACTCCCTTTAATGCCAAACAGCAATTTCAATGCAGATGGCCCCCTCCCTTCATGTCAGTTAAGGTGCCTGCCTGTAGCCATACTCAGACACATCTGCAAGCTTTTACACAAGTGTATCTGTAAAAAATAGATAAATAATTGAGAAGGCAGTCAGCCTTCACAAGGGATTAGAGCTCTGGCTTTGGGGGAATTCAAACCTAGAATGGCCCATTGGTTCTTACAGACTGAAGTGTTCAGCACATGCAAGTTCTTTCCACACTGCCCCTCCCTCAAAAATTTTAGCCAATAAATGTCTGGTGTCACTACAGGAACCAGAGACGAAGGGGAAGTTTAATGCCTCTGCTTCCCAAATGCCATTCCTTAGCTGGATGTGTGTTTCATTTGGTACCCACCACTGCTTGTGGAGAAAGCTGCATGGTACCAGCGTCACCATTATTTTTGCTTCTTTATCCTCTCTCTCCACCTCATTCATCTTCTGTTCCACCCCCCTTAGCGTTCCCTACCCTTCTACTGCTCACAGCTCAGCAGCCCTAGACACATGGAAGCTGACTGCTCAGCATGCTACACATCACGCTACAGTTAAGAGTGTTTGCATGGAGACTTGCAAATCCTAGCCAGTTTCCCTCTGGAATAGCCACATGCCCGAGCACAGCCGTTCAGAGTTAAACTATTTTTGATGTGCAAGAAGTACAGCTGCCTTACAGCACTTGCTACTCTCTGAAGTGTTCATGTGGGTGGCAGACAAACTATCCAAAGCACTATTGGCCACAGCTACGTACCCTCCAGTGCTACTGGAGTAAGCTATTTTTGCTTCAAAATGCCAATGCAAACCCCACAGTTCAGCTGTGCTTCCTTCTGCATGTGCCAGACAGCATCATGTAAGTGGTCCCCTCAGTCACAGCTAGTAACCCAAGCCCGAGACAGAGAAAAGTAACTGGATCATACCCCTGATATCCGTTTCCTGGACCGTTTGGCTGCTATCGGCATCCATTCTTTGTCTTCCTCCAGTCTTCCCTGCTTCTGAGGACAGCTGTTCTACACCCATTTTTGGCACCTGTGTGCCAAACACATAGGGCAGTGTTAAGAATGAAGGAAACAGCTAACTGATCTGCTTTTGGAATTTATGTCAATAGCAGCTGGAGGAGAAAACCCCTTCATTAGGATCTTAGATTACAAGCCTCTTGGTTCCCATTTACAATGCATTTTTACTATTGAGTCTATATGCTGGGTATGCTATTTCCTGTGATTCTGCAGCCAAGTTGTCCCCAGAATACACCTACTAAAGTTGTGCACCAGAACTGAAGCGCTCATTTTAAAAGCATTTCTGTGTCAAAGCATTTCTGTTTCTAGACCTTATGGTTGAAGAAAACCTTCAAGAAGTGGATCTAGAATAAATGGGTGCAGGGCCGTCTTCTCATCTGCAAACAGCCTGAGACAAGCTCTGAACAATGCTAACTGTCCCCACTCATCTCAATGAGACGTCAAACTTAATGTCAACACTTTGAACGTTAATGATCTCATTGGTGATCATTTTAGCAGATTCAGCTAGTGTGCTTATCCATCATTACTGGAAGAGGTGGTGAATACTGGGGCAGGCAGTGCTAGTAAGCGTTACTGGGGTTTGGAAGGACACAGAGTGAGAATTAAGAAGAGTCCTAAAATGCAGAAACTATGGTACAAAGTCAAGTGACTTGCCCCAGGCCTGAAGCGAATTAGTAGTATAGCCAGATTTGACTCTCAGGCCTGTGCTTATACCATGAGAGCCTCCTACCCACCCCACATTAGCAGTGCTAGTCACGGAGCTACAGTTCCATGAGTCTTGTAATAACCAGGGTGATGTCAACCCAAAAAACTGAAGCTTTCACTGTCTTCTGGCTGGATGTTGCTGTGGCTCCATTAGGTGAAGCCCAGAGGCTGCATATGGCAGTGTTACTTACTCGGCTCTCCTGGTTCATTTTCGAGACTGTATGCTCTGCCGATTCAGAGAATGCTGGTGAAGCTGCCAGGTCATGCAGTTTCTTTTTCAAGTTACTCATTTCCCTTTCCAGTTCATCCAGTCTGTTCCTGCGGCGCTCACTCAGCCTGCAAAGAATCACCCTAGAAACATAGGCCTAGTAGTGCTATTCTTCAGGAATAGTCTCCCCTTCTCCTTACTATGAAAATAGATCCAGGACCTGCCATGGTGTAAAGCAGAGTTTAGACACTCCCACTATGCTTCTCAGCTACTCCTTAAATCCAAAGGGCAGGTTAGAGAGGAGATGCACAGTAGACATGTATTTCCCAGGGTAGAATGGTCCTTGTAGGATTCTGGGCAAGCTAAGAGATTAGCTCCCTTCAGATGGAAAAGCTGATTGCAGTGCAGACGTACCTTAAAGCTCCCAAAAAGCAACCAGCAGCAGCAAGCTTCAGAGCCCGGGTTAAAGTGACTGGAGCTCACAGGGCAAACACTACAGTGCTAAAAATAGCATTGAGACCATCAGGGCTTGGGCTGGAGCCCAGGATCTGAGACCCTCCCTCTGGAGCCCAAGCTCGGAAAATGGGTGAGGAGAGGGTCTCAGAGTCTGGGCTCCAGTCCAAGCCTGGATGTTCTCACTGTTGCTTTTAGTGATGTAGTGCAAGCCTCATTCATTGGATCCAGGCTCTGAGTCTTGCTGCTGCAGTGTTTTATGAGGTTTTTTTTTTGCAGAGTCAACATCCCCTTAGAGGCTAGAACTACAATACAGTACACTCCCACGTCACCAAATTCTCCATCTGAAAATTCTAGTTATTTGAATCCACAACGAATCCCCCATGTAGCCCACTCGAAACTTCTCAGTTAGCTTAGTGTTCGTGCTACGCCGGTGCAACAATACATCCACTCCCATTGTGGTCCCTGGGCTGCAGCATTGTGCCCAGTTCAGAAGTGCGGCCTGTAACTAGTCCACAGCAGCCTCTCTAGTCAGCATCGCCTCCCATCATGGAGCCCTGGAAACAGCCCCTCCCAGTGACCAGCAGTGAAGGCATCTCATTGACACTGGAATCACCACTGAGGGGCTGTGTCCAGCCCCAGCCCCAGGTAAGCAATGTTAGCAGCCAACTGGGGAAAGCACCTCCCCAGAGCGACTTCAGCCTGCAACTCCCCCCTGTATCCAGGCCTTTGTCCCCCAGCCTGAATGTAGAACCCAGATCAAAACAGTAGTTCTGTGTATCTGAATGTCTAGCTATCCCAAAGTTTCAGTTGTCAAAGAATCAGTTTCAGTCGTCATATCCCAAAGCAATGTCCAAAGACATTTGGATGACAGAAGTATTCTCTAGTTCTAGTCTTATCTCTAGCCTCTTCATTTAGCAAAGTGCTTCAAAAGATAATCAAGTCTCACAAATCCTTCCCAGCAAATCAGAACCTCAGAGTTACGAACTGACCAGTCAACCACACGCTTCATCTGGGAGCGGAAGTACACAGTCAGACAGCAGCAAAGAAAAAAGAAAATACAGGATAGTGGTGGTTTAAACCTAAAGTCCCCCAAAAAATAGAGGGAAAGCAGAATTTTTCTTTGGCATAGTAAAGTTTGAAAGTTGTTTTAAATCAATGTTCAGCTGTAAGCTTTTGATAAAACAATAAATGACCATGCCAGCTGCTTGCTTCAAACACCCTCCTATCTAGTAGGCAGGAGACATTGCATCTCCCGGGCCTGTGAGCAGAAGAGGCTGTGTAAGCATTGCTACAGGCAAGCCGTAGAAATATCGACATCCACGAGCAGAGTACTCAGGGGTTCAGAAGGAGCATGACTGGAACCAGCAGCAGTGCTGCATGACAGCTAAGAAGCTGTGGCAGGCATAGCAGAAGGCCAGGAAGACCAAGAATCAACGCAGTGCCGAGGCACAGACCTGCTGCTTTTATGAAAAGCCGCATGACATATTCAGCAGAGACCACACCACTACTTCCAGCCGCTCTGTGGATACCTCTAAGAAGCCCAAATCACAGGCCTCTCTGTGAACAGTGAGGAGAAGGTGATGGTGGAGGATGAGGAAGAGGAGGAGTACAGGGGACAGGCGCCTGGGGGAAATTAAGCTGCGCAGCAAGCCAGGACTGCTTTTTAACTCCACCACAGTCCAGCCAGTCGAGCATGAGTGAGTGTGATATAGGGGAAGGAACCGCAGGTGAGCATGTAGATAAACTGTCAATTACAAGGCATCCCCCTCAGAGTGATGGCATCCTGAAGAAGCAAGGCACATTTTGTCTTTTCATTAATATACTTGTGCTAGAAGCAGTAGTGATAGCAACTCTCTCTTTTTTGGTTGCATCTGCTGTTCATTCCCCTCTAGAATTAGGCAGGGGACCACCTGGAGCAGTTGGTTTATGTGCACAGGGATGGCCCTTGAATCCTCCTGGGAGATCTTCATTAAGGACTCTGTCAAATGTTTCCAGGGAAGGCTGCTTTATCCACAGTAGGACATTTTCCCATGCCACTCAGCGATAACTTCAGCAGGCACTGTTATAGTACAGAGGCTTGCAGCATACGGACCTGGGCGCCTTTGAGACACGAGGAGTACCTGTGTTCCTTGCCTTTGCTACCCTAAAGTGTGAGATGACAGCTAAAAAATCACCACTGCCTGTGGAAAACCGTGCCAGTAGTCAGTACCATTGTCTTATACTACTAGAATAATGCCATGGAGAAATTCCCTCCTCATATCCCCACCCCCCACTAGGCCATACTCACCATGCCCAAGCAATCTCAGGCAGAAGTGAGAACATAGTCCTTAAAACTTTAGGGGAAAAAGGGGACCGAGTTCAGCATCTGTCGTTTCACTTTCTATAGCGAATATGCTGACAATAAATAGTACCTCTGTGGCAGGCTTCAAGAGTGTCGTCCTCCTCCACACTTGTGGAATGCCCGAGCCAGATAAGGAGGATTCGGGATAACATGTTCAATGAGATCCCGCAAGCCAGTGCTGCATCAGACTAGGAGCACAGGGCGTGAGAGGATGAACATTCCAGAGAAGGACAGAGTGAAGAGGAGAAAAACCCAGGATCCAAACAGGAAAAGGAAAACTTGATGCTCCAGGACATACTGGGGTTTCTCAGACAGCAAAACCTAAGTGCTGCAGATTCCGTTGGACCTGCAGGTTCGACAATCCCATGCTCACCTCCCTCTGCAGCTCATTAAGAGCTCAATCTTGGGTCCTCATTGTGCACTACTGCCTCCAACATTCCACATTGCATAAGGGGCTGCTGCTCTGTCCGCTCCACGCAAGGGAACATTAATGACAATCACAGCTTCACATACACTGACCTGTGAAAGCCACAGCTGGTGCATGTGTAGCTGAATGGCTATATTTTGTCCCCTTCAGATGTTCTGTTCTCTCTTTAATGTATTTGTTTTAAAAGTGCCTGATGGTTTTTTGCACTGATTTTCTTACAGAAGCTAACAATATTATTTAGAACATAATTAATCTTTATTAGTTCACAGCATATGCTGCCAAGTGCTCAGCCATTCTGAAAACAGCGTCGCACAACTTGTAGGATCATTGACCAACAAAATTAATAGGTGCCTTGACCAGCTTATATTCCTACATGTACAGCAACCACCACACACAAGAACAGTGTAGAGCACACTACACCACCATACACCACTCTGGCTCTCTTAAAACAGCCCTACGCCATATAGCTTTGCACTGAGCTCCTCTAATAGCCCATGCATCCAGCTGTTCAAATTCAGCCAACAGCTGCTCCACCTTTGCCCTCCATCCTAGTGGAAACTTTTCCCACTTTGCTTCACATATTATGCAGGACACAGCAGGCAGCTATAACCAGTAGGATACTTTTCTCACTGAGGTCCAATCTTGTGAGCAAACAATGCCAGCGACCCTTCAAACAACCAAAAGCACATGCAGCTGTCAGTCTGCACCTGCTGAGCTGGTAGATGAACCATTCTCTGGTGCTGTCAAGGTAGCCAGTGAACAGCTTTATGAGTCAGGGAAGCAATGGGTAGTCGGGACCCGCAGAATCGCAATTGGCATTTGAACAGTTTGATTGATATGCTATTCATGTAGAACCCAATAGCTGATTTCTCCCATTACAGGCAACACTGGTAAGAAAAGCAATTTTCCATGTTACATCTACTAAGATCCCCACTGAAATCAGCCACCCGTCTACTTTCTTCCTGTTTCCCAAGAAGCGAAAAACACTTTTCACATTTCCAGCCTGCTATTTTGCCTCCTGTTTCTGCTCCAAATGCTACTGGTTTGGCATCACAGGCCCCTGACGAGAATCTCAGGTCAAGCATTTACACAATTCCCTGTATCAATTTGTCAGGTACACTCTCACTTCTGCTCACACCAGTATCCCTTGAAGCAGAAATTTCATGGATATTCTTGAGAGCCCAACATTAGGTCAGACTTCATTCTCCTTCAATTTGAGGAAATATTTGATGACCTGAACAAATGTACTCTCCCCTTAGCAATGAACTGCCCACCATGGCTTATTACTTTTGCACCCAGAGGATGTATTATCCACCTTTGTGCCAGAAGTCTCCTGAGACAAGCTCCAATGGCCCTACTCAACCCAGCTGGGTTCCTTACTAAGATATGGCACCTTGTAGTCCATGTTCCGAAAGATATAAAATGGGAAAAAATGGGTTTAGGTAGTTATTGCACTGTGAAAAGGAAGACTGAAACACTAAATTCAGTAAATTGAGCTATTTCCTTTTCATTCCCAGACTAAAGTGTCAATCAAATGAAGTTAAGACTAAGATTCCATAGCAGTAATTTTCAGTAAATGACAACATTCCTATAATAAGTTCATGCCAAAAAACAAGCATTATAAACTCAGAAAATTCAAAGTTAAGGTTAAACTTAAGACATTCAAAAACACTTCAAGGTATAAATGTACAGTTAAGAGACACACAGAGTCTTAGCTTTGCCCTGTACCGACGGTGCAGTAACCAGTCGGTTATGATTAGTTGATACTAGCAATTGTATCTCAGATTAGATTAATGTATTTTTAAAAGGCAGTTTCTCATGTTTTTTCCCTTCTGATGTCACTACAGGCCAAAGTTAGAATTGTGTGTGTCCCCAAACCCAAAGCAATAGCACTTGAAGCTAAGGCAACAAACATACAGAGAAGGCTTAAAGGTCACGGGTATGAGAAAAAGTACAAACAATACATAAATATCTGGTCAGTAGGAACAGAACACACTTGGACCAAGGGTTACATCGCTTGACATATTTCTTTTTAACTAGAGATTAGAACTGTTATGGGTCTGGCTCTTCCCTTGCAACAGCCGCGTTAACTTGGAGTCTCTGTAAGGGACAATACCACCCTTTTTATTTTCATCACCAAGAGTACGGATTACATTCCCCAGACATAGGAGGCCTCTGTTAATGTTGATTCCTGCACACAAACCAACCCCAAAGTGAGTAAGAGCTAAACCAAACAGAGAAGTTTGATTTACTATTGTTTATGTCCTATATTTGCCAACAAAGGCCACAAAATGAAGGAAGATTTAGTCCTTGTAGAAAAGGCCCAGTCCCCAGAAGGAAATCCCTGATCCCTGTCTTCTTCCCACAGGTTTGCATAAGAGGTTAAACGCAGAAGAATATGATCATGGTTACAGTACAGATATGCTGTGTGGAGCCATATGAAGCACAGCAGGTTAATAACCTTCAGTGTTGTTCTAGCGAGGGTGGCAGAGGAACTCTTCTTCTAAGACCTGCTCTTTGCTTCAACTGCAAATGCAAGCCAAAACAGGGTAAGACTAGGTTAAAGATTATTTAGATAAGTCAGATGTATTCAAGTCAGCAAGGCCTACTGAAAATCATCCTAGGGTACTTAAGGAACTAGCTAAGGCAATCTCTAAACCATTAGCAAGTATCTCTGGCAATTCTCAGAGGATGGATGAGATGCCAGGGGAAGGACAAACATAGTACCTATCTGTCAAGAAGGAACCATGGGAAATTATAGACCAGTCAGCCTAAACTTGATACCTGGAAAGATACTAGAACAAATTATTAAACCATTAAATTGGAATTGTTACCCATCTACAGGGTAACAAGAAATAGCCAGCAAGGATTTGTCAAGAACAAATCATGCCAAACCAACTTTATTTCCATCTTTGACAGAGTTACTGGCCTAGGAAATTGGGGCGGGGGTGTGTGAAAGGGAGGAATGTGGCAGGGTAGATGCAATGTTCCTTTATTTTAGTATGGCTTTTTGACAAACCCACATGACATCATCATAAGAAAACTGCAGAAATGGGGTCTAGATGAAGTTACCATAAGATAGGTGCACAAGTGGTTAAAAGACTGTACTCAGTAGTTCATTGATTTGCTATCACAGGGAGGACATATATAGTGGGGTCCTGTAGATTTGGTACTGTTCAGTATTTTTATTAATAACTTGGCTAATGCAGTAGAGATCATACTTATTAAGTTTGCACATGGCAAGTTGGTAGGGGTGCAAGCACTTTGTTTCAAAATCTAATCCTGTTCTCCAATCTCAACAAATTACAGAATTGATCTGAAATCAACAAGATGAAAGTCAATAAAGACAAGTGCAAAATACTACACTTAGGAAAGGGGCTGGGCAAGAGGAGGAGGAGATCCACAGCTACAAAAGGGGAAATAACTGACTAGGCAATAGCATTGCAGAAAAGCATCTTAGGGTTATAGAGGATCACCAACTGAATATGAGCCCACAATGTCATGCAGTTGCAAAAAAACCCAACCCCAATATCATTCTGAATGGTATTAATAGGTGCGTCACATGTAAGGCATGGGACGTAGTTGTCCTGCTCTCCTCAGCAGTGGTGAGGATTCAGCTGGAGTAGTGTGTCCAATTCCAGATTCCACACTTTATGAAAGATGTGGATGAACTGGAGAGAGTCCAGAGGAGAGGATAAGAAAGGATATAATATTTAGGAAATCTGACTATGAGGAACGGTTAAAAAAATGGTACTATTTAGTGTTGAAAAAGAAAACCAAGGAAGGACCTGATGGTCTTCAGATACATTAAAGGCGGTGATAAAGTGGATGATCAATTGTTCTCCACGTCCACTGAAGGTAGGGCAAGAAGTAATGGGCTTAATCTGCAGCAAGGGAGATTTA
>VOCS01054103.1:0-24636 GCA_007922155.1 Mesoclemmys tuberculata
GCACTTCTCAAATAGTGCTTGTGTAGAAAAGAGATGCAAAGAGTATGCAAAGAGAATGTTGGAGTGCGAGTTTGTTCTGAATTAAGGACAGTATTATGTAAATATATAATGTCCCATAGTGAATCACATTTTAAAAAATCCTGAAGAACCTGACTGACCAGATTAACATGGCAGGGGATGGGAGGAGGAAATCTCTCCACAAGAAATTGAAAGGGACAGAAACTGTAAAAGAAAAAACAAACTCCATAACCGGTGGCAGCCACTACAAACCTTGACTTTTCAGTTATTTCAGAAGAAGAATAGTAATTAATGGTTTAGATGTTAAGTATTTAATGTAAATGCTAAATGGAAGGGTTTGTTCTTATTCAGCCTTCTTACAATATTTTGAAAGTGAGCAGCAATTTCAACCACACGAGGCATGAAATCAGTTAAAGAAGGTTTATGCTTCAACACACTTGTAACTATACTGTTTAAAGTTGTCAATTTACACTTTAATAAATTTTTGTTAATTTCCCAAACTGGATGTATAATAATTGAAGATATGAACACAAGCATAAGCTTGTCTCTCAAACCATTTAGTCTTCCTATTTTTCCCAACAAAAGGTCAATTTAACTGGTTTGAATTTTACCCCTCTACAAACATGACATGCAAATGTAACTAATACAGCTACCACAGACAAAACTACTAGTCTCTGGCCTTTACATGACCCTCTTTTGATTAAATAGTATTATGAACTTTAATAGTTTCATTGCTGCACAAAGACTGTTGTACAGTGAATGGGACATTTATATCAATAAGGTTTAGAACTGACAGCATTATAAAGGAGAAGCTCTACATGAGCTGTCCTCTCCACCATTGGGCATAGTATTTCTGTAGGTCCAGAGCCAGACAAGGGGAGTAATCATAGCTCCTGATCCATATGTGGGAGGTACTCCACCTACAGAATGGAGACGAGGGCAGCTGTCTCTACAGCATCGTATCTGCCATTATCTTGGACTCTGCGGAGGAAGAACCACTCCTTGAGCCCTGGAATGAAATCCTGACGTTATTGACATTAATGGGAGTTTTGTAATTGATTTGAGTGAGGCCAAACTCCTGAACTCCATGTGAGGAACAGGGAGGCATATTGTTCTCTCCACCAGCTGTGAAGAGCTCAGGACTGAAAGAAAGTATAGCATTGAGCTGTGCTATCTTAGCAAGAAGAAATATATTTCAGTTGTACATATCTCCAAGAAAACACGAATATACCAATCTTTTGTTGAAGCAGAATCACATGGAAATGAGTGATGCTTGGGAAAAGCATGAAGGGTGAACCCGACAAAGGATACTATAGACCAATCTTTGTTTTACCTAGGGCTTGTCTGCATGGAGCAGCAGTGCGCACTACAAGGATGTGATTTCTAACATGCCCATAATACTGCACATTAATTGATCCATGTAGACGCTGCCAGTGCACACTAAAGGTTCCCTAACACACTTTAACACAGTCCTGTTTGAAATAGAACTACATTAAAGCACACTAGGGAATCTTTAGTGCACACCAGCAGGATCTACATGGACCAATTCATGCACAACACGTCAGTGTGCTTTAGAAATCACCCTCTGTAGAGTATGTTACCCTGCTGTTTAGACAAACCCTTGTATTAGCAGGCAAACAAAAACTATATTTAGTGACTGTTAAGTTTGCAGGAGGACACACCCCACCCACACAAATCATTAAGAGCAAGACCATAAGAAGCTGAGAGAAAAGGCTCCTTTCCACTTTCATATGGCCTACACGACTATCAATAAAACACTCAAATGTGCCAGAATGCTTTCATTTTCCTCTCCAACAGACACCCAAAAGCAACACATATCCCAGCTTCATCAAACTTGCACTCCAATACAAAACCTTAAGAGTGACCTCATATATTTATATATTAGTTATAGCAGCAGATCAGCCCACTGAAGCCTGGTCTACACTGATCAGGCTTACGTCGACCACCTAAAGTATGCGTCTCCACTGGCACATCAGTTCCGCCATCCTAAATCGCGGAAAAATTCAACTTAATAAAGCCACCTCCACAAGCAGCATAGCACTGAAGTCAAATTCTATGGATCAAACAAACATCAGGCAGAGCGCAACGTAAATCGATGTTACTGGCCTCTGGGCAGTATCCATAATGCTTTGTCATGACCGCTCTGCACATTTGCACTCTGCTGCACCGTGGCCACATAAACAGGAAATAGCTCCTCCCCTCAAACCCTGGGAAATTTTGAATTCCCATTTCCTGTTTGGTCAGCATGGAAAGAGCTTTGTAGCTGAACTGCTCATGGCAACTGCACGTCCCAAACACGCTCCAGCATGGAGTCGACCTGAGGTCTTGGAGCTCATCAGCCTGTGGGGCGAAGAGTCTGTTCTGGCTCAGCTCCAAGCCAGCAAAAGAAATGTAGATATCTAAGAGAAGATATTGCATGGTATGGTGGAGAAAGGCCACAACAGGGATGTGCAGCAGTGCCGTGTTAAAATCAAAGAGCTGAGGCAGGCACATCAGAAAACTAGGGAGGTGAACAGTCATTCTGGCTCATCACTGAAGACATGCCACTTTTATGAGGAGCTGCATGAGATTCTCGGCAGTGACCCCATCACTGTGTCACCATGCAGCATTGATACCTCTGAAGAATCCCAGTCCAGGATGAATGGAGGACTCTGTGGACAAGGAGAAGGAGAACAGAGGGGCAGGAGAGTAGGTATCCATTCTCCCAGAGAGCCAGGACCTGTTCGTTACCCCAGAGCAGCACAGCCAGGCACAGGACAGCATTACAGACCGAGATGCTGGGGAAGGCACATCTGGTGAGTGTATATAGCAAATCACATTTCTGTGGTTATGTCTCCAATGCAGCTGCTTATTTTGGGGGGGGAAAAAAAGTTTGTGTTTTTGTGTGGATGGGCTTCCTGGGGGTTGGTAAACTTCAGCAGACAGTTACTCCCTGAACAGACTATTTATGCGAACAGGGATACTCTGAGAATCCTCTGTGGATATCTCCAGGAAACTATCATGCAGCTACTCTGCAATCCTTTGCATAAGGTTTCTGGGGAGGGCAGTCTTATTTCTTCCGCCATGGTAGGACACTTTTCCCTGCCATTCTGCTATTAAATAAGCAGGCACCATTGCAGAACACAGCATAGTAGCATAAGAGTGAGGCCTGTACCCAGACGCTTGCAGCAAATTTTCCCTTTCTGCTTACATTACTCTCAGGAGACTTATATTGCACATGACCACCTAGAGAAGATGGCACAAGTTTACAGTACCCGATCAATAGTCACTGAGTCTTATTCCCTTGCTGTGGATGGTGTCCCTGGGCCGCTACACAGACAATTCCTGCCCATTATATTGTTGGCACTACTGGCATTTTTTTCCCCTCCAGTGACACTTCACTCACACCCTCCTCCAATCCTTTTTGATCACCTCCTCCCAAACTGGTCTTTGAGATGGTAAAGGGGAACCCAATGATCCTCCTCCTTGTTTGTGTGTGGATTGGGGAATTTAGTGCTATATAGACTTCCCTGTCATAGATGCAAGGGCCCCTTCCTTACCATGTCTGGAACACTACTTCAACCCGTGCAATAGGTATAGATTGGTATGTAGGTCTGGCATTGCCTTGTGAATATGAAGAGTTCTTTTTACATTGTAATGTTTCTTTTACTCTATGGGGCCAGCTAACAATGGCAACTTTGTGCTTTGCTTGCCTTACGGTGGACACCGCAGCCTTCCCACCAACTTCCACTCCCGCAGAGCGCCGTTCCCAGATTAGGAGTGGTGAAAAAAAAAACAAACGTGGAATGACATGTTCAACAAACTAATGAACACCTCCATGGCTGCTGACACAGAACTCGGAACCTGGAGGATGGCCTTGCCAGAAAAACTAAACATGGACACGGAACACAGAAAATCAGCACAGGAGCAGGAGCATGCAACGCAACAGGAAATGTTGCTTATTATGAGGGATCAGTCTGACATGCTGAGGCATCTGGTAGAGCTCCAGGAAGAGCAGTGGCAGGACAGACTCCCTCTGCATCTTCTCCAAAATGTTGAACCAACAAGCATTTTCTTACGAGCCCCCACCCCCAAGCACTCTAGAAGGAGGTTGAGCAGAAAGAGATGACTGCCCCTTTAAGAACTGGGGATGTGTGCGCTTTGCTGTTTTCACAGTCGCAATTTGATCTGGATGGCCAAGCAGCATGATGAGAATGTTAAATTAGCTTCCTTTCAACCCACTGAAATAGGTCACAAATAAAACAGTACTGCTTTAAAAAACATTTCTCTTTATTCACTCAGAGCTTGGGGATTGTCAGCGGGCAAAGAAGGGGAGGGGCTGATGGTGCGAAGGTAGGAGATGGGAGGGGAAGGCACAGCACTGACAGATACATACATTACTGCCAAAAATGGGTTTTCAATGCTTCCCTGAGGTGCAGCGCTGCATGTTTGGCTCTTAGCATAGCACTAGAACCTGGCTGCTCAAAATTAGCTGCTAGCCTATCAGGGTGCACAACACAACCCTGGGAGAACTTTTCCCCCTTTGTTTCACAAACATCATGAAGCACACAATAGGCAGAGATGACAATTGGGATGTTGTGTTCACTGAGGTCTAACCTAGTGAGCAAGCTGCGCCATCTTGCCATTAAGCGGTCAAATGCACATTCTACCACCATTCTGTACTTGCTGAGCCTATTATTGAAACGTCCCTTCTCGCTGTCCAGATGCCCAGTGTATGGCTTCATTAGCCAGGGAAGCAAGGGTAGGCAGGATCCCCCAGGATCACTACTGGCATTTCAACATTGCCAATATTTATTTTTTGGTCAGGAAACAAAGTGCCTGCCTGCATCTTTTTGAACAAACCTGAGTTCCTAAAGATGTATGCATCATGTATCTTTTCACACCACCTCACACTGACGTCAGTGAAACATCCCCTGGAATCCGCACGGGCCTGCAACACCATTGAGAAGTATCCCTTCCTGTTTATGTACTCTGGCAAGGTGGCCCAGTGCTAAGATAGATGGCACAAGTATCCCTATCACCCCCTCCGCACCCTCCCCCCCCCCAGTTTGGGAACCCCACTGCAGCAAACCTGTCCACTATGTCATGCATGTTTCCCAAAGTCACTACCCTTCTTAGCAGAAGTCTATTCATGGCCCGGCACACTTGCATCACAACAGCTCCCACCGTGGATTCACTGGCTTCAAATTGATTCCCAACTGACCGGTAGCAGTCTGAGGTCCCTAGCTTCCACAGAGCGATGGCCACTCACTTCTCTACTGTCAGAGCAGATCTCAATAGAGTATTTATGTGCTTCAGGCTGGGGACAGTTCTGCGCAAAGTTCAAGGAAAGTGGCCTTTCCATATGAAAGTTCTGCGGCCACCGATCATCTTCCCACACCCTCATAACAATGTGGTCCCACCAGTCAGTGTCTGTGTCCTGGAATCAGAACCGGTGCTCCACCGACTGAAGATGCCGCGTGACAGCCTGAAGCGAACGGGAACTGTTTCACTGTATGGCTTGTAGTAGGGCAGCCTCAGTAACATCGCAATTTTCCACTCTGCAGCTCCCATCTTGGTCTTGAAAGTACTGCAGGATAAGTCTTGCAGTGTTGGTGACACTCACAATGATACTGCAGAGCTGAGTAGGCTCTATGCTTCTCCAGCAATGGAGTGCAAGTGGCAGAGACTAAAGGGTTTAGAAAAACGGTGCGAAAAAGTGTTTGTTTGTTTGGGACAAGAAGGGAGTGGGAGGGAGCACGTTTCATTATGGGAGGATGACAACCTTCCCAAAAGCCTCTGCATCTAGTTGCATTGTGGGATAGCTACCCACGGTGCACTGCTTTGATTGTCGATCCAAGCATGACTAGTGGGGACACAATACCCTGACGCAATGAGCGTGGTGTGAACTATTTCTCATTTTAGGTCCATTAAATGCTTGTGGGTCAAGAATGTGTTCAATAATTTATACTATAGACAAAACACTTTAGAGTTGTTACAAAGGACTATGCCAAAGACACATACTGAGGCAAAAAAGGAAGTTCTGTTTTTCTTTACTTTAGGTTACAAAGCTCAGCAATTGCACTGGGCCCCCCACAATTCTTTTCTCCTGATCCCTGCACTCCCAATACAAAAACAACAACATAAACCATATGTGCTTCCTATTTACATGATATTAAATTCATGTCTTGTTAAAATGCACACTTGCAGAGTCTTTATAGTCTCAATGCCTTCTGCACTGTTTGGAAAAATGTTTTTTCTTATATCACGTACAACATGCTAAATTTCTTTAGCTTACACTTAACCATTTCATAGTGGAATAGACAACCCTTTTCCTGACCTGCTCCTGCTAGGTTAGGCTTGTCTAATGTTGCTTCCTCCCCCAGCTGAATACAGAGTAAGTCATCTCAAACTGCCAAATCCATATAACCAAAGAAAAATTCTTCCACCTGTCTGTGCCAGGAAAAAACAGGAAATCAGTACAAGGCAAATGTTCTTACATATAACTCAGGGGTTAGCTCTTGTTTTTTAAATGCGGTAATAGAAACCTCAGGTTTGGTGTCAGTTACCCACTGGGGCTTGGCACATCTCTAGTTGCAAACCACACCATTTGAATCCACAATATCCAAGCCATCATTTTCTATGAAATTATAAGGCCTAGATGCCAAGAAATGCTAGAATAAAGTGGTTTAAAGCATACGGTAAGATGTACTTTAACAAGAATGATATCCTTTAAAAAAATCTTTTTATTTTGTCATTAACATACATGACCTTTCTATGCAGGTATTAACAAACTTTATTCATAACTTCTATTTGTTACTTTTAAAAGATCCATTGGCATTTCATCAACCTCTTATTATCTGTGTATATATTTTGTTCAAATTCCAATAATGGTCACCACACATTATAAAATCTATTTGATCCTGATATAAGGCTGCCATTGAATGGGTTTCCCCATGCTTTATTTCTCCATGCCACTGATGTTGGGAGGATCTATCCTTTTCCAAAAACAAGCTATCCCATACTTGGCAATTGTGTTATCAATGGGTCCTTCCCCAAGTCAATAATCTCCTCTGGACCGTAAAATAATAGAACTGTGGATTTTGGAAGTACCTTAACTTCAGTTATCTTGAAAGTTCTATTCGTTATTTTCCTCCAAAATACTATTTCCTTAGGGAGTTCCCACCATAATGTAGAAAGGTCTCTGGTCTTCCACATCCTTTACAGCACTTATTAGAACTGAGAAAATAATGGGTTTTTTTGGTTCAAGAACCAAACTGAAAAATCCAAAAGAAACTCCTGTTTGATTCAAATCAAACCAATTTAAAAAGTTTTTTTTTTTGTTGACTCTGGTTTTGACTTGGTTGTTTATCACCCTTTGTGGTTTTTTAAAATCGGCTAAATTTTAAATGAAAATGCTGTTTTGATTTAAAAAAGTTGAACCATTGGGTTTTAACTCCCTCTCTCCTCCCAGCCAAAATTATTAAGACAAATTCAACCCAAACTCAGCCAATAGTTTCTGGCCTTGAAAAATGCATTTTTTAGTGAAAAAACATTTGTTAATTTAACAGGGTGGCTTGTCTCTTCAAAGCTTGGAGGGCCTGGGGCTAGCCAACCCTGATTCCTAAAGAGGCACAAGGATCAAGTGATTTCCTTATAGAGGGCAGCAGGAACCAGGGGGGAAGCACAGGAAAGGAGAGGCTCCTCCAAGAAAGACCCTGATGTCAGTGAGCGGGGGGCTCCTATGGGAAACTGCCTGGGTTTACATCTGGAGGCCAGTGCCAGAATGCTGAGCTCTAGCTAGGAAAAGCTGGGAAAGCTGGTTGAGCAAATGGAGTGGGACAGAAAAAGCGCTCTGGTTATAAGATGTCATAGTTATGCATGCACTTCAGTGTTCTGGTTTTGTGGATACTTTAGGACTCTTGAGGATTGTTTTGAACTGTTACTGTTACTAAACCAGCCCCAAGCAGGGGTGGTATTAACTCAAAGGGAAGCCTTTATGCAGTTCTTAAGTGGCCATGGAGAGCGGAAAACAGAGACAGGGTGCTATAGAGTGACCTCTGGGCACAAGAGCGCTCTCAGGACACGGCTGCCCTGTTCCAGTCAACTTTTGCTCTGCTCTATCAATGAATTTTATACATTTTTATCTGGAGTAAGGTCCCATTCATAAAGTATTTATAATACTTTTGCTTAATGGCTACACAACTATCTGAGGCCTTCCTCCAGATATTTTCCCAGTGTTCTAGGGTGATGTCTTATTTCAGACCCATTCCTCATTTTTCTATAAAGGTATTCTTATATTCTAAATATGTCAGTAGCGTTTTGTTATAGCTGTGTTTCTTAACCTTTTGTGGTTGGTGACTCCTTATTCAAAGTGAAAGATTTTCCCAGCCCTTAAATTTAGTATAAAAGATACTCTTTAGTGTCTTTTAAGAGTACACTATACAGAGTATAAAAGGTAAATGTATCAAAAAGACTTGCCTATATAATTTGTGTATGTTTTTTCAAAAGATTGACAGAGACTACTTGGTAAGGGCATGCAGGGAGTGGAGGAAGTGAGATTTTCTTTGTTTTAGATTGTACTAAAATTTTCAACAGCTTACAACCCCCATGATTGCCTTTTGTGACCCCTTTTGGGTCATGACCCACTGGTTTAGCAAAACTATTATATCAGGTCCTTTGAGGTGGCCTTTTTTGCAGTTAGGGTTTTTATCCTTGTTAATAGTCTCTTGAAACCTGAGCTTTTTACATGGGATTTGATGTAACATTTTAGTTGCAAAATAGCCGATGCTAGTGTATTAATACACAGTGTGAGTTCTTTGATGTTAGTTTCCATAATTAAATCATTATGGAATATATGGCCAATGGTTGTATATCCTCTCCTCTCATACATTATATATTCTATTAAACAGGCCTAGCTGTCTTTAGCTGCCTATTATGGTACGTTTTCTTTATGAATCAGACCTGAGAAAAGCTTGATTATTTTATTTCAGTTCTGTCTTAACCAGTTAAGTGCTTGGGGCAAGTAGTGACACTGGAAACTTTTCTGTGAATAATGATGGCAGAAAAATACTCTATTGCTTCTGGCATATTCAGCAGCAAATTCTGAGAGATATTTTGTCTTTAAAAACCCCTCGTGCATTATGTTAAAATAGTTACACAGTTAAGGACTCCACTGTGATATATATTAAATAATTATCATTGGCAAATCAGAAAACAAAATAATTGCTGGTAAAAGTTTGCAAATAACACAAATGAGTGGAACTGGTAAATAATGACAGATCAGTTCTAAAGAATGATCTGGATTGCATGGTAAATGGGGCTCATCTGAACAGCATATATTTTAATACTGCTAAATGCAAAGTGATACACATAGGACCCAGGAATGTAATTTCACAGGAAGAACTGGGGACCGTATTTTGGAGAGCAAGTACTTAAGGGGTGATGATGGTTAACCAGCTGAACATGAGCTCCCAGTACAACCTGGTAACTAAGAGAGCAAATGCTAGTCTTGGATATTTAAGGACGTGTTATTTTAACTATGTAAAACGTTAGTAAGGCCATTACTGGAATGCAGTATTCAATTTTGTGTGTACATCAGAAAGGATGTTTACAAATAGGTGACGCTTCAGAAAAGATCTACAAGAATGGCTTTGAGGTCTGGAACATCAATTTAAGTGTGGGAAAAACTAAAACTTGATCTACTGAATTCTTCCAAGAGACGGTTAAGAGGTGACTCATCATTGTCTGTAAGTATACATGAAGAGATGATATTTGATAGAGGGCTCTGATCTGGCAGACAGTCAAATAACAGGATTCAATTATTGTAAGCTGAAGCTAGACAAATTCAGACTGGAAATGTGGTGTAAATTTTTAACAATGAGGGTTACTATTGGAATAATTTATCTAGGGAAGTGGTGGATTCTTGAAATCTTTAAATTAAGACTCGAGATATGCTATAGATCAAAGGAAGTTATAGGCTTGATGTAGAAGTCACCTGGTGAATTTCTATAGCATATGTTATACAGGTGGTCAGTCTAGATCATTATAATAGTCCCTTCTGAAAACATATGAATATATGTGAAAGATCTTTTGTTTTCAATTGATTTTTATAGAATACAATTTTTTTAGTGACCTGATCTGTACCAAGAGTTTAAACAGGTGCAGAACTGCTAAAAATCCTTCCTACTCTTTCACTTATTTAAGTAGGAGAATCTTAAAGAATCACACTCAACACTTCACTACTATCTCTCAGTAATGCTTTCTCTGAGGACTAACACTCCATGAAACTAGGACTAGCCAGTATCTAATTACTGGTGTGTGTGTGTATATATATACACACACACACATATGAGTGACTAATATTAAAACACTGCCAAGATCAGGCAAGCGTTCCAAATCCATCATAGATTCAATGCAGAATTTCATCCAAATATTAAATGTGTAACATGAAGCCTTGTATTAACTGGGTTAACTATTTCATGGCTACTAACCACTCCTATCCATCTTAAGGTTTTATACTGCTTTCCCTCTGCAGAGTATCCCAGTGTCTTCCATGAGACATCTACTGGGAACAGTGAGGTCCTTACTGGATCTCATAGAATATATTCTGTTTAGAGTAGGAATTATTTTTTGTTTGGTTGATTTTTGGGTTTAGTCTATTGATTTTCTTTGTTTTTAGTTTTTGTGTAGATACAGGGGTTTTGGTGTTATTAATGTCAGAGAGGGAACGTCATTCTTCTGGAAAGGTGGAAAGGCTTTGTCATTGAGAAAGATCTTGAAAATTCCTAAAGTTTGCTAGACTCTAGATTCCTTTTTGGTTCTTAAATATTCTGATAGCCTGCAGAGATTGTAAATTACGACTACTACAAAGCAGTAATACGTTGTAGTTACATATGTATATTCCCACCCGTATGTGTTTTAGAAGATTTGTAAGGAAAAATGATAAAGACTGTTTTAAAAAAATAGTGAGGTAGCATCCATGGGAGAGTTCAGGTATGATCACACCCAATTCTATTTTGTTGCTGAATGCTGTGTAGTAATTGAAAGCAAAATGGGGAAAGAGCAAGAGACTAACATGGTAGAAGGAAAGGGGAAGAAGAGATGCATGTAAACCAAAGGATAAGATATTGTGATAAAGTCAGGCCGGATGGCTTTTAAAGGGTGTGCTGGGGCCGGTATGAGGGCCCGAAAGGGTTAAAAACCGTCTGTCTTGCAGGCAGAAGAGAAAGCACAACAGGGCAATTAAAGGCACCTGGACCCAATGAAGGGCGGGGCCAGGGGTATTTAAACCCTGCCTTCTCTAAAGGAGGGGGAGGGAACAAATACAGAGGAAGGTGCCAGAAGGTGTGGAGCAGCTGGAGGAGAAGTTTCCTTCCCAGGCCAGGAGACAGAGCTCCTCTAAAGCCAGGGGAGATGAGGTAGCTTGTGGGCTAGGGCGCCCCTGCTGAGGTAAAGCGCGAGAGCCACCAGGGGGGAAGAGGGCAGTTTGCCACAATATGCAGAAGGAGAAGCAGGCAGAAAATATGACCAATTCGTTGGGTAGTAGAGGGATGATCATTGTCCTGTGTTTGCACAGCACCTAGCACAATGAGGTCCTGGTCAATGACTAGGGCTTGTAGGTGTTATGTTAATACAATAATAAATAAAAATGGCACTCCAAAATTTCTGAGTTCACATCATATTTGCCTGTGTATGGGCAAGAAATTCCACTCTACAATGGATATATAAAATAATGAAATTCAACTTGTCTGTCTGTCTTCATGTGCTAGAGAGGCAGCACACTGCAGTGAACTGAGCATGGAAACGGAGACCAGAAACTCATGAGTTCTAAATCCACCTCTGCCATTTACTATGTGGCACTGGGCAAGGCCCTTCCCCTCTCTGTTCCCTCGTTTCCCCATCTGCGGCCAGGGCCCCCACATGGGGGGATGGGAGGAAGGTACACTTTATTGGAGGCTGGAGGGCCTAGCCCAGGCGGCAACCCCCCGGGGATATGTATGTGGGAGGGGGCCTGTGTTACAAGTTTGAACTGGGCCCCAAAAAATTATGCTTGGGCCCTTTCTGCAGATCAGAGATTATACTTACCCACCTGAGAGATTCTCACATGAAAGATGCTAGGTAAGTACAAAGTATGTAAATTAAATCTAAAACTAAACTAAGAATTTGTATGTTTCAGATTAAGTCCCTGACAACACATTTCTCTCAATCTTTTGACAAAGTTAGGAGAAAAACTGCCTGTGGAAACAACAACAAAAACTGTTGTTGTCATACTGAGTGGTTCCTGCATCATGTCCAGCGTCTGGCTTTCCCAAATATTGAAAGAGTACCAAAGCTGCAATAAAAATATTATTAAATAAATAATAAAGAAAAAAAAGAAATATGAAATTTTTGTAGCTGCAAAGCAAAACGAATTTTTCTTCTATTTGTGGGGTTTTTGGCTATCATCATTGCTTTGTACCAGCCATTCACTTCAATTAGTATTCCAGCATGAGCCAAGTACAGCAATAAATAGAATAGCAGAGCAAGCTGCATATTAACCCTTCTGTGCATATGCTCAGCCTAATATGTTTTGGCTGAACAGCAAACCAAATTGCCCTGCTGGTCCATCTCCAATTATTCTGCAACAGACATTCATCCTGTAGTGCGTTTCAAGATGAGGGATGATTGAGATGTAACTTAATTAATTTTTAGTTAGATTACAAAATATTGTCTGCTCTGTGCCACTCCTGTCACTTCCGTTTTTCTTCAGTTTTATTTGTTTAGTATTGTAGTGATTCATCTCTCATCTGTAAACCACAGAAGGAAAATATCTCCATATGAAAATAAAATTGAAAATGATGTTGACTTTGTTAAAAGGCTGATGCATTATTAGGTCACTGAGTCCATTACCAGCACATAGTGCAGAGTAAACCAATTTTAAATCTTCCACAACTGTGCAGCTTTGCAGTGAACTACAGCAGAAAGTTAGTTATGTTTTGGCAGGTCAGGAAATCTGACAATTGACATTTTCCTTTGGTGATTGGACCACTCTTGCACACTCATATATATAAAATTTACCTTTCTAGAGTACCAGTCAGGCCCAAGTATCGGAGTGATTTATAGAACATCATAGTGTGTACACAATTTTCTATCTAAGTATACTATTTAGAACACAATATATAGAGCAAGAATCATAGATGCTAGTTGGTCTAATATATTGTGCTCTAAATGTACTTGCTTACATAGAGCATTGTGAGATTTTGAATGACAAGTGAAGAAAAATGAGAATGGGTGGGAAATGGGAAGCTCTGAATGGGCAGTATGAGAAAATAATTAATGCACACTCTGGGGAGAACACAATTAAACGCAAAGGTAATGAGGTGAAGAATCACCATAATTATTCTTCTACATTTGTACTGTAGTAACACTAAGATGCCCAGTCATGATGGGAGCCACTGTGCTTAATGCTCAACAAAACATAGGAAAAAGTGAGCATTTAGAGGGGATCTTAAAGATGAGGATAGAAATGTGTTGGATTCAGAAATGGGCAGGACGCTGCTGAAGATTTGTGATGAGCTTGAGGCAACATCTTTAAGGATGAATGGGAAGAACTGTTCAGGATGGGTCAGGGAGAACTAACTAGAAGCCGTGGCTTAAGAGCTAGGAAAAATTTAAGACAAACAACGAGTCAAATAAGAAATCCTTTTAAAAAAAGAAAGAGGTAGACTCCCCATCAGCATGGCACCTGGCAGGCACAAGGAGAAAAAGGTGAGTACTGGTTCATCTGTAGTTGGCATCACATGAACGATGCAAAGTAGCACCAGGCAAAAGGTGTTTCAGTGGTTATAGCAGCATTTTCAAGACCAGAAAGATGAGAGGCCAGAGTTCAGATTCAAATAACACACCTAGGTACTTGAGCAGGGGGCAGGTGATTTTAGACAGAGGGAGATTAAGTGTTGGAATTTGGGCCAGTAATGCTTTCCTTGCTGACTGGATATCAGTTTTGACTAGGATAAGCCTAATGCTGTTATGGCAGATTTGAGAATTGATGAGATTGAGGTAGGAAGAAAGGGCTGAACAGTGAATTAATTGGGTACATCTGCAAAGAAATGACACCTAAACTAAAATTCAGAAAGAGATCAGTAGGAAGGAGGCAGAGGGGCTAAGGCAGGGGTGTCATAGTTATCTGGTCACAAGGGCCATTTAAGACAAAATTGTTCACTTGGCGGGCCACACTGTAAAAAAAAAAAAAAAAAAAAATGAAAGGGGTGGCACAATGGCGCAGTGGGTAGCGTTCTCATCTCACAGCTCCAGCATCTGGGACTCAAACCCTGATCCCAGCTCTGTCTGTGTGCAATTTTAGCCTCTCTGCTGAAGCAGGCGAGGCCTGAGGTGCAAGCGGCCACCCAGCTGGGGCGGACCGACCAGCCCAGCTGCCACTCCAGCAGTGGGGTGGGACCGGCCACTGGCCAGACTGGGGACGGGGCAGGGCCGGTGGCGTTCTGGGGGCTGGGAGTGGAGCGCTCGGGCTGGGCCGGCAGCGCTCTGGGACTAGCTGGGGTGGACTGGCCAGCCTGGGGTGTGGCAGGCCAGCGCTGGGGGTATCATGCGGGCCAGCAGCGCTCTGGGCGCTGGAAGTGCTCAGGCTGGTGGCACGCTGGGAGCTGGGGCAGTCTGGCCCATCTAGGGCTGGGTTGGGTCCACACTGGTTCTGGGGCAGGCTGGGCTGACACTCTGGCAGCTGGGAGAGGTGTGGCTGGCTGTTGGGGGAGGGGTGCTGGGGCCCGGGATGCCAACCTGGGGCCAGGGAGGGTTGGGACGGGGCAGCGCTGGGGCCTGGGCTCCAGGGACGCTTGGGCTTCCCGGCCCTGGGGCCACCCAGCCAGCTTGACTGGCACTTGGCTGCCTGGAGCGGGGCTCTGACGGGAGAAGGACGGGGCTTCCAGCAGAAGGGGCAGGACTGGGGGCTAGCCTCCCCCAACGCACGGCTCACGAGCCATCCATGACGTATGTTATTTGTTAAAACGACTGCTTAGAGTGCACGGGCCATGAAAATTAACCATGCGGGCCACATGTTTGACAGCCCTGGGCTAAGAAGTGATTAGTTAAAGGCATTATCCTGGAGAAGACTCATTCGTTGCTGATCATACACAAGTACGCAACAGAGCATTGCCTGAGACTCCAGCATGCTATCCCAAGCAAGTGACAAGGATGCTCCTCCATCTGTGAAAACTGCCTTTATAGTTAATTCATCTAGGGAGAGCCTGAGGAATTCAAGAAATCCCCATACAAATACATACTAATTTAGATGTAATAGGTGGTCTGACACAAGCAAAAAAATATTATATTTCGCAGAGCTGTCCATAGTCAATTATTTAAGGTGGTCTCTAGAGAGAAAATTGGTGTTGGAATTTTAGCTCCTGCAAAAACCACTCCTCAACTCTCATTCCAACACCTATGCCTAATATTGAAATGCGTAAGAAACAAGCTGACGTCACAAATATAACTCTCCCTTTGAAAACAGCTTGCCTCTAAAATCAAGGGAGATGTCCATGCATGGAAAAATATATCCTTCCAACTTACTAAAAACCCAACCAAAGGGTTAGATCCTGCAATCCTTACTCACAAAAACACCCACTGAATCAATGTGAGTATTGCATGAGTAAGGATTTCAAGAGAAGGCCCGTTTAATACCACTATATAGCAGGGGCTGGATTTTTAGAAAACACACATGTACATTTGTGTGATATGGCTGGAGGCAAATGTGATCTGCTAGCTTCTCAGACTAGCGGTGATATTTCATGGTAAACATCTCTCCATAGTTAGCTCTACAGTTACTGTAAAAAACCCTCAAACATGTTACATAAATATTCTTTTATTAACAGAAGATGCATTTTACAGGGCTGAACAACAGTTTCAGAGGAACTCTGTGGTGAAATTTCTCTGTGGAACACTTTATGAACTCACCACTGCCCACTTTGTACTTAAATTTCCAAAATACCACTGCTGTTCCAAACGGGTGTATCCTGCAAATACGTAACCCATGCTAGCTGGCTTTGGAAGCTGAACCCAGCCCAGATCCAGAGCTGATATACAACTCTGAACCGAAAACACTTCAGTTGCTCTCTGAGGGACAGGATGGAAAGAAAAAGGCATGAAGTGATTATAAAACTCCAGTGCTGATCCACCTTTCAGTGGGGGGGAGTGGAGTAAAACTTTGTTACTTTGGGTCACACCAAGTGGAAAACTGGTTTTGCATTCTTCCCTTTAGTACAAGTACTCCCTAAGGGAGTTTCATGAATTCAGTGGAGAGATTCCCACTGATCTGAATGGACTTTGGATCAGAACCAAAATCTGTGCAATTCTGTACTGAACTCATAATAAAAAAACCCAGCAAGCTTGTAACATACTTTGGTTTTAGAGACACTTAACAAGAGTTAATGTTCACAGACAACTATGACTTCATGAGTATCAAATAGTGCTAGTGTCTCCATTTTTGCTGGTTTTCTACAAATACAGAAATTCAATTCCAATATTCTGAAACTATCAAAATTGTGCAAATGGCATAAGAACTATTCATTAGCTTTTGAATATTAGTAAACAGGAATCCTATTTATTTGTTAAAACTTAACATATAGAAATCTATTCTCTTTCCCTTTGACGAATCCAGGACAATATCTGACATTCAGTCTCTTCTACTTGCATGAGGAAGTCAAAAATAACACGTCAGCTGTCCGCATTTCTTGTTTATTTTAATCAACTTTGTTTTTTTAATCAACTTACGCAGAAACAAAAGGCTTTTGGATGCTATGGCTATTATCATCCAGAAACATAGGACCAGATCCTCAGCTGGTGTAAATCAGTGTGTTGCCATTGAAGAGAATGGAACCACATCAGTTCACATTAGCAGAGGATCTAGCCCATTATGTCTATAATCTGGAAGGAAAATACTTTGACAGAATTTGCTTTGATATTAAATACAGTGAGAAGCAATAATTTTGGCAAGGTGCTGTCGGTATAGAGACTAGTATATAACCCTAACGAACATAACATTCTCCAGTCATTTTATTATCTGCAGTCTACATGTTCCAGTAGAAAGTAATTCTGTGTTGGGCCTGTTATCTCCCTACTTTGCTAGCCACTTCCTTTTTTGTTCTCCCTCCTTTCCCATCTTGTGGTTGTCAAATTAAGGCACATAAGCCTGGCAAGGCAAGTGAGCAAGCTGCCAATATTATGGGCCAGATCAGCTTCTGGGGATCCAGTGTGAGTGATGGAAATTAATTCTTTTCATTTTTCAAAGGTACTGGGCCAATCTCACTCCCACCTTCCTCCAAAAGAGATCCTAGGAGCTGACTACAATCTCATGGTTACTGCTGAGTGTTTCCTCTGTGCCATTGAACTCATTTTCTTTTTCTTGTTAAAAAATAAAATAGGCAGGTTTATGGTTAAAGTTTATTTTAATATATTCCAAATATTGTCTCTTGTACGAAAGAAGGAAAGATTGTTTTAAGGCTGTTGAAGCAACCCATTTCTACATGCATCACTTGTACTGACAAATTCGCACAGTGTTTTCTGTCTCACTGTTATCTGGAGAAGTCCCAGCCCTTGCACTTGACCCTTGCAGAACAAAAATTAGATCATAAAACTAAACATTGCATAGCACTAACAACTGTACACAGAAACCAGGCATCACTGTCCCTCGCCCCCAGCCCCACACTAACTTCCTGGGCAGCTGCCTTCATTCCTGTACCCCCTCAGGCCAGCACTTTCAACCGTGGGCGTCCAAATCGAAGCACCTTAACTCCATCCTTAGGCGCCTCCTTGGGCTCAGCTCTTCACACGGCTGCTGGCAACCACGATACGCCCCGGGGCTGGCTTTTAGCCCGAGCTGCACAAACTCGGAGAGGAACTTTCCCAGGTGTGCGGCGGCTGGGCGGGCAAACGGGGAGTCTCAGGTGAGATCAACCCCCCCCGCGCGACTGAAGCGCACACGACCCAGCCCAGCCCGGGGGAGGCTCGGAAACACGGCCCTGAAATGAACCCAAGGTCGGTGTGGGACGCTGGAAGCTTCCTGCGAGACTGGGGTGTGGGGCCGGGTCTACCGCCCCCCGGGCCTGCCTCCAGCGCCGGGACAGCCCCGCTTCCACCCTGGGGTCCCGGCCGGAGCGCTGGCCCCCAGCCCGCCGTGCCTCTCTACTTACCAACCTCCCCGTCCCCGTCCTCCTCCTCCTCCTCCTCCAGCAGCACGCCCCGGTTCTCCGCGTCCATCCCGCTCCCGGCGGAGCTGGGCGCTCGCCCCGCAGGCCCCCCCGCGGCGAAGCGCGAGCCCAGCCCGGGACCGGCAGCGGCGCGCGCTCCGGCTGTCCCCGCTCGGGCGGGCGGTGAGCTGGGGCGGGGCAGGAAGCGGGAGGACGCGACGCAGCTCGGGGCGACGAGCTGCCCATCGCGCAAGAGCCAGGGGCGGCCGGGCGGGGCTGCAGCCTCCCGGCGAGCGTCACTCACGGGGAGAGCCTCCGCTCGCCCTGAGAGACGGGACGGCCGCCAGGGAGGGCGCGAGCGACCGGCCAGCCCTGCCTTGTCTGTGCACGCCCGGCCTGGAGAGCCCGAGCACCGCGGGCCACCAACGCAGGGCACGTGCGTCCCGGCCGCCGGGGCATGGCTCGCACGGGCCCTTGCCACACTCCCTCCTGCCCTCGCCTGTATTCCGCGCCCAGCAGCGGCAGGGCTCGTCCTTCCCCCGTTGGATAGTTACAGGGGTTTCGAAGTGGAGGCCGGGACAATGGGCGTGGTGTGGTTCCAGTTCCAGGCCCGGCTTTGGAAACGTAAGAGCAAAGGGGCCAATTTCTAACTAGTAGCAAATGGAGCCGGGTAGGCGTAAAACAAAAGCCTGGGTTAACAAATGTGGCCACGCCCAGGCCGCCCCTGCAGCCATGGTCACTGTTACACAAGCATTGAAGACAGGCTTTTACAACTGCGGCGTATGCTGGAAGTGGTCGGATTCCCATTAGGTATTCGTATTCCTATGGAAGTAGCACACGGAGGCGCACGTCAGAAGCGGGATCCTGTTGTGCTAGGCGCTATGAAAATGAAAAGAAGGTAGGGTCCCACCCCAAAGAAAGATTATTGGCCTTGTCTTCACTGCATTGTTAGCTTGAGCCAGAACTCAAGTTTTGTCCCTAACCCAATTCCTGGCCACACACACAGATCTCTGGTTTAAGTGGTGCATTAAACTTGAACTAACTAGCCTGTCAGTGCAGAAGCTCCAAAGCTGCTGATGCTGAAGCTAATAAGTGCTGTTGGGGTACAAAAGCTCCAGTTACAATAGCTCAGCTGCTAATCCAATTGCTCTTTAGGGTTGTTTTGAAATGTGGTCAGTCTAAGAATTTGGCTACAGGGTGTGAACTTCGATTGCCATACACTAACTGTGTGGACCCGCCTAGTTCGCACTAAGAGTAGGTGTGCTGCAGAACTATTAGTGTGCGGTAACAGGGTCCACATAGCCAGTTAGTGTATGGCAAGCTAGTCCACAGTAGATTCATGCCCTGGCTTGTTGTGCTCTAGGGGTATGTCTACACCGCAGTTAGACACCTGCAGCTGACCCAAGCCAGCTGGCTCAGGCTGCAGGGCTGGGACCCTCTCACCTTGCAAAGTCCTAGCCCAAATGTCTACACTGCAATTAAACTGCCCTTTAGCCCCGGTCCCAGGCTTTTAATTGCAGTGTAGACATATCCTAAGTCTCTGTGTGGAGAAGCCTGGAGGCCTTGTCTTCACTTCTAAAGCAGGTGCAGTTTTTGTCTTGGGGTAACTAACACACATGGGCTATCCCACGGTAAAAATGTAGTGAAGAACAGGCATTTTAGTTTTACGGAAACAGCCCTATACCCTTTCTATGAGTGGATGTTGGCAAGTTTATCTCAGAGTAAAGTTAGTGCCTGGTCTTCACTGTATTCTTTACTCCAGGATTGTTTGTACGCATTAGTTATCCAGAGTTAAAAAATACACCATATTACCAGTGAAGACTGGGCCAGACACTTTCTGAGGCTTGTCCACACTGCAAAGGACAAACCAGCAAAAAACCCTCCTTTTGTCAGTATAACCTGCATCTTCACTAGGGGGCGTTAAGAGCATAGCTATCCATATAGCTACGCTGGCAAAGCACTTTAGATAAGCCTTCCGGCATGGAGTAATTTGAGTGTACTAAACTGAGCTACCTGTTGCCGTGAAGACAAGCCCTATATAGAAGTCACACATTTCTCTAGCCCTTAGATCATTATCTCCATGTAATTTATAAGCTGACAGCTGCACTCAGACTCGTTCAACTCACTAACTTGGGGAAGGAGGTGACTTTGGAAGCAGTTTAAAGCTGGGACACCATCACAAAATCACACATTGTTAACAACGATTGATTTATTTTACTAGTAGTATCTCTGTTTATTAAAAGGCAAATTATTATAAAATATCAGTTTACTTGGCACCGTGCCCGTTCACTCTGTATTTCCACTCGCACATTTCGGTTTTGCTTGTAGCCACTTTCAGACTATTAGTGCTGCTTTGAGTAGGTTTCAAGCACTGCACGGAACGTTCATTTGCTTGAACCCAGCTGTTTCATTACGGAGTTTGTTTTTCTTTTTCTTTGTAAATTGAGGAAGCATTTCTACTGGTCTTAAGTTCATAAAAGCAGCTTTTTTATTTTTTGTTGTTTTTTACAAAATTAAGCTTTGGGCCAAATTTAAGCTGATAGTGCCCTTTAGAATTGTAACAAGTTCATAACCATCTTAGATTCCATGGTTGGCACAGATCTGTATACTGCTGCCATTCATATCTTCATGCCAACAGCAGACAGAGAGCTCAGATTTTTTTTGTTTGTTTTTTGTTCCAAAAGCAAAATCCCCAAATGCTAGAGCTAAAGGAGAATCTCAGTTGATGTTTGCAGTATATGGTCTATGACACAATCAGTCAGTTCTAGTTCTCTTCACTAGAGAGCACACACACTAGCAAATTCATTGCAATATCTCATCCTTCTGACAAACAATTTTTTGTGTTTGATTGAGCCATTTAAAATCTCACTCATTTTTCTAAAATTTTAATTATTTGTATAGTCTCAGCTGGCAATCCATGATCTGTTGTTTACTTTAAAGCTCTTTAGTTTTAAAAACAAACAAAGAGATTTGGGGGCCTAATATTATGATGTAAGGACAGATGTGGTATGAAAGCTACATGTTTTTAGCAGGAACCATGGCAAAGATTTTAAAAAACTGACGTGATTTTAGGTGCCTCCATTTTTGTTGAGCATCCACCCTTTTGAAAATCAGGTAAGGTAAAGTTTAAACTGATTCAGACTGGGTCTACGCTGATGGCGGCAAATTTGCCACCGTCAGATCGATTGCTCTGGATCAACTGAGCGGTCTGTGTAGACCCGCTCAGTTGATCCAGCAATCGACACAGGAAAACCACCCTGGTAAGTGGCGTAGTGTTATGTCAAAGGGAACACTGTTCCCTTCGGCGCAGCACAGTGTGGATGGCACGCAGAGCAGATGCAGCAAAGTCGGGAGATACGCAAGTGATTTATGTCACTTGCGTATCTCCCATTGACTGCCGCCGAATCCGGAAGGTAAGTGTAGACCAGGCCTCAGACTGGGTATCCAAAAATAGAGCCACCCAAAATCTCTTCACATGGAAAATGTTGGCCCCATGTATCTAAGGAGGACCAGCAGGTGTGAAAAAGGAAACCTATGCAAGAGAGGTGTTGTGTTAATTTAAATGGAATATATGCATCAAAAGTATTAACACAGTCACTGCAACTTTAAACTGAGTTTAGCAAGGCTTGAGGTTTGGTACACAGAGCCCTCAGTTTGTTTAGTACCATTACACACATGGCATTAAAAATCCTTTAAATCTGTTATTAAAGATAAAGAAAACAAGGAAAAACAATTAAAGCATTTGAAATGTAAAGTATTAAATAAGGCTTTCATTTTAACACTTTTTGTTCCCAATCCTAGCTGGAGAGAATTCAGAGAAAGTTTGGTGTTTCAAACCTTGCATCTGGTAGTTTGAGATTTAATTCACACTCAACACAATAGCAGCCCTGAATTAAACTGGTATTCTGCCAGTAAGGGGTGGGAGTTACCCCAGATGTTATTTCAGCAAAAGTCTGCTAAGGCAACTTAACCTTCAACAATTTAAAACAAACTTCATTTTACCACTTTTATTTTTTCTTACAAATACCTTTTAATTAAACCTTCAGAATTATTATCAATCACAGAAATTACAAACCACATTATAAAAGAAAAAAAATGAAACAAAGCATTTGTTAAAATTTTTTTTAAAATTAATCTTTTTTTTAAAGCAAAAACAACTGTTTGCTTTGCATGCTTATTCCAAATAAGCTCAACTTTGTTTTAATATTCTAACTTTGAAAATAGTTGTTTGTCAACCTGTGAGATTGAGTCTAATTAATTTTTTAATCCCATTTGGACTACCAAAAATGTATTATATTTTTAGATGGAATAAATGGGCCAAAGGTGTTAACATAACCTAGTTATTGTCCAACAATCAAACAGTATTACACAAGGTTCAGAGTTTACAAGTATACAGAGACCTCAGCCTGCTTAGTATCATGACAAACACAGCATTAAAAATCCTGTTACTTTTTATTGAAGGTACAGAAAAGGTTAAAACAGTTTAAATATTTGAATTATAAAGAAAAGTTTTTATTTTAACTACATTTTTTGTTCCCTTTCCCTTTAGCTGGAGAAGGTTTTAGAGGGGAAAAGCCCCCTTGTTCAGCAGTCTCTTTGATGGTATCAAAGATGTGATAAATGTCCTTCTGGGAGAAAATAAAAGTTAGTTGAAATGGGCTGGAGCTGTCTTTACTACTGTTAAGTTCAGTTCTGTTAAATCTCAGGTGGTATCTGGAGCTGATAAGGTGATGATGTTATCTGGATCCCTCTCTCTGGCCTGATCTGGTCAGGACATCCCTCAGGATTAGGTTGAAGGTTTAGGGAACCAGGAGATGGCTGCGGGTCACAGCCTGGATGGTGAAGTTTGGTCCAATAGCCTCCATCTGTTCTGCCCTTCCTCCTCCTTTCTTAAGGACCCTGTGATGGGGTGTACCTGGCCCCAGAAAAGGAGCAATGAAAGTGAGTCCTCCAGGCGTGCCTAGAGAGGCTACAGGGAAGCAGCCAGTCAGAGTGCAGCAGGCCCTGTTAAAAGGAGCTGCAGGGCCTGAGCACAAAACAGTTGCTATCTGGGACCAGATGAACGAAGATGGACTCAAAGGCTGTGATACTCCAATGTAAAGAGATGGGGGAGAAACCTTGTTTAAGCAGGGTATTGCTGGGACGCTCTCCAGGCGCAGAGGCCTGCCTGGGAGAGAGAACCTTGGTTAAAAAGGGGGCAGAGACCGTTACGAGCTTGGCAGGCAAAGAGGCTGAGAGAAGCCCCTGGGAAATCAGGACATAGAAACTCTCCAGGCAAGGAGGTCTGGGCGAGACCCTGCTCAAGCAGGGGACAGAGAACCCAGGTAGAGGAAGGGGCTGTAGGGGAAGTGGCCTAGGAAATAGTCACTCCAGCAGCAGCTATTACAGGAAGCAGCACATGGCTGCTATTTATAAGGTTCTTGGGTTGAGAGTCCAGACTCAAAGTAGTGGCTGGGTCTGGGTCCCCCCATCAGCCACTGGGGAAGTGGCCTAAGCTCTGAGACAGGGACAAGTTTCTTTTAGAAACCCAAACACAGGTCTGGAGTTTAAAGGGCTCTAGGATGGGGCTGAAGATGCTGTGGAGAACCAGCCATTTGTTGAACTTTGTTAGCCCCCCCAAGGGGTCTGAAGTTAAGGAGTGATCTGGCTGGAGAGTTGGGACACCACAGAACAGCTAATGGCGAAGAGTCTCCAGGGAGACAGTCCGGCAAGGTGCTGCTTTCCGTGCCCTGTTATAGAGACTTAGAGCTAGCCCTGAGGGGGCTGAGAACTGAGCCCAGAGGCAGGGCCTTCGATACCAACAAGGGCATAGCTATAGCCTTGCTGCCAAAGGCTCAACCCGGGAGGAGTTCCTTCATAAGACCCTCCTGATGAGGGCAACAGCCAACAGAGGGTGCCGGAAAAGGAAAGTGAAGGTCTCCATCTGGCTGAGAGGAGGTGCTTATGTGAGGTCGGTGTCCCTTGTCACAGACCCACAAAGGGAATGGTGGGTGGAATAGCCATCCACTCATTATTTTGTCCACTGGCTAGGCCTACTATCTAACAGTGTACATTTGGTTTATTAATTTCCAATTCCACATCTGTTTTTACCATGCATGAGTTTAACATAGTCCTAAACCATCTCAGTGGGCCCTTTTTGTTTAGACTAATTCAGTATTTGTCTCCTCTTCTTATCTTTTCCTGTCAACATTTATTATTATAAGTTGTTATGACATTTTATGAATTTGCACATTTCACAACTGATCTGAAATTAGAGTAAATTTGTAGGCCCCATTATTACAACAGAGGAATGCAGAATTGTCAGTGTATGCTTCTCTCTCGCCACACATCTTCCACCTGGGCAGAAGTCAGTGCTTAAAGTGGTCTGAAAAAAGTTTGTGCAGGATTATCATAATCTGGGAAGTGCAGCTTTGGTAAAATAGTTCTTAAAGTGCACCCC
>VOCS01054107.1:0-13229 GCA_007922155.1 Mesoclemmys tuberculata
GATTGGGGTTGGAAGGGACCTCAGGAGGTCATCTAGTCCAGAGGTTCACAAAGGGGGGAGGGTAGGGGAGCATGAGATGGGTCGTGGGGGGGGTGCACATTTATTTTTGCGGAAAACAGTGATACATCTGGTAATTGTATTTATACTGATTGCACTAGTGACCTGAGACCTATAGACTGTATCTGAGATTTATCGTGTTCGCTGCATGAGTGGGGTTATGCATGTGGGGGGTGAGTGGGGATAGAGTGCTACAGGGAGGGATGATGGGGGCAGCTGGGAATCACGCATGTGCCAGGATCCAGGAGAGAGCCCTGGCGGCTCAGGGGTTCAGCTGAGCAAGCAGCAAAGTGAGCCGGGAGGCAGCAGCTGGGATGTGCCTGGCTGAAGGGTTGGACAGGCACAGAGAGTCCCTGGTCTTGGGGCAGGGCCAGGAGCAGGGCTGGGGGCAGGTGGGCTTGGGGGGCAGGATGTAGAGGTGCTTTATTGTATTGCCCCCTCCTGTGGGCAGCCCCCGTGCACTCAGGGGGAAGACTGGGAAGAGGAAGCCAAGGCAGAAACCCCTCCTCTCTTGAGGCAGCACAGCCAAGTCCTCACCCCCAGCACCTACTTCATCAGACAAATCCCACCCCAGCTGCTGGAGCATGGCTGGGCAGGGTAGACACCCCCCTCCACCTGTGAGTGTCTTGCTGCTCTGGCCGAACAGCCCCGCCCCCATTCCTCAACACAGCCAGCTCCCCCCGGGGGAGAGCTCCACCGCGGACAAGTGGCAGCCGCAGCCCTGCACCCTGGGGAGCCCCGCACCTTCCCCACTTGTCCGGGTTGTGCAGCTGCCGTTATTGATTGAGATATACGTAGGCCCTAGCTTTTTTCTGAAAGAGGGGGAAGGGGTTCTGGGGAAGGTGGGGTGCAATTGTTACACAAAAGTCCACCGGGGGGGCCTCAAAATTTTGCAGGCAGTCAAAATACTTTGCCTGGGCCAAAAACACAGAAAATGGCCTTGCTTGAAACAAGTTTTCCCTCACAACGTGAATGTTCCCAGCCTCCTGGTTACAGAGAAAAACTAAAAAATGTGACCCTGGCAGCTCAGAAACCAGACGGCAAACACCAAGTGCCTCAGACTTGCTGGCATTTGGCTATTTTCCAATCTCCGGACTTGAGAGCCATCCTGTGATTGCAGGGGCCTGGCTCGTGACGCTGAGCACTGGGGCAGGGCCACGCTGGCTGCATGGCACAAGCTGGGGCTGGCAGCGTTAGCCTGTCAAAACGTAGGTGGCCAAACGAACCTGGCACAAGCGTATGCGGGTCTCTCTGGGCCAACTGCAGCTGGGATGTGAGGGGGTGTGACGTGCCAGTTTCTCTGCAAACATTCAGACATTCTGTCTTTCTCTAGGAAAGGGCTGTGAATGCTGCATCGTTAAGTGTAGTTTACTATGACCGTGTGTCCCCAATTTATGTCATACTTTGAAAGAAAGTTTGATATGTATGTAGATATGTTTGTAATTATCAAATATAAATTAGTAGGATGTGAAAGGCTTTTTTCTGTGAGTAATACCTAGAAAAGTCCTTTGGGGAAGAATTGCACAGGTTTTAGGATACAAGAAAAATAACCCGTATCAAAAAGAATGAATGAATCAGAGCAATTTAATCTGCTTTGGAAGGCAATCTCTCTCTAAATAGTGTGTGTCTGTGATGAAAAAGAATATAATTAAATCTAGGGTGACCACATTTCCCTAACGGGACAATGCGTGGGGCTAGCCCAACCTCCCCCTCCATGCATGCAGCTGGCCTGAGACTCTTGCCCAATCCTCTCCCTGTGCGGGGTTGGCATGAGCCCTGCTGCTCCCCCTCCCGGCCCCGCTCTTGGCTGGCATCACCCAAGCCCTGTCTCACCCCACGCAGGGCTGGCGTCACTGTATTGCTCTCCCCCTCCCCCTGCACGTTCCTCCACACTCTACTTTTTTGACAAAAGTGGGCACCTGTCCCGTTTGCTCTTGCCAAGTGATCAAGTGAGACAAAGGCCCACTTTTGCCCCGCCCCTAAAAAAGTCAGGAGGGCTGAGACAGAGCTTAAAAAAGGGACCATCCCGGCCAAAACGGGACATATGGTCACCCTAATTAAACCCTCAGTGCATAAATGATGGGACTGATCCTGTACTACTGGCACTGATATTGAGATATTATTAGCCCAGAATGACAGAAGACCTCAACGAGTGGGTACGGGAAGTAATAAAACAACATCTGCAAACATTTAATTTCTATTTAAAGTCAAAGCCAAAATTTACATTGCAAAGAAATATATTTATAAATGTCTGGTGTGAAAATGTAAGCGCTTTTCCAGTGACATAATATTTTCAAACATAAATGTTAATATGATCGTAGGTGTCTCTCCACACCAGCTTGAGAGAGTTCTGTGTGGCTGGAAAGGGGCGAAGGAATTACATCTGGATACCATCTTGTAAAGCAATCAGGTGCATTTTAAGACACATCCACTTCTCCTAGCTCTCCTTAACTCCTTCTTAACACATTAGTTGATCATGCTTTCACTGTCAATGTATTTAGGAATATTTTAATTGTTTATTCCATCTCCGTGATAGTCTTATGGAGGTTTTTAAAGATTAGCCAAGCTATTTGTTTAAATTATCTGAATTTCCAATAAGGCCTTTAATCACCTATAACAAGAGCACCAATGTATGAATGGATGACACGGGGAAGGAATTATCTTGATGGCTTGTACTGGCACAGTGTATTTATTCAAGTTTTCACTTGCACTTCACTTTGGCCTGTATTGTATTGATTTCCTTTTGCAAAAAGACACAAACTAAGATTCTGACTGTGTGGAGACATGAACTGTTATAAAAACCACACATTGTAATGTTGACTTTGCTTACTACATATGGGATTATTATAAAAATGTCATAGCAACAATCCAAATGATAACACTAGCCTATATCCTTGCACATAGGTTGTTAAGCCCTGGGAATTGCTGGGAGCAGATATAGTGGGACCATATCCAGTGATTAGGAAGAGATACCACTATGTACTGACAGATACAGATGGTTTTTCAAAATAGGTGGAAGGATTTCCACTTAGAGCGACGGCAGCACGTGAGGTGGAGAAGAAAACCTGTAAAATGATATATTGACGTGGATGTCTTGAGTGGATATTGGCAGATCCGGGCTCTGAATTGAATAATGAGCTAACAATTTACATTGGGCGTTATTTCTACGATATGGCCAATGACACAATCACGGCAGTGTGACAGGGGCTGTTACAGCTACACACGGAGCCCTTTGGAGGCAGCCCCTGGTCCCTGAGCACAGCCAGGCACCAGGTGTAGTTAGGGGAGGAGGGACTGAGGTAGTTGGGTTTGGAAGGGTCGGGGGAAATCACTCGTTAGCTTGAGACGAGAGCAACAGTAGAAAAGGCTGAGCCAGGCAGCAGGAAGGGGCTCCACATAACTGCTGCTGTGCTGCGATGTACCTGGAGCATAAAGAGTAATAAGGAGTAACAAAGACACTTGTGCTGTGTCATGCGGACTGGATGCGGGTGAGGGGGGGATTTGTGTTATTTAACGTTAATATGTCGAAATCATCATGATTCATGTGAGACAGGCCATGTCAGGTACTGTTAGAAAGGTTATGATGTGCTGAATAAGACGATTATATTTGTGTTCGTGTGTGATACGTGTGAGGAAACTTATGGAGATCTTTGACATACCTGTATTTCAAACTGTGCTGTACAAGACACACCCCAGACAGAGAGGCCGCAGGACAATAGCCTGCTTAATGGCCCATCAAGACCTTTACAGAAGCCAAAGGCCCAGGAAGAAACTAAAGGCATACCTGAAGAGTTACCAGCATTGGCCCATGTGACTCTGGACTCCATTTTAGTTCCTGTAAAGTTCCCCAAGCCGCATGGCCAGAGGCAGAGGGTATATAAGATCAAACCACAGAAACCATTTTGTCTTTGTTCCTGTCCAGTTGCGGACACACCTCTGGATCAATACACTTAGCAACTGAACTGAAGGACTTAGACCCATCCAGGTACTGGATGTACACCAGAGGGACTATACAAGCCTGCAGCTCCACAATTGTTCTAAAAACCTGACGTATATGGACTTTCAAATCATTTGTGTGTATCTGATTGCTTTAAGCCTTTAACATTTCTCTTATTGTTTGTTTTTCTTTTTATAACAAACCTTTAGTTTTAGTTACTAAAGGACTGGCTGGCAGTGTGGTATTTTGGGTAAGATCCAAACTTATAGTGAACTGGTCCTGTGGCTGGCCCTTTGGGATCAGAGGGAATCTTTTAGTAAAGAGCATAGGGTTTAAATGACGGGTCTCTTTACTGGACCTAGTGGCAGTTTGGGAGCCAGAGATTGAAATGCAGTAAAGGGGGCTGTGTGTATTTGCACAGTGGCTTCTTGATAACCAGTGTGAGGGAATCAGAAGCACGGTTTGTGGCTGGTTGGGAAGTCTGCTGCAGTGTCACCCACCAGTGCTGGGAGAATCTGCTCTCCTTTTACAGCCTGCCCTGACCCTGGCATTATCAGTGGGCTACCCTGGGCACGGACGGGTCACATGCTGCTTAATTCCCATGGCAGGCCTGCAGCCAGGGGCTCCAAGAGCTGATGGGGAGCCCATCCCGTCAGATATTTACGCATGAACATCCCACGATTGTCGCCAGGGCAGTTCGTGCTGTAAATTGTTGATGACAGCACAGTTTTATGTCTCTTCAGATACCAACAATGGCTTTGTACAGTAACCTGGTTGCCAACATATTTCCCATGTAATAATGCAATAAGATTGGATAAGAAACCCAAGTAATTACCCATAATTTCAGTGAGAAAAAGGGAAAGGAACACAGGGATTTCTGAAGGAAATTTTATGGAAAAAGTTATTTTCAGCTTGAGTGTTCCCTGTGTGAAAAATGGAAATAACGTAGCTTCACCAGCTCGTACCAGCTAGAAACCAGCAGACAGGATGAAAAGCCAAATGACTCCATCCCAGGGTAATTTTGGGGTATTTATTTTCAAACTATCAAGATAACGAGAGGGCTCTGCCAGGAACTGAATATTTTGAATAAATCTTCAAAATTGAACTACATTGAAATGTCCATATTGCAGCAAGGTGAGAACAAAGCAGCAGTTGTGGCCATGCCCTGTGATGTGTCTCCCTCGCCCCCAGCTCAGTGATCCCTGCCCGTCGTTAGGAGACATTTGCTGGAACAATTTATTTCCATGTGCTCTAAATCTCACATGAGCACCAGAAATCGCCCTTTGCAGGATACCTGGGTCCTTCCTGTGAGTAGGTCCCACCTCACCCAGCCGGACCCCTGGGGCTGGGCTCTCGCCCCCTTCCCCCGGCCCAGCTACCGAATCCCCTCCCCCAGCTCTCCCCACCCCCACCCTCCCCCATCGCGCTGGGACCAGCTCCCCCCCCCGCCCCCCGAGGCTGAGGCTGCCCTGCAGAAGGGCCAGTACAGCAGACCTCTTTCCCCTCCCCCCTCGTTACATCTTCATCTCAGCTGGGCTCTTCCCTTCCTACCGCTGCAGCCCCCCCCCCCCAGTCTTCACCCCTGGCATTGCCTTGCCCAACCCTAACCCTGCCCTGCCCCCCCCCCAGTCCAGCAAGTGGCTCCCCCCCCACCCGCTTCTCTGCCACTTCCCCCCCCAAGTGACAGGCCTGGTGCTGGGAACTGAGGGGTGGGGGGCAGGCGGGTGATGCCCTTTAGCCCCTCCCCTGGGCACAGGCTGGGGGCTGCTCAGCGCTGGAGGGGACAGTCTCTGCCGCGGGTGTCGCTGTCAGGGGCAGAGATTCCCCCGGCTGGGCTGGGACCGGGCAGATGATCAGGGGAGCCGCGTTGTCACCCCCATCATTGTAACCAAGATAGAAATAAGGGCGAAGGGTCCCGGAGAAGGGGTGGGTGAAAGTGAAGAGCTCAGACCTGTCAGTGACATTGTAAAATGAGACCTCGCCCGCTGCGTAGTCCAGGAAAATCCCCACCTGCCTGGGCCTGACGCGCACGGGGAGGCGGGTTGGGGGGGAGGTGAGGGCCTCGTATCTCCCATCCCTCAGCCACACGGCCCAGTATCCATCCCTAGGTGAGAGTGTGACCCACCCCTTCCTGCTCACAGATTCCCGACAAACTCCCAGAGTCCATCTAGGCTTGTCCCCCACCTCCACCTCCCAGTAACGCCTCCCGCCCAGGAACCCCTCAGTGCCCAGCACACAGGGATAACGATCAAATCTCTCAGGACTGTCGGGCAGATCCTGGCGCGTGTCTCCGAGTCTCACACGTTTCCCATCCTCAGACAGGACGAGTTTGGGATTTGCCGTGTCTGGATCCAGAGTCACGTCCACTGGGGAGAGAGTCACAGAGTCAGGCCGGGGCAGGGGCCGGTCACGGGATCAAAGGGAAATTAACCTGCCTCCCCATTAATCACTGGGGGGGTTGTTGCCCGTTAAGGGGAGTCAGGGCCCCTCTGCCCATGGGAGTGAACCTGAGGGGATGGAGAGCAGGAGTGGGGGAGGGGTGGGAAGGTGTCAGCAGGGGAGGGGAGGGGAGGCAGCCCAGGGGAGGGGACAGGCTGGTGCTGGGGGAGGCAGAGGAGGGGCAGAGGGGAGGGGCAGGCATGAGGGCAGTGGGGGAAGGGAAGGAGCAGGCACCAGGAGGACAGGGGGGTGCAGGGAGGGGCAGGTCCCAGGGGGCACAGGGAAGCAAGGGAAGGGGGGCACCAGGGGGTAGAGGGGGTGAGGCAATGGGGGGCTCCAAGGGGCAGGGAAATGAGGACGGGGTGGACTATAGGGAGCAGAGGGGAGTGAAGAGGAGGGTCAGGTGCCAGGTGTGGGGGGAGGAGGAGTGGGGCAGGCGCCAGGAACGGGGAGGGAACGGGCAGCCCCAGGGCACAGAGTGAGGCACGAGCCGGGGCAGCAGGGGTGTCTAGGGCAGGGCTGATCACCGCAGGGCAGAGCGAGGGCTGGGGCAGGTGCCAGGGGGCAGAGTGGGGTAATGGGAGGGGCGGGTGTCAGGGGGGCTGAGAGGGAAGAGGAGCCCCAGGGAGGCAGGGGGCAGTGAAAGGGGGGCTGGCCCCAGGGGACTAGAGGGAGCGGGGGAAGGGGCAAAGGGGGTGTGTGGCAAGGCACAGGTGACAAGGGGGTGAGGGGAGGGGCAGACCCCAGGGGGCACCAGAGGAGCAAGGAAAGGGGCAGTTGTTAATGGGCAGAAGGTGAGGATAGTAGGGGCGGGTGCCAGGGATGCGGGGGGGGGGGCGAGTGGAGGGGCAGGCTCCAGGAAGGCTGAGGCGGGTGAATGGTGGGTGGATGCAAGGAGGGCAGAGGGGGAGGGTCAGGTACTGGGGGTAGAATGGGGGGGGATGATGGAGCAGGTGAGCACAAGAGGAGCAGAGAGAGGGGTGTGGCAAAGGGTGGCTCTATGGGAGCAGTGGGTAATGAAAGGAGGGGTCGGCACCAGGGGGGGAAGAGGGTGGATGAGGGGAGGGGTGGGACCCAGAGGTAAAGGGGGTGAGGGGAGGCATGCACAGCAGGAGGTCAATGGGGGGCAAGGGAAGGGGCGGGCACCAGAGGGCAGATGGGGGTGAGGTTAGAGAGGGGCACCAGGGGGTCGGAGGAGTGAAGGGAGGGGCTGGCACCAGGGGATGGGCAGTGGAGGGGCAGGGGCTGGTGGGGGACAAGGACGGGGAAGGTGGCAGGGGGAGGGGTGCGAGGGGAGGGACAGGCACCAGGGGACAAAGGGAGGGGCTTGTGCCATGGGGTGATTGAGGGAGGGTCTCAGGGGGTGGAAGGGCAGGGGAAGGGGTGGGTGCCAAGGGGAGTAGAAGGGGTGGGGGAGGGGTGATAGCTGGAGGCAGAGGGGGGCAAGGGAACGGGCCTGCAGCCATGGGGCGTAGGGGAGCAGACGGGCAGGCAGCAAGGGGGCAGGAGGAGGGGCAGGCACCAGGGCCAACAAGGGGGAAGGGGTGTGGCAGACATCAGGGGACAGAAGGAAGCAAGAGAAGGGGTTGGTGCCGGGGGGGGGGGGACATCTGTTGGGGGGGCAGAAGGGGGAAAGGAAGGGGCAGGCAAAAGACGGAAGGGGGAGGAGAAGACTGGGACCCTGGGCTGAGAGGGGGTTAAAGGAGGGTCGGGCACCAGGGAGGCAG
Organism: Mesoclemmys tuberculata; assembly: GCA_007922155.1. Classification (NCBI taxonomy): domain Eukaryota; kingdom Metazoa; phylum Chordata; order Testudines; family Chelidae; genus Mesoclemmys; species Mesoclemmys tuberculata. The sequence goes on from VOCS01054107.1 coordinate 8,161, forward strand.
GGGTGAGGGAAGCCATGGATGAAGGGGGGCAGAGGGTGGTCAGGGGAGGGGGCATGAGGCGGGTAAAACGGGGGAGGGAAAGGGCAGGTACTGAGGGATTGAGGGGGTTGAGCAGAGGGTCAGACACAAGGGGGGCCCAGGGGGAGGGGCTGGCACCAGAGGGGCAGAGGAAGGTGAGGGAAGTTGTGAGCACCGGGGGAAGAGAGGGGTGATCAGAGGGGCAGACCTAGCAGGGGCGTTGCGGGGGTGAGGAGAAGGACGGGAGGCAGGACAGCAGAGGAGGGTGAGGGGTGGGGTGGGCACCAAGGGGCAGTGGCAGGCACCAGGTGGGCAGATGGGGACAAGCAGAGGGTTGGGAGACATAGGAGCAGCGGGGGAAGGGGGAGAGGGGCTGGTGCCAAGAGGGCAGGGGGCAAAGGGATGGTGGGTCCCAGGGGGGAGAGGTGGGTGGAGGGGAAGGGCACATGCCAGGGAGACAAAGGGGGAAGAGGGGCAGAGCCCAGGGAAGCAGAAAGGTGATGGGGGCTGGGTTAAGGGGGAGGTTAGAGGCAGAGGACAGGTGGCCCAGGGGTGAGGGACGGAAAGGGAGGGGCAGGAGTCAGAGGGCAGAGGGGGAGCAGGAGATGGGTGGGCACCAGGGGGGCAGAGAGGGGTGAGGGAGGGGCAGGCCCCAGGGAATCTCTGTTGCTTTGGGGCCGTGTGTGGCTGGTTTGTTGCTAAGAGCAGGTCGGTGCCATCCCCACACACACTGGCCGGGCAGACCTGCCCCCGGGGGAGCAGCTGGGACTCTCCATGCCGGCTGGCCCCATGGGCACCAACTTCCAGCCAGGCAAACCCCACAGCCAGCCCCTCCCCTCCCCTCCTCTCCCTTCCCCTCGCCCAGCCCAGCCCCTCACCCAGGGCAGGGCAGTGGGGAGTGTAACTGGTGCTGCGGGGACAAGGGGCTGTTGCTGATGAGGCCACAGCAGTGGGGAGGGGAGGGGAGGGGGCATTTCCCCACTTACTGCCCCTCCACCTGTGGGAAGCTGCACTGGGGCCAGTCCCAGCTCACACCCGCGCAGCGTCTACACTGGGTGTTTGCACCGGGCACCGACACGGCTGAGACACAGCTGTGCCAGGGGCCGTCACCCTGCCCGTCACCGTGGTTACGGATCAGTAATTACAGGGTCACTGGAGCAGGGGGGCTGGGCTCTGGGGCTCCCAGGTGGGGCCCGACCCACTGGGCCGCAGAGTCATTCTCATTCTCACGCTCTGGCCCAGGGCCCTTGTCGTATTTAGACACCGAGGGGCGTCTGCAGCAGCAGAGATCGAGGGACCCATGTCAGACACCCCGGAGCCCAAGTGCAGCCCCAGACACGTCTACACAGCTAATTTTAATGACAAGGAGCAAACCCCACGTCTGTCAGCCGGCTCTGAGACTCGCTGCCGCGGGCCGTGTAGACGAACCCTTTGTGTTTAGAACATGAGACTGTTCCCAAAGACAAACACTCGATTTTCTCCCTGTGCCCGGCCAGATTGGCCTGAAACATCCAGCGTTTCCTCCCCAGGCTGGAGAGCACTGAGGGGACCTCGTAGAGGGAAGCAGTTCAGAGTCACAGGCCAGGGGGATGATCAGGGCTAACGTGGGAAGTGTCTACAAGTGCCGGGTGTGTCCGTGGCTGTGGGACGTGGGGAGTGGTGGTGCCAGCGCGGAGGGAGCCTAGATCCAGAGTGTCTGGGAGCCGTGGGGACGGGGCAGGTTGGGAGCAGGGACTGAGATGGGGAGCTCGGGGCTAGCAGGACCCATTCACCACCGCGCAGGCACTGGCTGTGGGGGTCATGGCCGGGGTGTGGGGTAGGTCTGGTGCCACGTCCTGCTTGGCATGGTTGGTCCCTGGGCAGCCCCAGGGGCAGGAGCCTGTGGGGGCTGGGTGCTCTCCTGGGGTGGGCTGGGCAGACAGTGCCGGGGTGAGGGGACAGGCAGGGTATGTGGAGCAGGCAGATGGCCCCGTGTTTTGGAGCTCAGAGGTGGCGACCCTAACAGGCCCCAGCCGTGTTTGTGTGACTCTCTGGGTGCCCCCAGCTCTGTGCGGTCAGAGACCCCGGAGCGCAGGGACCCTGGGCCAGTGGTGCTGCAATGTGTGTGCATGGCCCTGCGCTCTCTGACCCCTGCGGGAGCTGCCCAGACTCTCCCAGCATGCACCAGTGCACACATAGCCCGCAGCATGCTGGGAGCAAACACACACACACACAGCTCAGCACAGCCGTGAGGCAGAAAAGGGGCCGTGTGGGCACAATTTGCTGTAACTGGGTCAGGGGAGTGTCAGAAGCTGGTTATAAAAACCGTCTGCTCATGCAATGGGGACAGGACCTTCACTGCCCCAAACCCATGGAGACACTGAACAGCTCCTGTCTGGCCATGTTACGCTAGGAGGAAATTGTGGCTAAAGCCTGGGCTGAGCGTGGCAATCCTGCGGCTGGGCAGAGAGAGCTCGGCAGGTCCGTGCGAGTTGTGGACGGGAGAATGTCCGTCCTGCAGAGCCCAGCTCCCCCCTGGGAAGGTGACACGGGGTCAGTATTTCCTCACCAATCAGCCCTTTCCCACAGGGGGCGTGTCCCTGCCCTGCAATAAACCCGGGTGTCGTCTGCTCCCTTCCATCTCCCCAGTGACGTTGCTGCTTCTAGCCTATTGAATTCATAGGAAGATGCTTTGTGCAGGGAAAGGAGCAGAGCCCCCGGGGAGGAGGGGTCTCACCCTGGTTAAAGATCAGCGGGATGTACAGTACCTGTGTAGAGCTGGGCCATTCTCCACCCTGCAACCAAGCACAGACAGAGGGGTGAGAACGCCCCTGAGCACAGACAGGCGGGGCAGGAGACAATGTCAAACAGGGGTGACACTGGGGGGATGGAACTTACTGAGCTCGGCCTGGAGTTTGTCTGAAAATAAAACACAGAGAAACGCGTCAATATCACATTATCTCGCAGACGGGAAGCGAGTGGAAAAGGCCTTACAGCAGGGAAGTTACAATCCTTAGACTGGCCTGGAGGCTACCTCAGCAACCAGAGCCTGGCACCCCCTGGGCACAAAGGCGTCAGCCAGGGGAGAAATACAGTCACCCCATCCGGCCATCTGGCCAGGTGCAAGAGCTGGTCAGAGCCACACAGGGATCCCTCAGCCAATGGAAAATATTAACCCTGTGAGCCAGGAGAAAGGAGCGTTCAGCAGGTGACGTGTGTGATGGGAATTAGGAAGCTAGACTGGAATTAACAGAGTGAACGGCCTGAGATATAACCAAATACCAGGGAATCATTTCAACTATCAGAATCTATTTGTAGAGAATCAAAGGGTCCCTGGATCAGCAGGGGATAAAAGCAGCAATTGAGGAGGGTAAGGACAATTCTGAGAGACTAACTGATTTCATTGCATCGGTTTTTACCGGAATGGGTGCTGGGGAAAGATCTACCCTGGAGCTGCTCTGTTCATAAAATAAAGATCAGGGATTGGGATGTGATGGAAGATATTGGAACAAACTGATAAATGAAAGATGGGGTAAGGGTAAAGTATTTTTCTGGATCAGAAACTGGCTAAAAGACAGAAAACAAAGAGTAGGAATAAATGGGAAATTTTCATATGGAAAAAGGTTAGCAGTTTGTTATGAAAGGATTATAGGTATCTAGTTAAATCGGCCTCTGCCCGGTGGGAGTCATATTTGTTTATGCCAGTGAATCTTTGTATCATAAAGGTTACTATTGTATATGCTTGTTCACTCCAAATGTATCAATTTATAATAATAAGTTACTATGTATAACACATGAAAGAAGCCTCTCCCTCTGCTGGCAGAGTGAGAGTGTTTTAACACATGAAAGGGGTCTTTCCCTTTGTTGCTAAAGTAAGGAGTTTCTATCTTTCCCTTTGTAAGGAGTTTCTATTTGCTATTGAAGCCCTAAAAAGATAAGAAAGGCATGTGCAGGGTCTGGGAGGGGAGCCCTGGCCAGGTTCCCATCACAGCCCCCTGCATGAGAACCAGATATCCATCAGGTGATCTGCCCATAGTCACGTATACTTGTTTGTTCCACTCTATAAAAGCTGGACCCACTTGTAGCGAATTTGGAGACCTCACCTACGGGTGAACGCACTGCGTAGGGCTTCCCAATTGCCGGGACAGGCTCTCCAAATCCTCGCTGCAACCAGGGCTCCCCAGCAACTGTGGATCTGGATGATGGTAACGTATTATTAGGGCAATTGGTGATGTATCTCTCTTAATCACTATAGTTGCTTAAAATTCTGTTATGTATATATATCATTTCATTTTCTGTAATGTTTAAAAAGAGATAGTAAAGCAACCTTGTTCTTCCTACTGGTGTCTGTGTTCCTTTCTGCTAATCCTGTCAATTAGCAGAACACAGTCGTGTGCCTCAAACTTGGGTATTAGGACTGCTGTTTAGAATATTTATCCGTGACTTGGAAAAAGGGATAAGATGAGAGGTGGCAAAATTTGCAGACAACATATAATTATTTAGGTAAGACAAGACCAGAGACGACAGAATTATTTCAGCGGGACCAACCTTGGCTAAGGTGACGATTGATAAATTCAGTGTTGATGAATGTAAGGGAAGGCACATTGCAAGGAACAATTAGAGCTATTCAGGCAGGTTATAGAGTTTGAAATTAACAGTAACTATGAAGGAAAAAGGCCCAGGCATCAGCGTACACAGCTCCATGAAGATCTCTGCTCAGTGTGCAGCAATGGATTAAAGAATGAAGAGTTAGGATGCAGCAGAAAGAACAGGATAGAAAAAGTTTCTTACACACTCCCTCACCTGGGCACCGTGTGCAGTGCTGGTCCCACCATCTCTGAAAAGGTAACACAGAGATGGGCAATAACAATGATTAGAGCCTGAGGGCAAGTTCCTATAACGAGTGATTTTAAAGCTGGGAATTTTAATTTAGATGGGAGATTTGACAGAGAAATGCAAAATAGTGACTCAGAGAAAGAAATTGGGTGCTCAGACCTTTCTTCTTTCCTAAGACAAGAACAAGAGTGTTAACGGAGGTGGCAGACATAATGGCCACCCCGCCCCCAGTATGG
>VOCS01054108.1:0-23114 GCA_007922155.1 Mesoclemmys tuberculata
GTTGGGTTAAGATCAGCTGGGAGAAGGATGCAATAGGACACAGTCTGAGATTGCCAGCTCCTAAAGTGACCTCATCTCTTTACAGAGCTGCCCTTGAATCATACACAGCTATTTAAAAGTTCAGTTTGATAGTAAAAAGACCCATTTTCAATCCTTCATACACACAAGAAAAAGGCTCCGGTATTTAAAGCATATTTATTTCCATTCTCCTGGCTCCCAAACTCCTTTTCCTCAATACTGCTGCCAGCCACCTTCAAGGTATCCATCTTCTCTCCCCGTGCTGTGGTCACTGGATTGCAGCAGCTCAATAGATGGTCCAGCTTTGCTCTTTCAATTTGATTCTTCACTTCTTTGGAGGGCTGCATTTGCCTTTGATTGGCCTCATCTACACACCTCAGTCCTCTGTCTCCTGTAGGCACTCAGGTCCAGCAGCTAAAGCCAAAGCCCCATTGAGAGGTGGGAGATTAGCCTGGAGAGTCAGGAATGGAGAGGTGGCCCACAGGGACTCCAGGCACTGCACCTGCTGCCAGCTACGTGGTGAATCCACTACCCCCTGAACAAGGGATCTTCCACGTGCTGTGAGGCAGATTCACAGGCTGACCGTCGAGGAGCACAGAACCCCTTTGGTAGAGAAGGAGATCTCATCCATGCAGCACTCTGTACATGGCTGCCAGAAGGTCAAATTGAAAGACGACTGGGCAGCCGCTAAGAGTCTGTCAAGGAGCTTCCTGCTCAGTCACTTGGCACTGACTAGAAACGGGCTCCTATAGAGGCACTGCAAGGGCTGGGTGCAGGAGACGTTCCCTTTCATGGCTTCCCGAATGGGAGGGAGCTTGGTCCTGTGACTTAAGGTCTAGCTCGGAGAGTCAGGGCTCCGGGTTCTCTGGAAGAGGGTGTGGTCCAGTGGTCGGAGCTGGACCGTTCTCAGTAGCGTGCTTCCTTCCTGTCTCCGTCAGTGACCTGGTGTGTGGCTTTGCAGCTCGTCGCTTTCCATCCCTGTGCCCCAGCTAACAGGGGTAATACTGACCCACCTCAGAGGGGCTGGCAGAGCTCATTACCGTCATTACTCTAGTTGGAGTGACTTGTGCTCTTGGTAGCAAAAGGGCCCTCATTCAGTCCCCATGCATGCCCATAGTCAGGCCCGCCAACAGAACTTTTGGGCCACAGGGCACATCAGTCCTGTCCCTTCTCTTTCGTCTGTGGCCCATCGCACAGTCCGCCCCTCACTGCACTCCGTCCCTGTCTCAGCCAACTCACGGCTGCATCCCTCACGGCGTCGTCGCTCAGGCCTCTCCTCTCTTCCATGTTCTCTCTTCTCCCAGGCGGCAAGCGGCAACTGGGGGCTGAGCTGGGAGGGGGGAGAAGGGATGCAGCAAGAAAGCATAAAAGGGCACTGGAGAAACTGGAGAAAAGTCCATGTGACAGCCGCTCACGGGCAGCCAGACCCAGTGGTCAGTGTCCACGCTCCCAAGACAGGAGCTGAGAGTCGTCTGGGGCAGGATACTGGCAGATCACAGACGGAAGACAAACTAGAGATCAGAACCACAAAGGAGATGCCATGAGTCCCACGAAGTCAGGATGCCAAGAAATCAAGCTGGGGGAACTGGAGCAGGACCAGGAAGCTCACAGTCCGGAACAGGGAGGAGCCCAGCTGTTCCACAGCTTCCTGTTTCAGCTGCTGCCTTAGTGAGGCCAGGCGGCCAATCAGCTGCTCTAGGACTCCCACAATAGGCCCTCAGGAGCAGAGCCGCAAACTGGGACTGGACTTCACGCGTCCTCCTAGGGAAGCAATTGTCAACAGGCTTCCACCTAGAGGGCTGGAGTGTGGCTCCTCCCATGAACCCTGCAGATCCCAGCTGAAGACACAGGTCAGGACAGCGAGTGATCTCTCCCCGCTCAAACCGCCGGCATGGAAACAGTATCCAGGATTCTGGACACACGCTCTGAGAACAAAATAAAGATGTCCTGATGAGAAATAGGTCTCTGTACCAGGGCTGGGGAAAGCTCCCAGGCAGGCTAGGGAGCAGGAGCCCCCTCTTTGTTGCGAAAGCCCCGGTGCCCAGAAAGGTGAATGGTTCCTAACTCCAGGAGATGCATGGGATCTTCCGTCTCAGCTTCAATGAGACCCATGGAGCTTGGTTTGATAGGATGAGCTCAGCCGTCCCGACTGCTCCCTGCGCTGGACTGGCTGTAGCGTACATCTCTGTGCGATGCTGGGACAGAGCCTGAAAGACAGATGTGATCATAAGGAGCCAGGCACCCCAGAGCCACAAGAGGGGCCAGAATCCCCAAAGGAGAAGCAATTCAATCAACTGATTCTTTACAGAATTCCTGTGCTACACACATCCATTAAGTCAGGTCTGTGAGAGAAGCTGACAGCATGCTGCTCATGACGATCATTGTGTCATGTCGGTTCGGCTGGGGTAGAATGAGTTTTGCCTGGGTGCTGGAAATATGTTCCTAAAATACGTTTTGGGGTCTGACTTGAGAACCAAGTTTGGCTTAGAGAAAGCAATGTGGATTCATCTCTCTGGGCCAAGCTTTGTCAGCCATAGAGAAAATGAAAGGAAACAAAGCTAACAAGCAGAAGCTAGGAGAAAACCCCAGGGGACAGAGTCTGCACCTGGGGACGCTTTCCTGACTCTGGAAACACAGCCAATGGACTTTGGGTAATAGAAGGGAAGCAAAAGACATCTGAGTTCTCCATCACCCAAGGAACACGGAGAAAGGCATCCTTTGACTGCGGGAACGTTGGAGCCTCTGGCCTGGAGGGCTAGAGATGCTGGTAACTTGATGTGAGTAAACCAACTGTTTAGGCAAAGACTGTGACATGCTGTGATTACGTTTCACTCACTACAAAGCATGTTTTGTTCTTTTCCTAAGCACCGCTCTCTCTTTCTCTTGCTTAGTAGCACTTACATCTCTCTTTTTTGTTACTTCGCTCATTCTTGTTTTATCCCCAAACCATCTGTCCTATCCTCAGAGCTTAAAGGGAACAGTTTTTCTCCCTCCTCCTTGTCACAATCTTTTATATACTTGAAAACTGTTATTGTGTCCCCCCTCAGTCTTCTCTGCCCCACAGTAAACTAACCCAGTTTTTTTCAATCTTCCCTCATAGGCCATGTTTTCTAGGCCTTTAATTACTTTTCTTGCTCTTTGCTGGACTCTGCAATTGCTTCACATCTTTCCTGAAATGCGGTGCCCTGACCTGGACACAGTACTCCAGTTGAGGCCTAATCGGAGCACAGTAGAGTGGAAGTATGACTTCCCCAGTCTTGCCTACATCACTCCTGCTAATACATCCCAGAATCTTTGCTTTTTTTGCAACAGTGTTACGCTGTTGACTTCTAGTTTTTTGCAATCCACTATGACCCCAGATCCCTTTCTGCAGAACTCTTTGCTAGGGAGTTATTTCCTATTTTCTTTGTGTGCAACTGGTTGTTCCTTCCTAAGTGGAGCACTTTGTGTTTGTCCTTATTGAATTTCATCCTGTTTACTCCAGACCCTTTCTCCGGTTTCTCCAGGTCATTTTGAATTAAAGTCCTATCCTCCAAACCACTTACAGCCCCTCCCAGCTTGAGTGTCCAGTAAGAGTGACACTTGGGGACACTAAGAAAGGAAGAAGTTCCTTTTGCTTTCATGCTCTTAGACCCCACAGAAAATGACCAAAGGGGTGGGGGAGAATAAAAAAGATCAAGGAAAGTGCCTGTCCAGTTCCCAGCTCTCTCCCAGCTTTGTGGGTGAAACGTAGGCCAGGTCTTTGTTGGTCAAATGAGAGCCCCCTGCTCCTTACAATCATCTGTGTCCGTGGCAGAGGAGGACTGATGCTCTGAGCTCCTCTCAGGGTAGGTCTCTACTGCCGGCTCCATGGCAATCGATGCAACGGGATAGATTGAGCAGGTCTGGTCGACGACCGTAATCCACCTGCTGGAAAGGAGTAATGCCACATCACAGAGCCGGTGTATCTCCCAGCAAGCGCTGCTGGCGGAATAGACTACACCGAAGAGTCCCAGCTCTTTCCCTCTGTCCTTGAAGGAGGAAGGGCTCCAACATTGCATTGCACTGCACTGACTGCCTTAACCAAGAGTGGCCCGGGGGGTCCCAAGTAGTAGGACACAATGGAATGGTGGGTCTTCCAGTCTCTCGTTTCCAGGCCTCCCCAGGATTAAGGTAAAATTCCCGCTGCCCCTTCCCATTATGCTCACCTCCAGGATGCGCTGGAGTTTGTGCTGGGTGTTGCTGTCAACAGGCTCTTCACCGTGGCACCCATGTTATGCACAAGCCTTGTTCAGAGCCTGCCAGAGGAGGGAGACCATGTGTCTGGGTTACGGAAGCTGGGTCTACACCGGCCAGGATGACAGCTGCTTCTTCCATCCTCCCTCAGACCTGTTCTCTGCAGAGGGCCTGGTACATAGCAGGGCATGGGACAGCCAAGTTGCCATGGATGGGAGCTGGGCTTCCTCGCAGCATCCTGGAAGCAAAACACAGTGTCCGGAAGGAAGGGATTCTGCACGGAGGGGTAACAGAAACACCCACGGAGGGGAGAGTCTCTCTCTGCCAATCCTGTGGCCTCTTCCAATCTTTGCTCACCCCACCCCAATTTTAGCAACTCCAGCTACACAAGAGAGCAAGGACCACAGGCAATCCTGCTCCTTGTCCAGAGGTGGAAGTTGATGGTCTACCTGGATGTGGTTCTTGTCTTTCCCCATGGGGAATACTCCATGCAGGGCAGCCCCAGGAACTGTGATTCCAGCTCCGGATCCAGGGGAGGCTTCATTTTGCCAGCAGGAGAATGTGCATGAGACCTTGCAGTCAGGGGTTGAATCAGGCACTACCATGGACACAGAGGCCCGGGTGGGGCTAGTAGGTAGGGACTTGGAAGCGAGAGCAGAGGATCAAACACTTTCTAAGTATGGGGCAGGGTTATTCCCACTTGAGAGATGGAGAAAGTGAGGTACGAGGTGGGACAGGGACCTGGCCAAGTCACGCTACCAGTCAGTAACTGGGCTGCAATACAACCTGTTCCCTCCTCTCATCGCTGGACCTCGATGCCCTTCCTGGTGACCTCTTCAGCCATCCTCTCCCACAGGCCATCCCAACACTGCTGGAGCCAAATCAACAGGAGAGAGTGACTGTTCCCACCCCTTTGGGGAGGGACAGCGACTCCTGACTCTGGGCCTGAGCAACACTGGCATTAGCAGATCCTACTGCGAGGTGAGGGTGGCGCTGGGCGCAGAGTCCAAGGGCAGCTCCTCAGTCGGCTCCTTAGATGTCCAAAGAAAACAAAGGAGTGTGAGAGATTCAGGCCCCTCTTCCCATAGAATCAGCGCCATACTGCTCCAGACATAACCAGCAGGGTCCCACCCACAAGTGGGGTCCCCTCTCTAATCCTCTCCCAGCCTCAGCAGCCCCTCCCATCTCCTCATTCGCCCCACCCCTGCCAGTACCAGTCTTTCCAAAATGGAACCAGGCTTGTAAGGATTTCAGTCATCGCTCAGCACCCCCTCCTGGCCAGTCCTGCTGTCACAGCTGTTTTCTTGGCTGGGAACTCAGCCCTCCAGCCAGGTGACCGTCCTTTAGTCCATCCTCTCCAGGGTCCTCTGAATCCCAAACTAATAGTCCAACAAGGTCTGCACGAGAAAGGCGGCCTTCTGCCTTCTTTGGGGCTCTTCCTCAGTATGTCTTGGGCTCGGCCTACCCTTGCTGGGCTTCCTAATCCTTTTATGGGCTTGTGGCCTGTAGGAAAGCCCAGCCGCATCCTGGACTGTGATCTAGGCCCTGTGATCCCAGACTAAAGTCAATAGGGCAGCCCAGATATGCAGAGCAGCAAGGCCTAGTAGCCAGAGACAAGAGGGGGTCCTCCAGTGCGCAGCACAGCAAGGCCTCGTGGGTGGGCCTGGTTTCGAGGGCAGGAAGACATAGTGGCCATCAATCATGCTTAGGGTCCCCGGTTTCACCAGGGAGCAAAGCCCAGTGGCCACAGTCCATGAGGGAGGCCCCGGATCTTAGTGCAGCAAGGCCTAGCGGCCAGAGTCGATGGGGAGTGCCCTCTGCTTTGGCAGGCCAGGAAGACCTAGTGGCCAGAAATCAAGCTTAGGGGCCCCCCGTAGAAGCAAGGTCCAATGGTCAAAGATGATGGGGCATGCCTTCTGGTTTCACATGGCAGCAAGGCCTAGTAGATGTTAGCCTTGGGGGCTGAGGGGCCAGGTTCACAGTGCAGCAGAGTCTAGAGGCTGGGGTCTTTGGAGGCCCCCAGTTTTGAAGGGGGTTGCATCCATGAAATGAGGGGCTGCTTAGCAGGGCAGGACAGTTGAGCGGAAAGAGTCTATTGTGGGTGCTGCCAGTTTCATAGGATCTAGTGGCTGGATTCCATGGGGGGACCCCAGTTTCGCAGGCCAGCAGGGCCCAGGAGCTGGAATCTTTCTTGGTGCCCCTCCTTGGTTTGGCAGGAAAGCAAGGCCTTGTACCAAGAGTCCATGGAGGGACCCACCATGTTTGAGGGTAGCAAGGCCTAGAAGCTAGAGTCAGCGAAGGGGGTCCCAAGGTCGCAAGGCAGCAACGGTCAGTGGCCAGACTCCACAGGGCTCCACAGTATCAGTTTGACAGGGCAGCAAGTCCTAGTGGTGGGAGTCCAAGGGGAGAGATCTCATTTTGCAGGCAGCAATGGCTACTGGCCAGAGTCCATGGGACCCTGAGTCGCAGGGCAGCGAAGCCTAGAGACCGGTCCATGAGGGGGGCCCAGTTGCATAAGGAACAAGGCCTAGTGGCTGGAGTCCTTGGGGAGGCTGGTGTCACAGAGTAACAAGGCCTAGTGGCCAGTGTGAATGTGCAGGGCCCCCGGTTTCGTAGTGCAGCAGGGCCTTTTGGCTGGAGTCCATGAGAGAAGCCCAGGGTGGCAGGGCAGCAAGGTGAGTGGCCAAAGCCTCGTTGCTGGCATCAGAAGGGCGGCCCCAGTTTGCAGGTCGGGGGGCTGACTTGCTGGCTTCCATAGGGGGATCCCAGTTTGCAAAGCAGAGAGGCAGATTGGCTGGCGTCCCTAGAGCGGCCTCGGTTCTCAGGGCATTGATGGTTAGCCTCTCTGGAGCGGCCCCGGTGTGCAGGGCGGCGAGGCCTAGTGGCTGGCGACCTTAAGGCAGCTGCGGTTTGCAGCACTGTTTGTCTGCATGGGATGGGTCACCTGTCCTCGCTGTTCCCTGCATCGGCTCAGCTTCAGGCTGCGTCCTGGGAGGCTGCGGCTTATCCCAGAACCTGGAAGTCAGATCACACTCAGAGACCCCTTGGAAGGGCCAAGGGGAGGTAGGAGAAACCAAGGGCAAGAGGTGGAGCTAGCGCAGATGGGCTGTGGTCCTGACACAGGCCCTTCTGCACCTTCTGGGTCAGGGAGACTCAGCCTGAGAGCAGGGGGATGGCATGGGGGTTACGCCAGGGAAGGCGGGGAGGGAAATGGGGGTGAGGAGAAGACTTTTGGCATTTTGGGGGGCAGAGGGAAGGATCCTGCCCCACAGGGAGGGGAGAGAGATTGTGTCAGGGCCAGGGCTCTCCATTTCCCCTTCAACTAGCCCCACTGACAGTGAGACAGAGCAGTACCTGCTGCAGGCAGCGTGAGCGGCTGGGTGGGGAAGCATCAGTGTTGTTCTGTGAGGCACAGGCCCTGCAGTGCCTCGGGCAGCTGGCGCAAGCGCCGGATGATGTGCAGCTCGCGCATCACCTTTCTTGTGACACCCTCCGACTGCGGGGAAAAGAACCTGTCAGACTCAGAATCCGCATAGCCACCAGGGGGATTAACGGTGCCTGGAACCAGCAGCGTTTCCACCCAGCCCTGCCCACCTCTGAGGAGAGAGTCACCCTCCTGATTCCCGGATGGAGTCTTGTTCTCCGTTCCTGTGACCTCCAGAGACAGCCCCCCTCCCTTGTGGAGTGAGCGGCAGCCCACGTCCCCCTCTGTGCCCCTGACATCGTTCCGCCTCCGCACCCACCTGGCCACGCAGCTCAAGTTCTCCGAATCCTCCACCCCACAGCCCGGTGGGGCCGGGAGTCGGCTCGGGCGGCGGAGGAGGCGGCATTGGGGGAGCAGCGAAGTGGCATGGGGGGAGGTCGAGACCTTTCCCCAAGTCACCCACAGTGACTAATGCTGACTCTGCGGACGACAGCCTGGTGAATGGGGCATATCGGGAGCCCCGGCTGACTGAATCCTCTCCTTCCCCCGAGAGCAGGTCCAGCCCTGCCAGCAGCAAGATGAGTTTCCCCTGCCCGTGTGCCTCAGCCCTGTCTGGGCAGTCGCCATCTCCAGTCAGTCCTTGGCCGCCCAGGCTGCCAGTGATGGGAGCAACTCTGGATGGTGGCTCTGGTGCCAGGGACACTAGGCCAGAGGGAACGGGGTGAAGCCCTGTGGGGCAGGAGTGGCTGGCAGAGGGCACTTAGGGGCTGTTCTGCCCTTACCATGAGGGATGGCAGCCTGTCCTAAGAATATAAGTCCATGAGGAGGCAACGCTTGTAATGAATTTGCCTTGCTAAAGAGCTGTGTCAGAGCTGCTCAGGGGACCAGCTAGCTCCCTCCTGCTCATGGAGGTGAATTCATCTCCCTTCCCAGTGCCACCTGCTCTGCCTCTCATTCCCCACCAGGCTCCTTGCCGCAGACCAGCGAAGGGCGATAGGATGGGAGTCAATTTCCATGGCCTTCAGGTGAGGGGCCCCGGGCCCTGCCCCAATCTCCTGAGTCTAATCCAGCTGCTTACCTCGGACCCCATCAGCCGGTCGGCTTCCCCCAAGATGGAATAGGCTAGGACCAGCCCAGCCTGGCTGACACGCAGCAGGGGGTCGTGGATGGCGAGCACTGCCGTCCGGATGTAGTAGCGTCTCTGCCCCTCCGAGAACAGCTGCCCAAAGACCTAAAACCACAGGACAGGAGCCTTTAGGCGATTGGCCAGAACCAGACTCTAAACGTTGGGGCTAGAACGTGGGCACCCTCGAGTGACCCAGGGGGAGGGTAAGAGAGCAGCTGCAGCCAAAGCAGCTCATTTCCCTGGAGGCTTCCAGTATCCCATGGCTCAGGGAAGTCCCTTTAGTAACAGTTCACTGGCCCTGAGGAACCAAAAGGTTCTAGTGGGTCTTTGTGGAGAGCAATTTCCTGCGGTGGCCATGAGGGGCTGGAAACGGATCTCTGGCTGTGTGAGCAGGCACACTCGGGTGTGCAGCTCACAGAGACATTAGGGAATCCTGTATTGCTTCCAGCAGAGAGAACTCCTGAACCCCAGTTTAGAGCCATGGGGGTTTTGGTGCTGACAGACCAAAGATCTATTTCCCCCCTTTAATCATTTCTCTAGAAGCCGGCTCTGGCGTGTGCAGCTCCTGGGTTACTTGCAAGGAGACTCCAAACTGCAACATGACAAGGAAAGTGAGGCTCAGGTCCCAGTCCCCACCACACGGACACTCCCCATGCACTGGTGCAGCAATGCAGCCTAGGAGGAAGCTCACAGTCTATCTCACGTGCTGTCTGCAGAGAAACATTCTGTGGATGCACTTGTGGGTCCAGAAGCCATGGCCAGGCCCTTCTGTGACACTATGGAGATCACCCGTTCCACCTTTGACTCCAGTTTGGGGTGCAGTTATCTGATGTGTTCCAGGGTTTGCACATTCCCACCATGGTCGTGCAAAAGGGAGTCTTTTGATTTTCTTGTGCATCAAGCAGGCGCAGCTTCCATGGCTTGTTCCATGCAGTTCATTGTGGTGGAAAGTCTGCATGGCGGGTCAGCACCAGGAGTGTGGCTTGTTGACTCAGACAACGGTTTTTTGGGGAACAGTGGATGAGGTCCAGACGCTTTGCCATTCCCTGACTGGGTCCGAAGACATGAGCTGGGTGCCTGTGATCCAAGGCGCTTTTGAACTCAGCATCTCCCCTACCCAGTTGCTAGGCTGGGGCGTTCTGCTTCCCGACTGGCGATGGCACTGGGCAAATCCCACCTCCTTTCTTTTGCTTCTCTAGGGAGCAGGGAATCCAGCAAGGGTGTGTCAGGCACTAGGGACTCACAGACCCAGTGCTCCCCTCTCAGACACTCGGGTTTCAGACACAGAGCGGAGAGGCCCCCAGAGCCAGAATTCACTCACCCACCAGGGCGTTCTCCTTATGCCACGTAGCCAGGGATCCACGTCAGACACACAGATCACAGCAACTAGCGAGATTCCACCCTCAACCGTGAGAACCCGCCCCTCCCACTGGGGCTGAAGGAGGAACTCTGAGCTGGAAATAAGGAGCGGGCTCTTGTCCTGGCTCCAGGAGACAGCCACTGCAGGGGAGCCAGCCAGCCCCACAGCCGGAGCTGTGTAAGGCTCTGGCAGAGTGTCCTTACCTCCCCCACCCTGGCAATATTCTTATATTGCAGGAGCCGCCTGTCCTGGTGCCAGTCCCAGCACCAGAGCTCTTCTGCCTGGTGTACCGTCAGCCCTGGGAGAGAGACACACGCACACATTTGTCATTCTGGGTCAGAGCCAGTGCCCTTCCAATCCCACTGACGGCTGCAGAGTGCACAGAGTGCTTGCTGCTTCCCCAGCCCAACAGAATGGCAGCGGGGCGTGGGGGGTGGGCGAAGAGACAGAGGGACTCCTCATCGTCTGAGAGAAATCAGCTGTGGTCAGCCTGACGCTTCTCTCTAGTCCCATTTCCCAGCTGGGTTCCTTACCCCTCTGGTGCAGCAGGATGAGGTACAGCCGGTAAATTGCCTCCCTGGCCCGCCGGCTGGTGTCCTCGGCTGGGTCGCTGATGCACAGAGCCAGCTGTGCAACGTGGTGACCCATGTGAGGGAACGGGGCTGAGTTCTAAGGGAAGCGAGAGGAGAGGGGGCTCCATCAGCCTTCTTCCATCAGCTCCCAGTATCGCTGGGCCAGGAGACTCTCTCCCCTCAGCCCCTGCGCAGGAGCTGCTGGGGGGGGAGCTAGAGCTAGACCCAGAGCTGTCTCTGCCTCCAAATGGCCTGGGGCCAAGGGAGGTGGGCAGGGCCCTCCATGAGGACTTGCTCTCCCAGCTGCTCCAGGACGACTAGAAGGGACCCAAGGCCCGGCACAGACCTGGCGGGAGCAGGGGCTGGGGCATGGCCCGGTGAAAGGCCCAGGCTCGTCACTGAACCGGGGAAAGCAGAATTTAATTCATGTCTCTCTCGTTCCCCGCTCTGACTCCGCCTCCCCAAGGGGAACACTCCTAATCCCCAGCCCCTGCAACAGCAGATCCCACAGCCTGCCAGGGCCAGCCCGCCTCTGCCTGGAGCGAGGCAGCTGGGCTCAGAGTCACTTACGTCAAATTCAGGGAGGCTGATGGTGAGACGGAGCAGGGCTGCGCTGCTCCGCATGGCCCGGGCTCTCTCCTCGGGCACACGGGACCCCATCCAGAAACCGATGTGCTGCGAGGGAAGGAGGCAGGTCAGGATCAATGGGCAGGCGTGCGTGCTGTGCAAATGAGCACCTCCCCAGGGTGGGATGAAGGGAGGGACTGCGAGGACTAGCCCCCCGGAATCTCTGGGTCCATAGGAGAGAAGGGCTGATTCCACTGGGGTCCTTCAGTTTCTCTGGGAAGGAACCTGAGACTCTTCTCTAAAGACCATCTCCTGGATCTCACTAGAGGGGGCGGATTTCAGACTCTGACTCCCCAAACCACCCTGTGGCCCTGAGATTTCTGCTCAACACAAAGAGGCAGAGTTCTGGCTTGAAGCATCAGCTCCTTCCCCCGACCCTCAAGGAGGAGGCGCCCAACACAGCGTCGCACTGACTGGCCTGGCCAAGGATCCAACTAGGACGAGAGACTGGGAAATGGATCTTCCAGTGTTTCCTTTCCACTTCTCCCCAGGGTTCAAGTAAAACTTCCCCCGCTCTCCTCATAGGGCTCACCTCCATTAAGTAGTGGAGCCTGGCTGTGTCTGGGGACTCTGCCAGCAGATTCCCCAGCATAAAGTGTAGGAGGTCCTCAGTGACCTTCTTTTGAGCCTGCAAAGGAAGGGAGAGCCATGGAGAGTTTGGGAAACTGGGGTGACAACTGCCACAGCATGGTAAGGGGGTTCTGTGTGAAGCCTGGTGAGACCCCAAACATGGATCCTGGCCTCTCTCATTCACATCCCACTGCAGGCCATTAGCAAGGATTCCTGGCAGGACGACAGCTGCCTCTTCAATCCATGCCCTGAGCAGGTCTCTGCGGAGGGCCTGATAGGCAGCAGAACATGGAAGGGCCCAGCTGCTAGGGATGGAAGCTGGGATGCTTGGCAAAAGACAGCACGTGGAGGAGCAGCCTAATCACCCCTGGGGGCAATGATCCAACCCTGCAGCCTCTTCCATCTCTGCCCGCCCCAACCCTATCTCTGGGGCTCCAGCCAATCAAGGGTGAAGGGACCAGAGGTCTCTTCTGCTCCTGACATGGAGGAAGAGGAGGATGACCTACCTGGATGTGGGGGGCGTCCTTCCCTGTGCCCATGGTGAAGACACCATGGAGGGCAGCACGGAGAAGATGGGTCTCCAGCTCTGGCTCCAGGGCAGGATTCATAGCGCTGGCAAGAGAAAGGCGCCGGTAAGAGACTGTGCAGTGCGGGGGTGAGACTGGCATCAACACGGGTGTGAGATTGCAGGGAAATAGACACAGGGGGTGAGAATGAGGCACACAGCCAGGGAATGAGAAGGCCAAGGCCTCACACTCAGTCATTGGGGGGGCGGCAAAAGGGCCTGTTCACTGGACCTGGCTGCCCCTCCCGTATTTGAGCCCAGGAGCGATTCTCTCCCTGAGGCCATTGTAACGATACTGGAGAGAACTAACAGCCCAGCCAGGAGGGAGTCAAGGTTCCCTCCACCTCTGCCAGAGGAGCCCCGCTTGGGAGGTGACCTGGGAGCGGGAGGTGCAGTGGCTCCCAGGCCTGGGCCTGAGCAGCATGGGAGTTTGGGGGGCCAGGCAGGTGGGTCTCGGTACCTGAGGTGGCTCACAGCGATTAGGGAGTTGGACAGGACAGCGCTTGGTGCAGATTCCTGCGGCAGTTCCTCAAGAAACTCCTGTGAGACCCAAGGCGACCAAGGAGCGTGTGAGATTCAGGCCCCACTTCCACTTCCCAGTGAGGAGATTCCACAGCCAGCGCCCCACACAGCCATCGAGATCCCCCCAAATGACTCCCCCTTCTTCGATTCTTTCCCGCCTATCAACTTGGCCCCATTCCAGGATTACCGCCATGCTCGGTCCCATTCCCCCTTCTTCCCTCCCACCTCTCAAAACTGCCCCCTCATTTAACAACATCTAGATCAGCGAGCTGGGACTATCCGCCTTCCCCCAGTCTCAGCTGCCCCTCCGGATCCACGATTCCCCCAATGCTCAGAATTTCTCCCTTCTCTTCTCCGCCGTCCTCAGATCCCTGCAATCCCTGAGCTCTGCTGCCCCCTCCCCCTGCACCCCACACCCCATCTCTGGGTCCGGGGAGGCCCCTGCCCATCCCATATTTCTATCCTCCCTCCAGCGGCGGGGCGTCCTGTCTCACTCACCACAATCCTCTGCACCACAGCTGGCTTGCAGCAGTGCGGCTCCAAAGTGTCCTGCCCTGCCTGCAGAGCAGCGACGCACGCGGGATGGATGGCGCGCAGGAACCGCAGCTGCTGAGCCTCATCCTGCACACACCAGGAGCGGGGTTAGGGGAGAAGAGAGCCTGTTAGCCAGGGACCCGCCTGCTCCACTCACACAAGCTCCAGGGCTCAGGCCTCTATGGGGAGAGTGGGGAACGCCACCCCTCATGCTCAAAATCACCCCGACTCCTGCACAGGCAGGGCCAGGAGCTGTGGCAGAGCCTGTGGGGGGAGGCGACCGCAGATCGTGTGTGAGAAATGCCCCATCCCGAGGGTCCCGGCTCGTGCGGGATAAAGGTTCCCATTAGGGATGATGGATGGTCTGGGACAAGATCCCAAGCGGGGGGTGGGGTGCTGGTAAGGGGCAGGACCATCTCGATTCCAGCCCAGCTGGGAACGCTTGTACCTGTTGTCCGCCCTGGAGCTGCTCCGAGATGGCCGTGAGGGCAGCCTCCTCAGCGGCCAGTCCCTTTGCTGCCTCCTCGTCCTCCTGGTCCCTGGGGGTCCCTGCAGCAGGGAGAGAAGGGGACAAGGGTGACTCCTGCTGCCGCATGGGGGAAGAAGAGGGGCGTGGTGGGGAGATCAGGGTTAATGTCCCCCCTTCCCATGTCAGGCACCCAGGGCGGAGCAGGCCCCGCACTCCCCCCTCTGTCTGCGGGGAGCAGCTGTGTGACTGCTGCTGGTGTCCGTGTGGCTCGTGTGGCCCAGGTCACGAGCCTGGGCTGGGACCCCCCTCCCGTGTCACTGGGAGAGCGACTGGGCCCAGGGTGTCCACAGCCCCGTCCTTATCCCTCCCTGTCCCTGAGCCCGGCCTGGCTCCTCACCTGGAAGGGGGCAGCGGCTGCCATCGGCCTCCCTGCTCCCAGCCTGCGAGGAGCTGCTGTTTTCCCATAGGGAGCGGGAAGAGCTGCTCATGCTGGAGCCGAGGTCCTCCCCCTCCTGCCCTGGGGAGGCTGGAAGGTCCTCAGGGACCGGTGAGGGCAATGCCTCCTGATGAGCCACAGGGCTGGGCTCGTGGGGCCGGTGCTTTCTGCACAAGCAGCCCCAGAGCCACCCTGCCTGGCTCCCCTCCTGGGCTGGGTCCTGCCTGCCCAGCCGCCTCCTGGGCCAGCTCCATTTGGGCCTGGACTCCCCTGCCTCGGCGCCTGCGCCGGGAGCTGGTTTTCTGCTCCAGAAGGCTGAGAACTGCCACCTCCTGGCCTGGCCGACAGCTGCTTCCCCGCCAGCGGGGACCGAGGGGCCGCTCTTCTCCTCGGGAAGGTGGCAGCTGCCTCTCTCGGGCTCTGGGGCCAGCCGCAGAGCCTTCTTCCTCAACGTCCGCAGGAGCCCGGCCATCTTGGGAACGAGCGGGGAGCAGGCGTGAGTCTGGGGTCTCTCTCCCTAATGGGCCTTTCTGCTCCCCCCTCTCCTGCAGTCAGGACTTCTCCTGGGAACCATCCCCACTTCAATTCACCCAGCCCCTAGTCACGGGAAGCCTACAGTCCTCTTGTGTCCCACTGATTTCCAGGGGGCTGTGCCTTTCTCTGGACAGAAAGGAGAGCCACAGAAGAAACCCTAAATGCCACTCACTTGCTCCAGATGATGGAATGACGGATGGCGGATGTTGAGGGTCGCCTCTCGTGTCTCGCCCTCTTCCTCAAGCCCAAGGCAGGCTTGAGGGGGTGGTGCCCTGGGGCGTTACCCTGCCCAACCAGCAAGCAGGATATCGACACTGGGCTGTGAAAACAAGAGTATGGCTTAGTGCCAAGGGACAGAGACGTTCAGGCAGCAGCAGGGGGTGCAGAACACTGCCCTGGGGCAGGGGTTCAATGCCTCCCAGCTTCTCACAATCTGCCTCTTTACACACATTCATGAACCAGCCCAAGCCCTGGGCTGTAGGGACTGGGACCCCTCCGTACTGATGGGAAACAGGCCTGGGAAGGGAAGCTGCCAGCTGATGGCCACACAAAATGTTAGAGCCATGAGCCAAGACTGACCCAGCAGTCCTTATTTCCAGGCCCCTTCTCTAACCACTGCTGCACACCCCTTCCCAGAGCTGGCCGTTACAGCCAGGCCCTCCTGTCCAGTGCCCCTGCCTCGGAGAGGGGTGTGATCTGCTGTAGTGACTGGACCAGGAGACTGGGAGACAGGACTCCTGGGTTCTATTGCTGCTTTTTCTATCAGCCTGTGCGACTTTAGGGAAGTTGCTCCCCCTCGCTGTGGCTCAGTCGCCACAGTCTATTGTAAACTACTGGGGCAATGCCCCAGGTAAAGCGGCTCTGTCCGTACTAAGCAGCATTTGACCATTGAAGGCCGAGGATGAGGAGTGTTTTGTCTCTGGGTTTGGAGGTGGGATCACGGAGGAGCAGCCTGTCCTGGCCAGGGAGATGAGCTAACAGGCTTTTCCAACTCCATTATCTAGGATTCTGGGCCTAGGAGGCCAGACTCAGACCCTCGTCACCTAGACACCCAAGACCCAGGAACCCGGCAACAACTTCCAATCCCGTTAGCATCTCAGCAGACAATGCAAGAAGGCAGAAGGACACCGGGAATTTCCAACCCTTCATTCCAAACCCAAAGACGTCTTAGGGCCTTTCAGCAGCAAATCGGTATGGATTCTTGCCCAAAACAAGAATCATCCATTGTCCTTCTCAGCTCAAAAGGGTTGGGGGTAAACCTCAGCACTGATGCAGAAATGGTTAGTCTTTTTCATATAGTTTATATCATAAGGATTTTTATACAAGTGGCACTTGGAGAAGAACAGCTTATAGACTGATGGGTTGAGTTGCTTGTTTGTATAAATGAACTCTTCCAGATAGTGGGGGAAAAAACTCCTATGAACTCTTGCTTTTTCCCAATAAGTGACAGGCACAGAAATCCTTAAGCAGATCCCTGTTCCTGACCATCACTTTGTAATTATCCCCTCTGGGACCAGTGGCATATCCCAAAATGGTGCTTTTGGACCGGTATATCTTCTCTATTGTTGCAATATTCTGTACAGTTTGTATGATATAATGTTAGAAAGGGGTATTTCAATATTAGGTGATTGTAATTTGTTCGTGTAGATCATGTTTGGTAGGAGCTTTTCATTTTGAATTGAGGGTGACACTGTTATTGAGTATTATTCGGGGAACTGGATGGTTAAAAAGCAAACACCCAACACAAACAAGACTGTCCTCTCCAAAAAGAAGACAACCCTCCTCCCACACCTCTCTTATAAAATCATAGACATGTAGGGCTGGGAGGAACCTCGAGAAGTCATCAAATCCAGCTACCTGCACTGAAGTATGACCAAGTAAACGTAGCTCATCCCTGACTGCTATTAGTCCAACCTATGCTTAAAATCTCCATTGATGAGGATTCCGCAATGTCCCTTCTATCCTATTTCAGAACTTTACTGTCCTTCTAGTTAGAAATCTGAACTAGATTTCCTAATATCTAACCTAAATCTTCTTTGCTGAAGATGAAGCCCAATTACTTCGTGTTTTGCTTTCAGTGGCCATGGAGAACAATTGATCATTGTCTTCTTTAAAACAGCCCTCAACATCTTTGAAGACTGTTATCAGGTCCCCCCTCTGACTTCTTTTCTTAAAACCTAATATGCCCAGTTTGAGGTTTTTTCACTTTCCTCAGAGGTCAGGTTTTCTAAGCCTTTTATCATTGTTGATGCTCTCCTGTGGACTCTCCAGTTTGACCACATCATTCCTAAAGGTGGGTACAGTATTCTAAATGAGGCTTCACCAATGCTAAGTAGGGTGGGATGATTACCTTTCGTGGCTTACAGAGTACACACCTGTTAACCCATTCTGGAATGATATTAGCCTTTTTGCAACTGCATTCCATTGTTGACTCATATTCAATTTGTCATTCGCTATAACCCCCAGATCCTTTTAAGCACTACTACTTCTTAGCCACTTCTTCCCCGTTTTGCAGTTGTGCATTTGACTTTTCCTTCCTAAGTGAAGTACTTTGCACTTATCTTTATTGATTCCCATCTTGTTGATTTCAGACCAATTCTCCAGTTTGGCCAAGGCCTTGACAATTCTAACCCTGTGTCCTAATTCAAAGTGCTTGGTGTTATCTTCCAATTCTGTAAGAGTACTCTCCACTCCATTTTCCAAATCATTAAGGAAAATATTGAATAGTATCGGACCCACGACTGACCTCTGCAGTTCACCACTGGGCACAACCTCTCAGTTTGACAGCCAAACATTGATAACTGCTTTGAGTAAGGGCTTTCAACCAGTTGTGCACCCACATTGTACTAATTGCGTCTAGACCATGTTTCCCTAGTTTGTGTATGAGAGTGTCATGTGAGGCTTGTCCAAAGCCTTATTCACACCAGACACATGTTACTAGGCCAGTAACCCTGTCAGATAAGGAAAAAGGGTTGGTTGGGAATGATTTGTTTTTGAGTAATCCAGGATGACTAGTCTTAATAGCCCTATTCTCCTGTACATGCTCACAAACTGACTGTTTAATAATTTGTTCCAGCATCTTTGCAGGTATTGAAGTGAGGCTAACTTGTCTGTCAGTCCCAGGATCCTCTTTGTCCTTTTTAAAGATCGCTGCTGTCTTGTTAAAGGATGCGAAGAGAGCTTTTTTTCTAGAATCTCAGAAGAGACCGGATGTATGGTACCTGGTGTTCTAAAGCCACAAAAGCTGGGGCAGGAAGCTCTTCTCTCCCCCTGGCAGAGATCCCCAGGTAACTAAACTAGAGGGAGTCCCATTTAATAGAGACAACGGTTCACATTTGTCCCCAACCATTTTTGTTTCTCTACACTAGATAGTTTAGCAAATTTTAGAATTGCTTGGCACTCAACACCTCGAACTACCCCTTTCTCCTCCACAAAGGGCTTTAATGCCCCATATCTCACCAGGCTCCCTCCTGCCAGGAATTAGAGAAATGTGCCTCTTCCCATTGGACAGCCAGGGATCCTGAGGTACAGAGAAGGGAAGTGACCTACCCCAAGTCACACACACCGAGGCGGTGGCACAGCCAGGAAGAGACACCAACAGTTCAAACTAGCAGACAACAAACCCACCAGCGGCAGGGATGGAGCCCAGGAATTAAGATGGTGGAAAAATTGTCCCTGAACAGTTTTCCGCCATAAAATCCTATTAAGGCTAAACCAGTTTCTTTCTTGAAACCATCACTAGTTGCATGAAAATTCTTTGCAAAAATAGTTCTTTGCAAAACAAAAGCATGTCCCCTTTGTCACCAAGTGTGAAATTGTCTCGTTGCACACTTTGATTTAGAAAATTCAATGAGATGCTTCAACCTGTGCTAAGTAGCTGCTGCGCTTAACAATGTGAAAATAGAAAATACAAAAGAAAATAATCTTGCAGCTATTCTATCATGTCATAATCTGTCATGACTCAGCATGACAGGACACTTCATATTAGGCACTGCTACTAGTGACACTCTGGTACAGATGCTCACAACTCTCCATCCTCCACCCACTGTGAAGTGGGTAGGAGAGGATTGTTATCCCTGCTTCACAGAGGGAGGAAATAAGGCGAAGAAAGGAGGAACAACTTGACCAAGGTCATAGAGCCAGTTGGTGGCAGAGTTGAGAATAGGACTCATGAGTCCAGTCTGTCAAACTAACCATCACATCTTGAATTTCATACCTCGAATGGTCAGTGCTCTCAGATGAGCTACAGACCAACAATTGTTCTTAGTAATTCTTCAACAAGTATTGTAGAAGAACTAGAGCTGAAGAGAGACCCATGAACTGCTCTGAATGAAGAGAAACAGCAAAATTCTTCAAACACATGATTGGTTCTGACTACTGACTTAGTCTTTAAAGAGAACAGTGACACGTGTTCACTGCTCAGCCAATCAGGGTTGAGACTTTGAGAGGCGGGAAGCTGAGCGGCCACATCAAATAAGGACAAAAGAAGCAAGAGAAGAAGAGAAAGGCGGGAGGGATGGAGGAAAAGGGAAACCAAAAAAAGACAAATCCCAGTTTCCCCAGGGAGTCTAAGGGACAAAGTCCCGGGGGGAAGTAAAATTCTCCCACCTTAACTTAGTGTTTTCTGTGCCTAGAATTCAGCTGGCGCCGCGTGGATCAGACTAAAGAGGTTCCAAACCCGGCTGAGGCTCTTACCTTCTAAATCAGGCACCTTTGTTTCCTAGGAAAGTCAAAGAGAGTCCGCCTGGCGTGCGCGCAGGTGAACCGCAATGTTCTCTCAGTCCTCAAGAAGAGACGTCGAGGAGGAGACTTGCCGTAGCAAAGCCACAGGTATCTCCGAAGGTGCCCCGGCCGTGCACCCCTGTCCTGCCTGGCTGATGTCAGGGTCTCTCTGTGAGGTCACAACCTGCCCTCCACCTTCGTCCAATAGGCTGATGTCCTGCAAGAGGCCCCGTGATGTCACGGCCACACGCTCAGTGCACACTGCACAGTTTAACCTCAGAGACTCCTCCCCATGCTACACATCCTTGAGTGTAGATTTGTAGACCTTCAGGCCAGAAGAGACCATAGAGCATCTAATCTAACCCCCTGCTTATCACAGGCCTCTTGTATAGCACAAGAGCTAGTTTTTGACAAACAGAGTCCAGAGAGGCATTTAGTCTTCATCTGAAGACAGCAAGAGACGGTGAATCCATTCCTTCCTTTAGTAGTTTACTCCCTTGGTGTGTCATCCTCCCTGTGAAATGTTTGTGTCTTATTTCTAATATGAATTTGTCTGCTCTCACGGGCCAGCAAGTGGGTCTCATTATGCCTTTCTCCACTAGGGGAAAGAGCCCTTTATTACCCGACACTTTCTTTCCAGGAAGGAATTGCAACACTTCAATTAAGTCACTTTTCCGTCTTCTACACTGAACAGATTGAGCGTTTTCATGAGCTCCCTAGAAGACCTTTTTCTCTGGCCGCTGAACAGTTTGTGACTCTTGGCTGCCTCATCTCCTGTTTTTCAATGTCTTTTTAAAACGTGGAGACCAAAACTAGATGTAGTATTCCAATATCAGTCTCACCGATGCAGTATCCCCTCCCTACCCTACTCCTGCCTCTGGTCATACGTATCATGGTGGCTTTAGCCCTGTTACTCACAGCAGTACACTGGGAGGTTATGGTGAGTGGATTCTCTAGTATGGCCCCCAAATCCTTCTCAGACTCACGGCTTAGCTGAATACAGTTCCCCATTCTGTAGGTGCATCCTGCATGGCTTATTGCTAATTATATCACGTTGCATTTGGCCAGACTCTGTTAATACTTGCATTTCTTCATGCTTCCTGAAAGCGTGTTTTACTTGAATGGGTCCAGCATTCCCGGTGATCCAGATCGCTCTGTATGACTGCGCTGTCCTCATCAGCATTTACCCCTCTGCGAGTATTTTGTCACCCACCAACGTTAGCAGCAGTGATTTAATATTTCCGTCCAGTTCGCTGAGAAAAGATATTTTAAAACTAGTTCTTTAGAGCCTCTGCAGAGCCCTAATACCAAGTACCTGCTCCCCACAGCACAGCGTGAAAAGGTCATCCAGCCCCGCTGTTAGATAGGGGCTAAGCACAGAACAAGCACATGCTTAGGAGCCTTGTCATCCCTAGGCGCTGAACAACTTGTGGGGCTCAGAAACTTAGAGCTTCGGGGAAACGGTGAATGAACAGCACAAGTGTGCGTTAGCGCCGTGGTTTAGGAAGCTACCGGGGGCAGGCGGAGGGTGGTCTAGAAAAGTTCTCTCTGCCCAGGAATCTGAAAACGTCAACCCTTCTGCCAAACATGGTAAGAGAAAAGCCAGAATGACACATGGCAAAAGAATGCCTGCTTCACAAAGCGTCACCTAAAATTGCCTTGCAAGGAGCTAAGGAGAAGCCAGGGTAAAAAGGATTCAAAATGTACATTGTCACTGCTAGAAGGGATAATAATTCCCTACCCAAAATATGCATCTGCAGCGTTAGATCGCTCTATAACAAAACATAACAAAAAACTACTTGCAAAAATAGGCCCTCAGCCCTCCTAGGCTTGTTAACTGTGAACAAGATGGAAAGCTGTAAAGCAAAGATATTTTCCCCTCTCTTTGGACTTGTGGTGGGAAATGCAAACCCCACAGTGGGAAACAAGGGGTTAAGGAGCTGCTCTGGGTCCAGCGAGCCCCGACCCACCAGGGCTGCAGGGGATGCACAGACTGGGGGAAGATGTAAACGGAGCAGAAGAGCTCACTTGTGGGCAGACTTGGCAAGTTGAAGGACTCCTGTCTTGCAGTCTCTGAGGACAGGCCTGAGCGAAGGTAGGATCAGGCAGTGAGCTGACTCCTTTCACAACCTCCTGTGACGGACTGTGAACTTTGGACAACGGTGGGGTGGTGGGAAGTGGCCCAGGGAGGGGGGCTCTAAGGTGCTCCTGGATGTCAGACCCTTGTGGTGCTCTCAGAGGGGTCTGGGCCAGAGCCTGGTGGACTGGCAAGCTTTGGTCTCCCCTACAAAACCGCCCTCTGCATGTCGAAGGGCCTAAACCCTGACCGTAGACAATGCTCCCGTGAGCAGAGACCATCCCTGGCCTCCATCCATCTTTAAAAATATGCAGAGGATGCGGGGGGCACAAAGGGGAGAGAGGATGAAGGTGGCTCTTGGGGGGAGGGAGGGACGCAAGTAGCCCAATGGGAAGCTCTTGTTTACCGCCATCAAGCAATGATCACATCACTGATGCCGAGAACGTTCCCTCACAGTCTGTATTTGATTGGCTGCAGAGTTTAACAAAGTGATCCCATTTACACACACAGATATGCCGGCGAGTTGAGCGTCAGGCCATGGGAAGCTCAGCCAATTATGCGGGGGGCTTTTGCCCCCATCTAACAATCTGCTTAAAGAACAGCAGCCCATTTTCATTCACATTGTTCTGTTTAATGTTTTACCCCTGAACACTTTCACTGATAACTTTTCTCAGCTTTAGAAGGCTAGGCTAGGCTGTTTTCAGTGGTAGGAGGTGACAGAACTAGGAGCAATGGTCTCAAGTTGCAGTGGGGAGGTCTAGGCTGGATATTTGGTAAAAGGTTTTCACAGGAGGGTGGTGAAGCGCTGGAATGGGTTACCTAGGGAGGTGGTGGAATCTCCATCCTTAGAGGTTTTTAAACTGCGGCTTGACAAAGCCCTGGCTGGGATGATTTAGCTGACGTTAGTCCTCCTTTGATCAGGGGTTGGTCTAGGTACCTCCTGAGGTCCCTTCCAACTGTCATATTTTACAATTCTAGTGGAAGGTGAACAATCAATAAGGAATTTTGTGTCTAAAAAAAGCAACTAGCCTAACTGTAGTGAAAACTGCAGAAATTATTCTGTGAGTGGAGTTCTTACTCTTCTTCACCAGAAATCTCTTTCCTACTACACCAGCCTCCAGGATGTGCCTTATAAAGAGCAGCAGATGTAAATTCAGCGCCTCCAGCGCACTATAGAAATCCTGTGATCTCTGCGACCCTGCAGTGTGACAAGAGGGAGAGGCAAGTCGGGGGGTCTGTGCGGTTCCCACCAGCAAACCCTGCAGCACCATGATCCTGATTTTTGTTCCCCCCCCACCCCGATGTCCGGTCCGAGGTTCTTCTGGTGGCGTCGGGCGGTGGGA
>VOCS01054120.1:0-12651 GCA_007922155.1 Mesoclemmys tuberculata
CGGAGAATGCTTCCAGGATCGACTGAGCGGGTCTCCACTGTGTGCAAAATTCCTTGTGTAAGCCAGGTGTCCAAGCCACTGACAATTACTGCCCTGGACTCCCAATTGTTCTGCTTGCTGCTTTTAGCCATGTTTAGGCCTCGGCAGGAACTTAGCATAACTAGACAAACTGTGGGGGTGGGGGTCGAGAGCGAACCTGTGAATTTGACTCTACGTTCTCTCACTCTGAATATGCTGGGGCAGATATCTGGAAAAACAGGAAGTCTGGATATATTTTAGGACTGCATCTATGGAGAAATTATTGCTAGATTTAGAGTATAAGGCTGCTTGCTTAAAATATATTTTGTTAAGTGGCACGTCTCTGTAACTCCTGTTTCTGCCCAGTGATTGATTTGTTTGGTCCGTTATGTAATGTGTTTTGATTGACATGGCTCTGTAACATTTGGGATATAAGAGGGAGATAACGAGTCTGAAGTCAGGCAGTTCGCTTTGTGGACAAATTAGCAAAATTTCCAGGTATAGACGGAAGGACCGGCCTTCCAGAAATCTGTGACTGAAATCACCCAAAGACTGCCTCAGACCTGTGGGGGTAACTATTAGTTTGGGGTACTCAAGTAACCTGTTGTATTTGTAAGTGCTTGAGACTAATAAAGCCGAGATATTGAGCAAAGGTGTTCCAGTGCGGTTGCTGGAGGCTAAATACTGTGAAAGGCTCTGAAGTAAAAGCATTTGGATTTGATTTGTCTGTGCCAGCCATCTAGTAGAAGGAAGACTCTGTGTCTCCCTTGGTTTATGTCCTGTTACCAACTCACAGAGACTAAAAGTTACTGGGTTGAGGAACCCTGGGTAACAGCAACAGCCATACCCGGCAGAGCATTAAAGCTTCTTATTATGAACGTTTCATGTGTATCTTGCTCAGAAGCAACCTCTGTAGCCAGTCCATCTCTGGTATAGGACCATGACATCCTGTGAGAGTGGGATTAAGAACAGGAACAGAAGGAAAACAGCAACACAGGTTGCAGACAGACAGAAAAACAACAGAGATTGCAGGATCTCATCAACATGCCACTCTTCATGGCCACTTTTTCTTCAGTCTAGTCATATCAAATTGCAGTGGGGGAGGTCTAGGTTGCACATTAGAAAGAAGTTTTTCCCTGGGAGGGTGGTGAAGCGCTGGAATGGGTTACCTAGGGAGGTGGTGGCATCTCCATCTTTTGAGGTTTTTAAGATGCAGTTTGACAAAGCCCTGGCCGGGATGATTTAGCTGAGGATAGTCCTGCTTTGAGCAGGGGGTTGGACTGGATGACCTCCTAAGGTCCCTTCCAACTCTATGATTCTATGTGATCTAATCCCATCTTCCTGTTATCTTACCATATACTCTGGCCTTACTAGGTATAGGTAACAAAGTTATCACCTGACTTCTTCAGTAAAAGAATTACTATTTGTCTTCAAAACCTAAGCCTCTTCTGTGGTTTCAACAGTACTGATGTCTTCATACTCTCAATATGTTTCTGCAAACTATGTACACTTCTATTTAGAAAACACATCATAATTACACAGCAATACAAATAATAACAAATATTTTGTGTTCAATATACTTAGGATGAGTGGTCCACAGTTGTGCCCATCAGTTTGTCTCCTGGGTTCCACTATTTTTGTTTTCCAACCTTTTGTGGATTTCCCCGTTTCTTGGTAGAAGAAGGATCTGAATTTGTAGGGAGAACAGTAGTGGCTATATCAATGTATCCTGCTTTTTCTTACAGTGTGTCTACATGTGAACTATTTCTTTCCTTTTGTCTTTCATGAATGTTTCCAACTACTTAGTGCTGACATAGATACTTTTAGTTTCACATTATGATGTCAGTGTTACGATACATATGACTTATTTGCCTGTGTTCCACCTGGCTAACAAAACCTTCTCACTCATACTACATGCCCACCCACCTCCAATGAAGCCATCATGGCAATATTATCCTGTAAGTTACTGTACTTGAAAATACAATGACACTACATGTTACCTCTGGAAATAAGTATGTGACAATCACCTCCAATTCCTCAGCAAAGCTCTCTCATAGGTAGTCTCATGACATAAGGGGTCAATTATCACCAATTCTTTTCTCTCCATCGATGCTATCTGTGAGTGTAGTTACAGATACATTTGGTCTTGGTAATATGAGCATTTCAACAATTCCATAATGCTTTGTCCAAAAATTAAACCCTGATTTTCTCACTTGTACTGTAGCAGTAACACAGTTGAGGAAATCGTATTTTGCATTCCCTCATGGAAAACAGTAGAGTCCATATTTGTAAAATTTACATTCAGAACATCCTAACCCTGTCTACACAATACCGTTTTATTTAAAAAAATCAATCCTCTGAATTTCTCCACTGACAGTGAAGTTCACGTTTAATGTGTAGCAATGGAACTCATTACAATCACACAGTTCGGAGTATATCACGGCTACAAAGCAGTATCTGTAACCTGTAGTGCAGCACTTCATCGACTGCAGACTATCCCAAAGTCTAGCAATGAAAACCATTTTACCACAATAAGCCAATGCTTAGATGCGTTGAAAAGAAGCAACACTATTTGTATAATTCCTCACTGTGTTCATTGAAAAAAGAAAAAGAAATGCCTTTATAGTTAACAATGAGGCAAATGATGCACTGTGGATTACACTCTACCTCACCATCTCCTTATATGGCTACTATTACTCATTCCGCAACATAACACTGGATTTGATGTTTCTTCTGAGTTTAACAAAATGTACTTTTCCCATGTTGGTCATGAAACACTGCTAATATTTACCTTCTTTAGATTCCTTTCTCCAGCTCTGCCTGCTAGAATGCTAGTGGAAATGACTGATGAGATGGCTTGTACCTGTTGTGACCCATCCGTGCCCAGGGTAGCCCACTGATAATGCCAACGTCAGGGCAGGCTGTAAAAGGAGAACAAATTCTCCCAGCACTGGTGGGTGACACTGGAGTCAGACTTCCCAACCAGCCACAAACAGTGCTTCTGATTCCCCCACACTGGTTGTCAAGAAGCCACTGTATAAATACACACAGCACCCTTTATTGCATTTCAGTCTATGGCTCCCAAACTGCCACTAGGTCCAGTAAAGAGACCAGTCATTTAAACTCTGTGCTCTTTACTAAAAGATTCCCTCTGATCCCAAAGGGCCAGCCACAGAACCAGATCACTATAACTTCGGATCTTACCCAAA
The DNA here is from genome assembly GCA_007922155.1 of Mesoclemmys tuberculata. Taxonomy (NCBI): domain Eukaryota; kingdom Metazoa; phylum Chordata; order Testudines; family Chelidae; genus Mesoclemmys; species Mesoclemmys tuberculata. The sequence goes on from VOCS01054120.1 coordinate 3,228, forward strand.
ATACCACGCTGCCAGCCGGTCCTTTAGTAACTAAAACTAAAGGTTTATTATAAAAAGAAAACAAACGAGAAATGTTAAAGGGTTAAAGCAATCAGATACATACAAATGATTTGAAAGTCCATATACATCAGGTTTTTAGAAGAATTGTGGAGTTGCAGGCTTGTATAGTCCCTCTTGTACACATCCAGTAACTGGATGGGTCTAAGTCCTTCAGTTCAGTTGCAAAGAGAATTAATCCAGAGGTGTGTCTGCAGCTGGACAGGAACAAAGACAAAGACAAAATGGTTTCTGTGGTTTGATCTTATATACACTCTGTCACTGGCCATGCGGCCTGTGGAACTTTACAGGAACCAAAATGGAGTCCAGAGTCACATGGGCCAATCCTGGTAACTCTTCAGGTGTGCCTTTAGTTCCTTCCTGGGCCTTTGGCTTCTGTAAAGGTCTTGATGGGCCATTAAGCGGGCTATTGTCCTGCGGCCTCTCTGTCTGGGGTGTGTCTTACACAGCATAGTTTGAAATACAGGGATATCAAAGATCTCCATAACTTCCATTACAGATATAACACGCGAACACAAACATTATCTTCTTACTCAGCACATTATAACCTTTCTAACAGTACCTGGCACAGCATGTCTCACATGAATCACTATGATTTGGACATACTGATGTCAAATAACACAGATGCTCCCCCCCCAATCCAGTTTGCATGACTCCTATTGATACTCAAGAAGGTTTATGAAATGGATTGGTCATTGTGGCACACAACATAGTGCAGTTTATACATACATACATATATGCAAGCAATCCTTACAGTTAGAAATACTTGATTTCAAACCTTAGTAACCACTGCACGTGGCAATGTTGAACTTATAGCCACACTGTATGGGAAACATACGGTGTTCAATGTCAAAGATTTTATGTCCTCTAAATACTTGTGAGTATGTTTGCCAGCAACAAGTACACTGAAAGGGTGCAAGTAGAGATTCATATGCACACTTTAAGGCTACTTGCACTTCAATTTCTCTTTGCTCCATGTTCAGGAGATAGTTTAAAGATTGATATTAATATTTCCATGCACCATCTCTATAAGCATCCTACCTTTGCATTTGCTTTCTTGAGCACATAAAAGAAATACGCATCAATAACCTACACAATATGAAGGAAGGATAGGTAAAAACACTAACTTTATCTGCATAAATGTAGTAAACCTACATTTTTTTCTGCTATTTAAAATTACCTCCTCACCCAGCCATCCTCCTGGCTTCAATCCATGAAATGAACTGCCAGATAAACTTATGTTTGCCATTTTGGCCTCCAGTCGGCTTCCATGACAGTGGTTCTGTAATAATCATACTAGAATAAAAAGGTTACACATACTTCAAGCATGTTTATAGTTGCCTTTGTCTCCATCTCACCATAGTAAATGCTGCCATTCTTAACTGAAAGCTGTAAGCATGGTCCAAAGCAAACATCTTTAAAAATAGTTTGAAACTATTGCTTGTGGTTCTTACCTTTCTGAAACCATTCTTTGTCTTCCCCAGCCTCCATAACTGTCATCTACCTCGCTGTCTTTGTGAATTGCAAGTGCTTGCACTACACAATCCTCTTCTTCCATCTTAATGACCCGAATGCTTCTCACTATGCTGTCATGAGTGCTGTGACATTCATCGCCACTCATTTCACACCTGTTCTGGGAGGCTCTTTTTTTCCAGTGTCCTCAACAGCAGTTTGCATTTCAATGTTTTCCTCTGATGTGTTCTGTAGTGTTCTCTAGCGACTAGTGGTGCAGGTCCTTTAAATGGTTTTAAGGGGCAGAGACTGTACATCGATCCTAAAACTTTCCCAAACATGGTATTACCTGTCAGCTCTGTGTTCTTGGGAACCAGGGTGCAAAACCCCTTCTCTCTGGCTTACCTGAATTCGCACCCCCTCTTCTTGAACCAGAAACCAAAAGCAATGAAAAAGCAGTGGGAGACACACCTAAACCCTTCCAAACAAGGATGATAGGATTAAGGCAATTCCCCTAACCTCATCTACATTGAGGATGAAACAAGAATTAGCACACTGAATGGAGAACAGAAGCATCATTTACATTAAAGATGGAACAAGAATTAACAAACCAAATGGAGAACCAAGCTCCAAAGCAGGGACCACGCTGAACCCTGGGATTGGCAAAACAGGGACGCACTGCATGATGGGAGATCTCTGCTCCTGTTGTAAATGAACCCACACCTGCACACACCCAGCTCCGCAGTTATCAGACCAGTCTAGTTATTGATATCCAAAACGCTGAATCTGCCTGATTGCATTGCGAGCTCTTTGAAGGAACACAGCCCAGAGCCAGGAATGATCAGCTCCTATTGTCCAGTGGACAATAGACAAAACCATCGGTATTTGTATAACCTTGGTATACAAAACCACTCTAGTATACTCCATTGAGTCATTGTTTACCATAAACAAACCTCGTGTTCTCCCGTGAACTATTGTTTCTTCCCTACAAAAACCCTTACCCAAGTTCAAACTTCTGGTCTGATGCCTGGATCCAAATGCTGCATCAGTTCCACTGGGACTTCCTCTTTTCCTGACTGATCATGTTGGGAGCTCTGCCTGTCTCAAGCGCTCTGGACCCTAAAATGAACAGCCTGTCTCCTGGGAACCTCTGAGCTGCATGGGATGGTGAGACCCTCCCATCTTTCCCCAGTTCTCTCTCTCTCTGTGTCTCTCTCTCTGTCTCTCTCTCTCTCTGTCTCTCTCTCTCTCTCTGGTTAAGCTTACTTCTTCCCCTTAGACCTAATTTAATTTCTCTCTCTCTCTATTAGTCCGGGTATAACTTTCTAAATTTGTAATCAAACCTGGGCTAGCTTTCTCCAATACCTCAGCTGAAATTATGTAATATTGTAACTGTCTGTTTTTCTCTCTTTGTATGGTATTACTATTAGTATCATAAGTTTTATACACCTGGCAATAAACTAACTCTTATAATCACTCTGGTTGCCAGTTTCTCTCTCACCAAACTTCATTTACTCCTTTGTGTTCTTGACTTCCCTATCTTGCTCTGCAGCAACGCTTCTTTTACCTAATCCAAAGATCCCTGGAGTGCCGAAAAACCCTATGCGGTTTGCTTATCAAGGAGGTTGCTGCTAGAACAACTGTAGAATGAGAGTGGGAATAGTGACGTGCTGAACCTGTGGCATATAAGGGAGGGGGACGGGGGGCAGCTGAGAAGTGCTGCTCTGCCTAGCTCGTGGATTCCAGGGGCAAATAAGGGTGGCAGCTGAAAGTGCTGTTTGACCCAGCCTGATTGAGTCCAGGGGCAAATAAGGGTGGCAGCTGAAAGTGCTGATAGTCTGGTCCATTCAGACATACTCTGTTCATCTGGCATGTGTGTGTATATGTGGAGGGTTTATTTGAATCTGCGGCAGGAGAAACCCAGCCCTGAAAACCTTAGGTCCTGCAGGATAGCTCCATTGGGAGGGGACTTGTAGCCATATGAACACACAAGTAACACAAGCAGCACATTAATGGAATCACAGCCCCTCTTCCAGGAAAGTAACTCTAATAGATGAGCGAGCTCCAAGGTGACAGCCACATCTGGTAACAATGGTTTCCAATTTAACTCTTTTAGCCACTACACTGGTAACTTTGTATGATCCACAATAGGTAGGCTGCAGAGACTGTCCCTTTCTTGTTCTCTTTCTTGCATTCAGCAACAGAAAACTGTGCCCAACCTCAAATGTTGTTTTGCCATATATAGAAATCTGTCTTTTACAATATTGTCTTTCTTGTTTTTCTTTTGCTTCTGAAATATTTTTCAAAGCCACTGCAGCATCAGCATCCTTGCTGGATTTCAAATCTCTGCTGTACTCTTTGGTGTCTTCTTCACTGACTTCACTGACATTTGGCAGCTTTGCAAAATAAGGGCTATGGGGTTGTATTTGTAAGAGTCAAACTCACATATTTAAAAGAACAGTTGTGGTAATTTAATATACTTACTGTGTAATTCTCTGGGACTTGGTGTGGAAATTTCACTTCAAAGCCACACAGTAGTTGAAATGGGGACATTTTGGTAGTTATGTTTGATTTAGATCACAAAGAAAATAAAATGCCATCAAGATATTCATCCCCATTAATCTCACTGTCATCAACACACTTACACAATGCTCTGTAACAAATGGTTATAGAGTTTTTTGTTTAAAAAAAAAGAAAAGAAATGCTACAGTATTGAGCATGACACATTATACGTAATGAAGAGGGTGCGAGGAGGACAGCGTCAAAATGCATCATTGCTCTTAGTGTTAACCAAATGTGCAGTCTGGGAAACAGATTTGCAATGCAATAGACAGACAGCGACAAGGCAGAAGCATGCTGCAGCTTGTTGAATGGTGCGTTCTGCTGGTCTTTGGCACTCTTATTTGACCACCCCCCAAAATTACCGTTTGATGGATTTGTTTGTGTTTTCAGCCAGTCCGTTCGTTTTTGGGTGGTATAGGCTGGTGAGGCTACGCTGTATTTCAAATTTTTGGCAAAGGTCAAGGTTAAACTGAAAGAAATAGTTAAGCCATCAAGATACAAATACACCCATTAAAAGGAATGCTACTTGTCCTAATTGGCATCGCTGTTATATGTGTCGTGGAAGGAATCACGCAGCCACTCCAATTCAGGTGAAGATCGAGTAGAACTTTTATTTGACAAACACACACAGACAGACCATAGCTATGGGGGAGCCCAGGCAGCACGTCTCTGTGCTGGTCACTGGCACTCCGCCGGTTTCAAGTTACAGAGAGGTTTATATAGGTTTGTCAGAGTTACACATTACAATCAGGATCGTATAGTGGTCTCTTCAGGGTGTGCCAAATTGCTTACAACATGTCAGGTCATAAACTGGGGGGGCTCTCCTGGCGCTGGCAAGTCCGGAGGCATCTTCATTTTATGATGGCCTGACGGAATTCCTGACCCTGGGGCTGGGGGGGAGGCTGCAGCTGCACGATAAGGTTACAGACACTTGGGCTGGGGCGGCTGCAGTCAAGCGAGATAAGGTTATGTTTTACAACGTTTCCCACCAGGCTGGATAGATGGTGTGTCCAGTTCAAGGCCTACTGTCTTGATTTAATTCCACATATGCAACTGTCATAGTTTACTATCCCATTTTTCAAAATTAGTTCCTACAATCACATGTTGGGGATAATTTTTGGTGTGTATGTAGAGACCAAAACAGAACATTTTACCTACCTTGAATGGCTTCACCAACAGCAATGGTTGCAGAAAAAAAGGTGGCTGTTTACAAAAACTTGGCATCAGCAATCCACATTTAATAAAGATTACCCCGTCAGTGAAACTCATCTTCAGCATCAAGTATCTGAGACTCGATACCATGGCTGAAGAAACAAAAAGAAGAACTGCAGAAAGATGTGTATACCTTATTATTAAATTCACATCCGTGATCTGACAGAATCCGATGTGGTCATCCAAATCGAACGATCATTTTGTACATGTTCTTTGCCATCTCCTATGCTGACTTATTTTGAAGTGGAAATGCTTCCACCCATCTTGTAAAATAGTCTGTCACTGGCATTAGATATTGGTATCCATCCTTTGTCATAGGTAATGGCCCTACTAAATCCATTCCCACCAGTTCCCAGGGCCGAGTAACCTATATGCAGGGGTACAGGTAATAATCATACTTTGCTTTTCTGTTAATGAACATGTTGAATAAGCCCATAGTTAGTAAGCTCCCGAAACACTCTGACGTGTTTCCAAGAGCCACACAGATTGAAGCTGTTTTACCAGTTTGAGAAAATGAAGACAAACCAAGGAATAAAAACATAAACATTCAGAAACCAGACACGAATGCAGGAATGGGATAAGAACAAAGATACAACAATCAACCTGCACAAACATGCCATGAGAGTTCAAAAAGAAAACAAAGGTCATTGTCGCATCTCTCTATGCCACCCATATGCATAGCACCCATTGTGTCAAAAACAGGGCTTCTTCGCCCAGCAATATTAAACATGGATAATGATAAACAATTTTCTCTGACACTGTTTTCAAAAGATTTGTTACTGCTTGTGAAGGAAATGAAGACTGAATCTCACAGATAGGCTGTTGGCACAAAGAAGATTCATAACTCGGACAATGAAAGCTCTGATAACGATGACTATGTACGTATCACAGTGAAACATTGACCTTTATGCTTTTCAAGGTAGTGTCCACATTGAATTCCTTTCCCACTTTCTGGCAAGTTGGACATTGTGCAACCGAGTTTGGATGGAAGAATAGGATGACATTAACCTTCTTGTATGAGAACACTATTGCAAAGGAAGGGAGTTTGCATTTTCTTCCTTTCTTCTGTTTGTTTGTTATATTACACAACATACCCAATTTGCTATGTCATTTGTCATCCCTGGCCAACAGTATTTGGAGGTCAGTGCAACTCTTGTTTTGCAAACTCCTTGATGTCCACTGTTTGCACTGCTTTGATACTGTTGAAAGAGCTTTTGGGCATCTTTCACGGTGTGCACAACTACAACTTTTCTTCCTTTTGAAAAATGAAAAAGCGTTCCCCCTGGTAATCGCAAATCATAGATCCGTTATTACTGCATTACATGTTGCAGCTAAGGTAATCTAATTTATTTTCCCAAGTTTTGATTCATTGTAATGGATATGCGTATGAAAGAGATGTGTATCCACTAACAGTAGTCCTGGCTTGAGTAGGGTGGTGGTGGGGAGGAATAATTACATGACATGGTGAGAAATTGAGGTTGGTTTGTTTTTGAAGATGAAATCATTGTTCATTGACTATATCTGGACTGTTGTTGCTCTTTGCAGGACACAGTGGATTACAGATGTGAGAAATAAATCAGAATTATATGGGTTTGGGGAAATATTTTGAATGTATTCTCAGGCGTCATCTAGTTGACAGATATGTTTGTTGAATCACCTACATAGGTAGCCAAGTAGATTTACATCAATTCTGTGTTGAACAGTGATTGTCAGAGGTGTGTGTAGGGGATCCTCTTCATGCAGGTGTTGGGTGGCTTCTGGTCCCAGAATTTCCCCTCAACACCAAGGGGTGCAGGGCTCAAGAAGCACATTACTAAAGTACACCAAAAACCCAAACTTTAGTCTCCCACCCCAGCACCCCAGGACACTCACAGGAGGCCATGGACCTACAGCCTAGCAGCCAGAGCAGAGCTTGCCATGTGGTGACTCTGCCATCTACGGAGCTAACTCAGCCTGCTGGGGGAAGGTTTCCCAACAGTGGTCTACAAACAGGAAGACACCTTGGCACGGGAAGGGCTGAAGATGGGGAATGTTGCTTTCCAGTCCCCAGAGGCCAGTTCTCAGGGGGAACCTTGGAGACAGACCTGGGCTCCCCAGTTCCCCACACAGCCAGTCCAGCCCCTTTTCCCCCCTGGCTCCAGACTACTCCCAAAAATGGTCTCTTCCCTCTCCTCAGCTCCTGGGCAGCGCGTCTCCATCCCTACTGCTTGCTGGGCAGACTCTGGGGCTGCCTTGACTCCCCCTCCCTGAGCTCCCAGCGCACAGAGCCCCAGGGACCTAGGGAATCTCCTGGGGGTCACACGAGGACATTGGGCCGATATAACTACGTCGCTCGGTCCTGAGAGACACAGTTAAACCAACCTAACCCCTGGTGCAGACAGCACTAGGTCAGTGGGAGAATTCCCCCATTGACAGAGGCACTGCCTCTCGGGGAGGGGATTTACTCTGCTGACGGGAGAACCCTTCCCATGGCTGTCGGCAGCGTCGTCACTGCAGCGCTCCAGTGGCACAGCTGTGCTGCCGCAGTGTTTGGAGTGTAGCCAAGCCCTGAGTATCAGGATTTGTTATGCTCTGTGGGGCTTGTTAGAGGCTTGCTGCTAAAAGTCACCAGACTTTCCACCTGCCCTGGACACGCTCCTCCGTGTTTCTGTGTGACCCCCCGCCCTCAGCCCAGCTGGGACCAGACCTAATGGACGGGCGGCTTCCTCCTCATTACACTTTGGCCAACTGGAAGGTGCACTGGGCTGGGAATCAGGAGATCTTAAATTCTACACTCCTCTCTACTACCGACAGGTGCTAGTTGTTCTGTGCCTGGCACAAGCCTCATGTGGCAGCGTAAAGGGCATGGAGGGAGAAGGAAGGAAGGAGCTCACCTGACCAAGCAACAGGCTTTCGAAAGAGTGTGACTCCCTCAGACCGGGTGTGGGCCAGCCGGATTCACTCCCTGACACCGCAGGGAAGGGAGCTCTGGCTGCTAGGAATTCTTAAGGAAAACTGCAGGACGTGAGAGGAGTCTGGGCTCTTAAAACATCTGATTTAAGGCTGACTTTTCTATGACCTCTAAAAGTGACATGCTTAGTCACATCTCCTGGAAATTTGGTGTGCCTCATGAGGGTGCAGGGTAGGGTTGGAGATCTAAATATGGAGTTATTACAGCCAGGGGTTCCAAAGATATAAGCCTTGAGGGGGAGCCATTTTAAGAAAAAGTTTCTACATGGATTTTTTTGCAGAGTTTGAAATCAAACTACAGATGTGAGTTGGGTCAAAATGGTCTCACTCTGTCAAATTTCACCCACGATAGTGCCTGGCACCCACAAAAGCTTTGGGGAGAGGCCCACGTTGAGAATGGTATTTAAGAAAATGCAGATTTATTAATGATGTGAATGTGCCAATACAGAAAAACGGCTGGAGGGTTTCCATTCCCGCCATTGTATATGCTGTGGTGCTCAACACTTGAAAGTGCTCTAAAACCCGAACAGTTACTCGAATTGCTTCGATATTTCATGTGCCTCATGGGAACAAGAGGTAGCATTAGTGATCCCGTCTTTCAATCAAGGAGCTTCTGAATTACAGGCCCACCAAAAGCAGTTTATTCCTCCTGCCTTCTACTGTTCAACTCACGTGTGTGGGTCACCGGGCCACGTGTGCTGTGAACAGTTAGTAAAAGGGTCACCTGGCCCCACTGCCCCCCGTGAGTCCTTCAGGCTGTAACTTGAGTGTAAAGCACAAAAAATGCAACCCCTCAGTTTCTGGGCTCTGAGGCAACCAGCTGGATTAATATAAACCACGTGAGCTCCCCTCGCACCATCCCCAGCTACTTGCAGAAGAGGGAAGGAAGGAAATGCTGCATCATCCCTGCCACTTGGACAAACGCCCTGAGCCAGAGACCTCCTTGCAAACTTCCCTCGGCCCCGCAGCCCTCAGTCCTCCTCCCTCTCCTGAATGCCCCCCTCTACTGCCCCTCCCCCAGCAACCGCACCTGTGCCCCTCCCCAGCACCCCGTCACTGCCCTTCCCCCACCACCACTTGCCACGGCCCCCCAGCAACCCCTGCCACTGCCCCTCCCCCAACACCCCTCATGCCCCTCCCCCAGTGGGTGCAGGGGGGTGAAAACTTTGTGGTGTTTTTGCTGGTGCTGCTT
>ML676867.1:0-35178 GCA_007922155.1 Mesoclemmys tuberculata
CTGTCTTCATACCACTGTCCTGTTGCCAGGGTCCCATGTATTCTGCAGTCATCAGATTCCAAATTTGTTTTAAAATCAGGCCTTTGCCGCAGAATTGTACTCCAGAATTTCAGCTTCCTCCTAGCTCTCACAGTTAGCAAAATATTAAAATGTGAATCAAATATAAACTGATATTGTTCTCTTCTTGAGTCTGCAGAGATTCTGAAACAATGCCTTTGAAAGGCATGAACTGTCCAGTTCATCTCAAGTGACTAACACTGAGACATGAAGATGATAATTTAAATGCCACCATGCTGAACTATTTCTCTTTTGGTCATTTTAGTACAATGTACTCACCTCAAAATCCTAAACTGCCTCCCCCACCTTCATGGATACCAAGAGCACCAAATCTAATCCATTCTTTCTGGCACCCAGAGTATCCAGCTTCTGCACAACAATTTATTAATACCTTTGCATCATCCGTAAAAAAATAAACGTCAGCATACTGAAGTGAGATTGAAGACTGTATCATAATGAACACACACACAAGGAAGCTGAATGAAAGTGGCACAAGCAATCTTAATTGTGGCCTTTCATTACTTTGGCGTGTTTCACTTTTCAACCTTAACGTTCTTTTAACATAGTTTTATGTAATTTCCTAAGTTTTGTAATAATTTAAAAGTTGAAAAAAGAACATTCATCCCGAGGAATGATATTGACCCCAGCATGGCTTGGGATTTTTAGATCCATAGTAGAGTAGAAGGCTTTGATTGCCTATGTGGACCTGCAGTAAAATGCTAGTAAATATCACAGAATTTATTCAGTGCAAAATAATGTAGAGACTCAGGAATAATTGGTTCAATTACAGATTCTGTAGGGGTCTGAGTTGTAGTGGTTAATTACAGACACTACTTCCCCTGTATCCCCTGCCTTTTCCTGTCCCCTTCTTCTTCTTCTAGTTCCCCCTTTCCCCCCCCAGCACCTGCCCCTGTCTCTTTCTGCTGCTGTTTCCCAGCTCTTGCTCACTCTCCAGATTACAACTGGAATTTGGATTGTCTTGCCTAGTGGGTAGGAATAGGAGTCATGCCAAGTGGCCAGAGCAGGCATAAGGTGGTTGGAACAGGAGTCAGGAATCTGAAGTCTACTCAGAGACCATAGCCAGAGTCAAGAATCAAGAGCCAAGCCAAGGGTCAGAACCAAAGAACAGAGTTGGGATCCAAAGCAGGGAACAAAAGCAGGGTCTTTTTTAGCACCAGGCCAGATACAGCTAAATTGGAACTTCCTCTATGCTTATTGTGCCTTGACCAGGCCATGGTAGTGCTGCCAACTGGATCTTCCATGGATGTCCCTTCCTGTGGTGCTTAGTCTCCCAGGGTTTATGGGCCAGGTGGCAGCATTGGTCACCTGGAGCCTTGCAGACCCAGATTTTAGATTCTTGATCCTTACACCCTGTCTCGCTCCTGATCCTCTCACTCTTTATCGCCCTTTTAGGTTTCCTGACCTCCCATCCTCCTCCTGCCCCTTGCTTCTTCCTCTTTGTTCCTCCACAATCACACTTCATCTTCTGCTCTTCCTTGCATCTCCACTTCCTCTTCCCAGCTCCTGCTCTCCTCAGGCTTTTATCTTCCCCACCCTCAACTCATGCCTCTGTCCATCCACCCTGTATTTCTTCCTCCCCCTGCCCCCATTCCTCACCCCTCTGCACTGAAGTCAGCTTCCTCCTTCTCCTCCATTCTGTCTGGGAGCCACCATGGGGAGCACTCAGAGAAGCAGAAAGAGTCTCTGCTTTGAGTTCTGAAGCTTAGTGCCCCAGCAGGGAGTGCCAATTGCAGGGAAAAGCCTGCTGAGCACCTGCAATCCTGAATTCGCACATCCTCCGTTGCTCTGTGAGGATGACACGTGCTAGTCGGCACATAGGAGCTAGAAGACGATACAGCACACTCAATGCTTAAAGAGAATTCCACAGAGAATTTAGCTGACAAACTAACAAATCTCTATTGATCACGTGCCAAGCGAGATTCAGAAGCTCTATAAGGTACTAAATCTGGATGAATTTTCATGGGGACGGTAAAAGGCAAATCCTTGACATGATGGCAATTCTCTTGCCACGTTTCAGGTACCTGCTCCAAAAAAACAGGAGCACTAGAGCATCTCAGTGAAACAAATGGAAGAATTTTTTTGTGGCAACACAGCATATTTTTCCCTAACTTCATTCTGAGAAATAGCTGAACCATGTTAGCTGAAGATTTCCCCCAAAACACCACAACAACAGCATACCATACAGCTTGAAGCAAACACCTGACATGGGACATTTTAGCCCAAAGTGTTTAAAGTTTAGCCAAGTTGTAAGCAACTGAAAAAAGGGTCTTATAATAGAAAGTGCTTACTTGTAGACAACACTGCTGCATATTATAGGCATTGCAAAGTAAGGTCTTATAATAGGCTGTACAAAAATTTTGAATGTCTGTAGCAAGTTACTATAATTTAAGTGCCAACAATTTCCTTGGTGTTGTCCAAGTTGTAACAAGTTGTCCAACAGTGGGAATATTCACATGTGTAAAGTCACATGCAAAAAGTTACTGTAATCTTTTGCAATATCAGGGCCTTATCACACTCCTCTAATGCCTTGGTGTAATTTTGGGTTGGTGAGGGCAATTGACTTATGAGGGTTGGAGGTGTGCAGCAATTCTCCAAAAAGGGCTATATTTTGGAGTTGAATGTATGTACCCTACACATCCCCATGTCAGAGAGCATTTGAAAGCTTATTTTTGATATGTTTAGATGAAGTATGACGTGGAGCTGTCAAGTGGTGCAGTAAAGCTTGTTGGTGAGGTGAAACAATAATACCCAAAATGAGGTCATTTTTCCGCAGTTCCAGAAATACTGCAACATGACTATGACTACAGTTTTTACTGCTTAAGTTCATTTCAACATCCTTTAATGTGGTGTTTATTGGTCAAAGCTACCAAATGACCATGTATTAAAAGATTTTTATGGTTTTGTATGAGTAAATGTTTTTTTTCAGACGCGAAGAAGCTGTTTAGCACGTGGCAAAAATGGTGACTATTGATAGTTTGCGATATATTAGCATGGAATGTTTGTACATCACATATTCTTAGTTGTCCCAGTATTTCATAAGTGATTACAATAGTTTTCTATATTTTCAGTTTAAATTTGTTGACCAGATCAATCTCACATTGAAGACTCTGAAACAGTAGCAGCAGATTGGGAGCCCACAGTTTGCACTGCATAGCAGGGGGATAGAAATGTATGTGAATTCCTAATGTAATGCTTCTCTATTTGCAAGCTTTTATAGATACATTTTTTAATTTGTAACTGCCTACCCATGCAGTATAAGCCTTTGAAATATTCTAGAAACTAGCTTTTTAATTCAATGACATTTATGCACAGGTCAGTGTTAGATGTCAATATACAACTTCATATGGAGCTTCAGGCAAAGTGTTCGCTAAACAAAAATAGCAATTTTGATATTAACATGTAGTTCGAACTTGCACAAGTCTGTATATTTGTATAAAAAGAAAAATGGTGATAGTTGGTAATATTAACAATGTACTCTGAGAACTTTCCCTTTACAGGGAAGTTACAGTACATGAAGACATGGAGGATACAAGCCCCTTAGAGCTTACATCAAAAAGGAAAAGATTCCTCTAACTTTGAAAAAATGTGTTATTTGTCAAGAAAAGTCAAAAGAACGCAAAAAACCTGTCAAAAGCCACCGGTGCTGTGATGCTGGCGGCAGAAGCCAGGAGAGAGAAATTATATTGGTGGGTACTGGTTAAGTTTTCTAGTTTAGATGATGTGACACCAACATTACCACAGGGGTTGCTTTCAGAAACACACCAGCAAGTCAAATTTGGCACATGTCAGAGTTGTATTAAAACCAGAAAAGAAAACAACTCTGTATCTCATCAGAGGACACCATTTTAACCTGCATCTATAGCCACCTGGAGCAAGTAAGTCCTCCAATGATTGGTCCTGTTCCATTGTTTGCTTGATTAATCCCCCCCCACACAGAAAGACAAGAAACTTAATAAGAAAGGCAGCACTTCAAAGAGGAGATCACAACATGTTGCACAGAATATCTGTGAAAGAGTTGATTGCTAAGAATGCAGTTTATCATTCAGCATTCCTTTCTGTCTACTTGAATAAAACTAATCTTAAAGCAAATCCATCTAGTTACACTGCAACAATACAATAACCTTATGGCATACCATTTTATTAGCTGATGGAAGAGGTAGACAACAAGAAGATTCTTTTCCTGTCCAAGCTACTGCAACAAAATAAAGCCCGACTTCCCTCCAATGTAGTAACAGCAAACTATTCCAGTAGCAAATTACAGGCATAAAATTTCGGAACCATAGTGTTGTTCTAATTTAATTCCACATAAAGTATGGACCAGGAAAGTCTACCATTGTTCTACGCAGTGCAACAACATTACTAACAGCTAGTATCAGTTAGCATCAGCTAATCTGAAGCAGGAATTTAAGACATCCAAATGTTTTGTGGCTGTTCTTCTGGCAAGTGAGCCCGATGAACAACTTTCAAATTAAGAAGTGTTTTTGTATAACACAGCTTCAATCCATCAGTCTGAAATAGCCAAAATGAATGTCTCACAATGTTAACCAAAGTCAGGAGATTGTAGTTTACTGAGGTCAGCTACTTTTTTTCCTCAAGTGGTGAAGAAGTTTGTCTTTTAGCAAAATTTAGCTGATAGAGAGGCATATATAATGCAGCCAGCAATGAGTAACATCCTCCAGAAGACATTCAAAAAAGGTGCCTCTCAGTTATGGTGTGCACAATATTTAACAGTCCCAAAATTATCACACCACTGCACATAAGTCTTACTGCACAGTTACACCATCAGTTTGGGTCTCACTAGTTAATTGACCCACACTACACCTTCATGGTTTGTGCAATTTAGTTATAATGAACTGCTTCAGTTCATCACTAGTTCTGCAAAATCTGAAGTAGAAAGACTCTAAATGAAATTGTACCCTGTCATACTGGTGGAAATCTCATCAATGCAGAGACTACTGATGGAAAAGAATACCTTTCATTTAATAGCTACAGTAGTATTTTGAGAACTGTCTGCAGATATTTCCTGTGATGCTGGATTATCACTGAAGCTTGGGAAAGAAAAGTCACTTACTCTCCCTGGGCAATCCAAGTCTCTTATGCAGTGTGCAGCAGTTGAAAAAACCTAGAACATGTCCAGAACTGACTCACCATGAAAAAGTACCTGAGAAAATAAACTCGTCACCTACACATGACAGTTGAAGCTCTCTCCCGGTGTCTTAAAACTACCACCTACAAATACCAAATGAGGTTGATATGGTTCACATGCAGGCAATTCTATTTTGAACTGGTTTCAACCACAAGCTTGCAGCCAAGAGCACCTACACAGCAGTTACATATGCACCTCTGGTGAATGCCAAGCCAGCAGAGAGGGCCACAGCCTATACTACAGTGCTGAAATGTAAGGCAATGTCAGTGCTCTGGGGCAGCGCCATGCCATTCAGACCATGGATCCAGGGCCAAATTAACACAGGGGCATTAAAGGCTGCAGCCCAGGGCCTCGGGCAAAAAGAAGCCCCACAAAAATAAATCTGGGCAGCTAGTGAACTGCTCATTCAGGGAGGCTAGCCCCTGGCCCTGCCCCTTCCACCTTAAACCAAGCTCCTTCCAACACTCTCCCATCAGAGCCCCACCCTGGGCAGCCCCAGTACCAGCCAGGCTGTCCGGGTGTCTCCAATGCCAGAGCACCCCAAGCGCCCCCAGAGCCTGTGCCCCAGTGCTGCCCTGCCCCAACATACCCTGGCTGTCCTGTGCCCCAGCGGTCCCCGGCCCCCACTGCCAGAGTGTCCCAGCACCAGACATGGACCCAACCTGGCCCCAAATGGGCCAGTCTGCCCCAACCCCGGAGCACTGCCAATCCACCCATGCTGCACCACAGTGCCAGCCTACCCCATCCCCGGGCTGGCTGGTCTGCCCCAGATCCCGGAGCACCTCCGGCCCGAGCGCTCCCAACCCTCAGGCCGTGCCGTTCCACAGCACTGGCCCGCCTCACCCCCAGGTGAGTTAATCTGGCCCGCCTCACCCCCAAGTGCTCCCAGCCCCTGGAACACCGCTGCACTGGCCCGTAAAGGGCCCCACAAAATCTAATAGCCCCAGGCCCACAGGTGAGTTAATCTGGCTCTGCGTTGATCAGCAGCTCTATGTTATTGCTGGGCAAGTGAAATGGACTCTCACGAATGAATTTGGTACCAATGTGAGTCACCTGGGTGGTTTTCACACCCTGTGCTGTTTTACTGCATGCATTGGGACATTAGGGAGACGCAGGATTACTAAACGGTCTCGTTGATTGTGATGTGTGTGCAGCTTGTACTGCAGAACAAATGGTTGCCGATAAACAATTAAATCTTGCTGTATGTGGCTTGACTCTAGTATCTGAGACCCTGAGTGCTCTGAAACTTTTTCATTTCTTAAATGGTGTGAACAGGGAGAAGGCACTCATGTTGTTCCAGCATCTGGCTGGCAGGTGTTGGCTGACACTCAAAAGGTGTTTGAGTATGAAGACACCGAGTCCTTACAGCATGTCATTAAAGAGCTTGATGATGCTGAAACTCAGCATACGCTAGCACTACTGGAAGAATTTCAGACCTGGGGACGTGCCCTGTCTCCTACACCCATGTTCTGGGATCATTTTCTCCAGGTTATGCAGACACTACTTATAAATGTCCGTGTAGAGTGAGAGGCTGATCGGAAGCTTCACCTACACACAGCATGTCATGCTTCCATACTTCTTTACTGCTAACAGGCCCAACTACGCCAGGTGGATACCAATCTACATTCATGATACATTGAATCTCCCTGAAGATGTATGTGGTGCCTCTGAATCTGAGGATTTTGCTGTGTGTCAGACTCTTGGTTCTTTTGGTGGAATTTGAAGCGACGTGTGGAACAGAGAACACTGTCAAAGATTCAAAGGGCAGTAGTGGGACAGTAGGAGTGACAAGAAAGAAGCTAGCTCTGGTCAGATGGACCCTCCTAAGACATGCCCTGAGTGAATATGCAAAAGCTATGAGAGCAAGAATTGTCTTCACTGCTTCTTATTAGGCCAAAATTCACTAACAAGTCCTTGCCACTGCACTGAAGAGGGATGAAGAGCACGTTACAGCACTTACCAACCACGTCATCAACAATATGACAAGTCCATTTGACCCCAAATCACATCCAAAAGTGCTTATCAACATACCTAGTAGCCTGCATGTAAATCAGATGTACAAGAAACTTTACTGAAAACAGTAGATGGTGAATAACAGAGGGAGAAATTTGAGAGAAATGCTCTTGATTCTGATGACACATGTTGTTTCATCAGCCCAGTCAGGATATCTAGCACCAAAACATTTGCTAGCATGTTTCCAAAGACCAGATGTAAGCCTGGCAAAGGAGTGACAACTAGAGCAGCTATCACTCCAGAAATTATTTTCCACAGAGCCCTGTCCTTAGCAAGATGCAGAGATGATGTTTCATTGGCAACTATGTTTACTCACCCAATAGAACCTGTGCCTCAGTCCGCTTTCCATGCTGATAGAATAATTAGAAGAACAGAAAGCTGAATTAGGGCATCAGCTGGAAGTTCAAGCTGAAAGAATCCATGAGCTAAAAGCATGCAACAAAGAAACCACAGTGTACGTGAGAGATGCCATGACTGTCACACCCACAATGTCTGGAGACAAATTCCATACATTTGGTGAACAGGCTGCTGAGTACTTGAGTCCGATCCTAAAAGGATTTGACGAAGCTAATTCAAAGTCGTGGACAGATGTGACAATAACTCTGAAAACTACAGAAAGACAGCACTGGACAGGATGTAAAGATGGATGCAAGAAATACCAGGTAATCAGTGGATGCTCCGTGCCTCCATGGAAAAAATTTCAAAACATGGCATCCTCCAATCAGTCACTTCTAAAACATCTCTGTGAATACATGATTTAAAATGCACCTGAGAAGGTAGGCTCACACCCAACAAACACTCCTTCTTGGGCCTGGTCTACACTTACCTTCCGGATTTGGCGGCAGTCAACGGGAGATACACAAGTGAAGCACAAAACTTGCGTATCTTCCAATGACTTCGCTGTGCCTGTTCTGCACACCGTCCACACTGTGCTGTGCCAACGGGAACGCTATACCACTTATGGAGGTGGCTTTCCTATGTCGATTTCTGGATTGACTGAGCAAGTCTACACAGACTGCTCAGTTGATCCACAGATATTGATTTGACGGTGGCAAATTTGCCACCGTCAGTATAGACATAGCCTTGGTGGAGGTTTTTCTAGTGGCGAAGTAACAAAGTCCATCACCAGTAGAAGTGTTCAAGAAGCCCAAGACTTGTACAGTACTCAAGAGGAAGTGGACACAACGATGATGCTGCATACACCAGCATGGCTTCTGGGTCTCTTAATGCCAAAGAAACCATAGTAACTAGGTGACCTGATACAGATGTTTTGATCCTTGCTGTTCACTATCTTCCAAAAGTGGAACTCATACATAACATGTGGATTGAAACAGGCATCATTACCAGCACAGCTGACAAGTGTTATTTCAAACCGGTGCATGCAATTCGTGACACACTCCTGATTTCTGCAACATGCTGTGGTATAGCAACCCCCCAGGGTCTCACCTATTGGCAACAGTCTCCTCTGGCAGAGGGGCCTGAGGTAACTCTGCCCCAACCTGGACAAGTCTCTCATGTCTTCCCCTCAGCACCTCTCTCATGGAGTGTTTTGTGCTGGCCTTACTTCAGACCTGAGGAGTGTCCTTCAACCCCACAGGGAGGGCGGATAGTCCCAGTCCATATATATGACCCAGGGAGGTACCTTGCTATGGCTCCTTCTCAGGGCTGCAGAGGTGGTGGTGAAGCCCTGGAGAATCAGAGAAACACCGGTCCTTCCCACAGGCTGAGGTCAGGGTCTTTTCTTCTCTGCTCCCCCAGCTGCAGAGAAGCACTATCTCCTAGTCCAGGGGATGGTCTCTTCTAGCTGTCAAAACCTTCTGGCAGCTCCTTTCTCTCCTTCTCCTGTATTCCCCCCGCCCCTTAGGGAAGGCAGGGTTTAAGTACACCTGGAGTAGCCCTTAATTGTATCCAGGTGTCTCTAACTGACCTGCAGTAACGTCTCCTCTGCCTGCCGGGAAAAGGGCCTTTACCATTCTAGGGCTCACATACTGGCCCTGGTTTATCCTTTTGCAGCCATCTGGCCTGACTTTACCACAGTACTTAAAAGGATGTGACCTTCATGCCTATTTGTACTGGGGGGAAAAAATCTGTGTTTAATGTTGTCAATACAAAGGGAGATTCAGAGATCATGCTGAACTGGGAGAGAGTGACAGACAAACCACAATTTCAGCAGTAAAGGAACTTGGTGCTGCATGACCAGAATTAAAATGAAAAGCAGACCCACTGAGACCTGAATTGCTTGCACCTCAATCTAGCCATCCAAAAGAAGAAGTCATTGGCCAAACGGAGGACAGTTTTGAAGAGCATGTCAAAAGAGCTTGACAAACAAAGACTTGGATGTCTTCACACACAGGTAAACCAGAGATTGGATTGCCATTGCAACATGGATGGAAAAATGTGGATGATGAACAACTTCCTATATTCTTCAAGGGCCCAATGGCATCTGAGCTCCTACAATACCTTATTTGTGCCTGTACCAGTAGGGGGTCACTGCACAATCAACTACATTTGTAGTCAGAACAATCTTCCCTGAAGAGAAGTGTGTATTTGCCAAGGCAATGAAGACTGTGGTAACCCATGCATTCTCAACAGAGCTCATAATGATGAACTAGATAATGATGTTGACTAGAAATGGCATCAGCTCCATTATCTTTCAAAGATATCTGATCTAATCTAATCTAATCTAATTTTACCTATGGTCAGGATCCTACATCAATTGAAATCAATTGCAAACCTCCTGTTGACTTCAGTGGTTCAGGCCATTAGCTAGTCAGTGGGGGAAATGGCTCTAAAACCGAGAAATCCCACATCTAAGCACTATCTCTCACTCCCACCTTTTGAATTTATATGAACTAAAGGATTTCCTTGGGCAAATAACAAATGTATAATATTTTATAAAGGAGTCACTCTTTTTAAAAGGATATAAACAGAGAGGGGAAATTACCTAGAAACCACCGCATTTAAATCATGTTAAACTAAATGTAATAAAGCACAAATAATATGAAATTTAGGCTGGTATTCTATTGTTTACTAATGCTGCTGCTTTTCTTTATTCCACTGTATGATAGACTCATAGACTCATAGGTCAGAAGGGACCAATATGATCATCTAGTCTGACCTCCCGCACAAGGCAGGCCACAAAACCCTACCCATACACATTTATAACAACCCCGAACCCATGACTGAGTTATTGAAATCCTCAAAAGTGAGATTTGAAGACCTCAAGCTGCAGGGAATCCACCAGCAAGCGACGCATGCCCCATGCTGCAGAGGAAGGCGAAAAACCTCCGTGGCCCCTGCCAATCCGCCCCGGAGGAAAATTCCTTCCCGACCCCAAATATGGCGATCAGCTAAACCCTGAGCATGTGGGCAAGACTCACCAGCCAGCACCCAAAAAAGATTTCTCTGCAGTAACTCAGTTCCCATCCCATCCAGCATTCCCACAGACCATTGAGCAGACTTATCTGCCGATGTGGAAGTTCACCATTTTGTGAGCTCTGACAATTCACTCAGCCATAAATTTGCAACTTATTGCATTGGGTTTTACAATTAGTAGAAGCTGCACAACTGAAGTTCCATGCATATGGTTCTTTGAACAGTTATGTAATGTTATTTTTAAAATACATGGACTCAATGTATTGTATTAAAAGCATTTTCTCCAAAAGTTTTCTTCACAGGTGTATGAATATTTTAATTCCAGTGCAGACTCAGGTTTACTGCAGAAATAATAAATTAATACATCAAAAGACCTCTTTTATAGTGCCCATCATGACACGTATCCCAGGAAACTTTACAAAGGAATAAAATGAGCAACCTCAATAATTATGAATGTCATGTGAAATAAATGAGTGTCGTTTTACAAAATCAAAACACGTCATAGTCATAAATCACTACTGTGAGTTCCATAGTCAAAAGTACACTGCAGCTGAAAGCTCTGGGCCTAGAAGACTTGCACTGTTCAATGGGCATCAATAGTATAGCTGCCTCTCTGGAACTCTGGGTACAACCAAGATCAAAGGCTAAGAGCAGATCACTAATATCAACTGGATCAGATTCCGTATTTTTCCCCCTCAATGCTTTATTGATATGCATTTTCTTGAATACAGTGCTGCTCTCATTAGCCTCTGGCACATAAAAGTCCCAGTCTAGCACTTCAGCACACGCTTAAAGTTAAGCATATGAATAGTTCCATTGAAATATGTGCTTTGCTGATTGGGGCCTGACTGAAGATATGAGCATGAGATAGGATGCTAAAACCAGATATAAGAAACAGACCTTTGATAGGAGTAAAAATACTACCCAAGATGTGTATGCAACAATCTACTAGGATTAGTGCAGTGCCCTCTTTTGCAAATGTCAAGTCTCCAGGGGAGGGATCACTCACCACTTTAACATTAGATGATTGGGATGGTAAAGAGTGCAAAAATTTCATAGATGCCAGAACTACAGAAGTTATATGTTGTCTGAAGAGTGGAGTTGGCTGTAATATGTTTCAAACAATATTTGTAAAGGTAATGTTGGTTTGGATGTCACATGGGTAGGAAATTAATAATAATTACAAATCTCTACCTTCAGTTTAATATTATAGTATCTCTCTGAAATGTTTTTGTTTCAGAAAATATAAGGATATTCAGCTCTGGATTTCTATCAAACAGTACACACTGTTGCAAATGCTCATTATAAAAGACACCTTGAATGAGACAGAACTGGTTGTCAACAGCATAACAGAAGAAATCCATCATGTGCTGCCAAAACATGAGTACTGTATAAATCATCCCCTTTAAGATCTCAATAGTGGATCTCAGTCTGGCCAAACAGATTGATACTGACAAGCAGTGCTAGTGGAAATCTGCTTTAACAAAGTACCTGAAAGCCTCATCAGCATCAAATGAAACATACAAACCCAAGAATATAAGTAATGAAAAGAGCTTATTACTGGCCCTCTTCAAGAGATCTTTCACACCTCCACCAAGTCCATCCTGGTACATTGATGGCTGAATGAAAGCTTGTTGTATGCTGATAAATGGGATGGAACAAAGTTACAGACAATGACCCAGAGTGATCCACAGAGATTCCTTCATTTAATTGCTTCAACAAGCTGCTCCACAAAGCACTAAGCAAAGGGTGCTGTGGAAATCATTTTTAAAGTCACGTCAGTGCATTGTGAAAGGTGTCAGTTTGACAGCCCTGGAAACCAAAGGAGAAATCTTGGTCCAATCGAAATTCATGGCAAAATTCTCATTGACTTTAATAGGGCCAGGACTTCAGCCTAAGAGTTTTGCCTCCACAGAGCAGATACAATATGAGCAATAGAAATCCATGCTTCATTACACTATCCCCCATCAAGGTACCTCAGTGCTGCACGGAAGGGATTATTTTAGGAAAGAAAAGGTAATTCAGGCTGGGCCTACACTGACGGTGGCAAATTCGCCACCGTCAGATCGATTGCTCTGGATCGACTGAGCGGTCTGTGTAGACTCTCTCAGTCGATCCAGCAATCAACATAGGAAAACCACCCCGGCAAGTGGCATAGTGCTGCGTCAAAGGGAACACTGTTTCCTTCAACGCAGCGCAGTGTGGACGGCGCGCGGAGCAGACGCAGTGAAGTTGATGGAAGATACGCAAGTGATTTACGTCACTTGCGTATCTCCCATCAACTGCCGCCGAATCCAGAAGGTAAGTGTAGACCGGGAATCAGTCTCCATGACCTCTGTTATAATTGCTAAGTAGTGCTGATTGTAGTGGGACGATTATGAGGGCACAAGTTCACCAGAAACTGGAATGAGACACCCAGTTCATTTCACATAGACCACTAAACACCATCCAATTAATAATGCCTTTTAGTTGCTACTGCAATAGGCTGGAGTTGAACCAATAACTTAGAGCTAAAAGGCTCACTATCCAGTAAGAAA
The DNA here is from genome assembly GCA_007922155.1 of Mesoclemmys tuberculata. Taxonomy (NCBI): domain Eukaryota; kingdom Metazoa; phylum Chordata; order Testudines; family Chelidae; genus Mesoclemmys; species Mesoclemmys tuberculata. The sequence goes on from ML676867.1 coordinate 13,150, forward strand.
ACCCCTGAGCTGATTCAGAGAAGCTGTCATAGCCAGGCTTTTACAACACTAAGAAGTGGAAAACTAAAGGTATGTACACACTGACAATGGGAAATTCACTGCCGTCAGATTGATTTATCTGAATCAATTGAGCGGAAGTGAAGACCCGCTCAATCGATCTGGAAGTCAATTTAGTAAAACCACCTCCCCAAAAAGCATAGTGCTGTGTCGACGGGTATGCATTTCCCATCGGCGCAACGTAGTGGAAACAGCATGGCAAAGAGGATTTAGGAAGTTCATGTAAGTTACACAAGCTACTCCATGTAGCTTGCCTAACTCCTGTCGACTGCCACCAAATTTCATTGCAAGTATAGACCAAGTCTCTGTCCAGATTTGAATCTTGGGTCTGTCTTCTGCTTTGCCAAATGGCAATGAGTAACAGACTAGCTCAGAGTACTCAAATTATAAAAAGCATTACATTTAAAATCTAAAATATGTGAACTGATTTTTAATGTAAAATTCACCTGACAGCGTCATTTGTAATACTTTGCTAAAATTTACTGTTGTTTAGTTAGAGCTACTATGATACTGTGGCATGTTTTACTGATCCATGACACTAATGTGTTCCACATATTCACTTTATTCTCATTTGCAAATACAAGGGGGGAAAAAGACCATGCTTTAAAGCTTCTGAGCTAGAGTTAAATTCTGCAGAATTTGCCAAGATGTTCTGCAGATTTTTGCTGGTGTTGCACTTTAATAGTAGAAGCAAAAAGATATTTCAACAGTTGAGTGGAAAATCAATTATAAATTATGTGAGGTACCTCTACAGTTTTCCACAGAAATGGGATCTTTTCCATTCATTTTATGTAAAGCAAAATGGCACAGTTCCCTGAGAGTTTCTTCAATTTTTTCCTCAATTTTTCACTGGACTCAATCATATCCTTGTTTCATTTGGGTTTGGGACATCCTTTTATGAGACACTTTTATTTGTTTTTCATGTGATGGAGTATTTTTCCTGATTTATTTCACTGGTAATGCCATTCAATCATTTAACTCTAGTCTTTTTGAGACTAGGTTAACCTTTACAGTGAATATCACATGGAGATTCTTCATGTTTGACAGCACATCTTATTTGACCATTCACAAAGGAAAAACAAATCAGAATCCTTTCAGTTTCTTTATCACAGTGAATGCCAGAATATTTGTAATGGAAGCCAAAGACTTCAAAACAGGCAGGTCACTTATTTTTATTTTGAATGTACCACTAAATTAGGACCCAAATGACCAAAGAGACAGGAAAAATATCACTAATGCATATTATCCCAATGTTCCTTCTCTGCCAGAAAAGAATGCATCAAACCAAGTAATCTTGGCACCAGACAGATATAAACATTCACCTTTTAATTAATATTGACTTACTTTTAAGTGGAGCCTGCTGAAATTCAATATAAAATAAGCTGCAAATATAAATTTGAGCTTCATGCATAGGGTAATGTTCCACAAATGGAATACTCTGGTTCCTCCAATCTATAATTACTTGTGATTATCTTCATGGAGCCAATTCAGGATTCAGGCAAAACTCCATTTGATTTTACTGAGATTTTTGCCTCACTAAGGACTGTAGTACTCAGGCACATAGCAGGAAGGACAGAGAGACAGAAAGGCAGATGGACTAGCCCTACGTATGTAGACACAAGGGACAGTGTCAATCCTAGTCAGTCCATCAACCTCTCCAATGTGCTCTCCATCACTCCTGCCAAGAAAACGGAATAATCAGCCACCAAAATCCATGAGCCCAGAAAACTTACAGAAGACCTTATGGAGGGATGCTACCCAATCACAGGATCAAGTTTCCAAACAGTTAATGGGATACTATAATCAGTTATTTGCTGCTAAAACATATATTTAGATTTTGGTCTTATACAAATTTCATACATACAAAAAGGTGACCAACACAGAACAGTTAGAAAACAAAACCCCAATCAGAGCAGAAGTATTACTTCTTCATATCCTACCAAACATAAGAGCCCAATTCAGCAAAGCACTTAAATGTGTCCTTAAAGTTAAACGTTTGCTTAAGCACTTTGCTGAATTGGGACCTTGATTATCAATCATGTGACCAACGAAGCATAAAACTGCTCCCAGACAAATTCCCTTCAATTCCTTCCATCCCCCACCAAGGTCCACTCAAATAGATGGGCTTTACAGCATGCCCAGAAGGTCAACAAATTGACACACTGGTTCCTAATGCTACCTAACAAACTACAGCTCAGGGTATTCTTGCATCCTGTGCCCTGGGCATGAAAGAATCAGCAAAGAACCTTCTCTTTCACTGTAGCAGATGTAAAATTTTCCTCTGGAGGAACTTTTTTGGATAGTGAACCATCCACCTTCACTCTTTCTCAGATGCTAGCACCAACTGATACAAGGAGGTCTCAATATACTTTGCAGAAAAGATTGACCAGATCCCAGGGGAGTTCTCTATGAAAATAAGACTTCACACAAGGCTCTTCATAGAATGTGGCTTCGTCATACATCCGGAAGTCTTCAAAGCACGGAAAGCAATAGGAGAGCCTCCATATTCAAGACATACCCATGCATTCACAATACCAAACAACACAGGTTGACAGAAGCATACGACTCTGAGGCTTCATTCACTGCATCTGTTCTCTGCCAACACAAGATCCTAGTCAAGGTTCTGGTCTGAATCTTTAAAGTTGTCAGTTGCCTGGACACTGGCATTCTCAGAGTCTGCCTCTCTCCAACAATCCTCCAAGCCTCCTCTCTCATCCAGGGCTATGGAGTAGATTGTACTCAGGGGGAAGCTTGCACAGGCTGACAGCTGGGAAATCCCAGAAGCAGACACAAAAGCTGTGGAACTTCTGTCTTCCAGAGAACAGGTAACAATGGATCAGAAAACAAAGCTTTTCATGGAGCCTTCTCACAATAATCCACAAAACTGACCAGGAAAAATAAGAAATAATGTTAAGAAATAATCCCAACATTAAAGCCCTTAAACAGAAACTTCCTGATAATGCCTAATTGCTTATGGCCAGGGTAGGGGGGGCTATGTGTGTGTTAAGAGTACAATCCTTATGACTGATTGTTGCTTGCTATAATTTTGTTGGCACCCAGAAAGCATGGTGATGAATATGGCAGAAATAGGTAGAGCAGATAGATTGTGCAGACAGAGTCAACACTAAAGTAACTCGTGCATTCTACAAAGAAATTAGGAAGCAGCAGCAAACAGGCTTGCCTTATTTTGCTAAGGGTAAGACAAAGAAAGAGAATAATAACAACACTTCCGTTATGTAGAGGGAGGACTGAAGCAGATCTGTGCATACAGGTAGTTTCATTACTCAGGAGATATGTGGGATTTTTTTTAGTTGTATTAATTTGGGGTGTGGGGAAGAACTGGCATTGCACGCCTTTTATTTCAAATCCCAAATTCAAATTTAAATGCAAAACAAAGCAAGGCAAATGAAGCCAACCCACTTTTTGCCTGGCTCCATCCACTGGATCTTTTCTTCCTCCTAAATTGGTCCAGATTTCCTTGGAATTTGGCCAATGTTCAGTGAAATAGTCCTGAAACTCAGTTTAACCTAAATTTTATATGGATTTCATAACAAAAATGTTTTAACAGTTCTAATAGCAAATTTTAAGTTTATTCATTTGAAATCATTAGGAGGCTTCATTAAGATGCTGTTGTGTTAATGAATCTATGCTAATTTTCAGTCCAGTATTAAAAAGGAGTAGATACATTTACAAAACAAGGTTATAAACAGGTCCCAGATGAAGCACTTCCATGGTACACAGCAATCTGCACATGTAGCTATAGCTTTAGGAGGAATTATAGCATAACCTCTGTGTGGCCTTGATTCATCAAGGCACTCTAGTTAGGCTTAAATTTAAGCACAGGAGCAGTCCCATTGACTTCCACTGACTTCAATGAGGGTATTCAGTCAGGTACTTAAAGTTAAGCACGTTTTTAAGTATTTTTCTGAAATGTGGATTCAAAGCTCAAATATTATTTTCAGAAAAATCTTTGAAATGATGATAGGATATTATTATAATAATATATAGTACCATTAATAACTAATACCCACAGTTACCCTTTCCCAGTTTCCATTTCTGTCCAATGCACAAGCATTTTTAAAACCTGGGAAATATGTTAATTTCGCTTGCTGGAAAAATGCTCTGGTTCTATGCTAGGCAACAGCCTATGTGGTTTCTTTGGGTGTCTTTATTTAATCATTGCAATTGGCAGATCACTTGTTCCCCGCCATCCAAACTGGGTCATTCATTTGTGAAAGGTCAACTGCAAAGTAAAGTCTGAAATTGATTTAAGCACAGTTCAGTTATAACATTTCATAAAAATTGTGAGGAATATTCAGCACAGAAATAAATTCTAATGAACCTTTGTTATATTTTTCCCCTGTATGAAGTTCTCTTCCTATTTCCAGGTTAACTAAGGATATCTCAGAATGCTTTCTTCAATATGTCAAACACTATGTGTAATGACCGGTACTGGTGATCACATTCAAGATAATCTTCAGTAAAACGGTAAGTTCCAAAAGAAATGCCATGGAAGAAAAATAGAATTTTAATAATTTTAGGCAAGTGGGAGTTTCCCTGCAAGATACTCAGCAACTTTAATCTGCAGAGTTTACAATGCTTCAGAGATTGCAGGGAACATACAGAACCAGATCTGTGCAAGTTAGGTCTTTATTTCTGACATGTCCACTCCCAGACATGTATAAACCCAGAACATCCTAGTCTCTGGTTGGAAAACAAGGCTTACCACAAACAACTTGTTGAAGTTTTGAAACATCATCATTAGATGACTTGTAACATTCTTCAGTGTAATATCTAGCTACCATTTGCTACCATTGTAAATCTTCAAACTATCCTGGCCCAATTTTGGAATATGATGAAGACAGTGCAAATTTTGTACAAAGACTGGAGGATCTGGCCCTGCAATTTTTATTTTCAAAAGTTATAAAGCACCTGAGTTTTTAAAAGATTAATGAACAACAAGAAGATATTTGCCTAGGGTCACATTAGGTTAACAAAGCTTAAATTCACTGATGTGTGAAAAATACATCTTTTTCCATTTGTATGATACTGATAGTTTTTGATTGATCGTCCAAAGCTTACAAAAAAAGTATTTTCCCTCTATGTTCAAAAAGACAGCATTCCAGCACATCTCTCTGTTAGATCATACACTTGGCACAATACAAGTAACCTCAAGCGGTACTCTATAAACTTTGCTTTTATAAGTACTTTCCTCACTTAGGTGGAAGTGAACAGAACATAATATTAGTTCTCCAAAATACCCCATCTTTCCAAGAACCAGTTGAGAGAGAAAATTAAGGATTGGTTTCTAGGGTTTACTTATATGAACAGGATCAAATTCTACTCTCAAGCTGGTACAACCAACCTGTCTTCGGAGGGGGGGTTATTGGTGTAAGTGGGAGAAGAATTTGGCCCACATTATGCTGTATAATCAATGGGAGGAGAAAAATCACAAAATGAATATTTTAATAACTTTAAAAATCATGAAAGTCCCAAAGCAAACATTATTTGCATTTAATCAGCTTTTTAACAGTGCTGTAAAACTTTTTCTCTCATCTGTCAGGCATCTATTCCCAAATACCAAGACCTGTTGTCCTACAAATACTCATAAAATATGAAATAAACCCTCTCCATAAAATATTTCATAAATCTATAAAAGTACAATAGCACATAATGAGAAGCCCTATAAAATCTATGGACAGACTTTAGCCATTAGCTTTCATTAGTTCCTGGCTAAACCACACCAAACAGATAATAAAGCCATTATTCTAACAATATAGCCTATTGCGTGTGATATTTTTAAAAATCTGGTTTTAAAGATAGTAGGGGGGAAAATCCTGTGAGAATGATACACTAATGGAATTGTGTTGGCATTTTTATTATATTGAAAAAAATAATCAACTCCTGTCACTCTAGCAAGCTTACCCTGATATGAACATATTTCAGTCCTAACTGAAACCTCTTAAATGTCACAATTTGATTAAAGAAAGACCTAGAGCTGCTTGGTATTATAGTTATAGGAGCAGTGCACTATTAAGATTATTAACAGTTGTAAGGAAGACAATTCATAGGGAAATAAGGATCTCCCAAAACATGTCACATGATAGGACTTTTCTTGTAAAAATATGCTGGGAATATTTGCTTTTCAGGTCAAATCATATTTGCCTTAGTCACCGTAAAGGAGGTAAAGGGATAAATAAATGTTCCATTATCCTTGGTGGTGCTACATGAGTAAGTGAAGCAAAATTTGGCCCTGTAAAGCTAAATGATGTAATTCCCAGAGAAAGCCAAACTACAGAAAATATGCATCAAACAGTAGTGAAGACTGTTCTCCATTTCATACGTCTAAGTTGGGAAGCATGGACATTAGCATGCCTCTCCAAACAAAGTTATATGTTTTAATACAGCACAATCTGTGAGTTTCATATAAATACTTGTATAACATAACAAGAAAGGGCTGAGGGGGAAAAATGAAATCCCTATGACTTGAAACTTAATAGATTGCAGTTGGTTGCTCCAAATTGTTTGTGGTTAAGAGCATTTATAAGTTTTTAAAGCACAGTATTATTAAACTAGGAATAGGTCAGGACTCTTGGGCTTGGGATTTTTGTTTTGTTTTTCCTACAATGTAAATTCTAACCAGGAATTGTCACTTTGAGGAAAAGCTGTACACAAACCCAAATATCAGATGCTACATTTTTAAGTCCCTTTTGAGCGATTAGTTTTAAGTCAAAGTGTCTTGAAGGTTAAGGACCTGATTCTTAGAGGTGCTGAGCACCCACAATTTCAATGAAAGTCACTGTGGTCTGTACTCACTCGGCAGCTTTGAAAAATTAGGCTTTAAAGTAATACTGTAGACATGCAGGAGCAAGCCCTGAAAGCCCCTTTTCATGAAGATCACCCACTGATTCAAATGATATTTCCACATGTGAAGAAGTTACAGAATTGGGCAATTTCTGCCACTTTTCTGCACCCAGCTACTAGGGGAAGCTGGAACCTGGTTCAGTTCTTGTGGCAGAGCCTTTTACAGAGTCTGTCTCACAAAGAGGCAGAGATATCTCAAAAGAAGTTGTTGGTTTTTTCCCCCCTGAAGGTTTATTTTCAGATAGTCGGCATAACAAACTCCCTCAAGTCCAGGTCTTCAGCTCTTGGCTGTTTAGTTAGAGCCCACAACCCAAAAAGAATAAAACCAAAAAGGAACTTACATTCTTGAAAGGATCCCTCTGTAGCGAAGAGCTGATCTCCTGAGAGGAGCATCTGCGGCAGCAGCAGGAACCACTGCTACCACGCTTTCTACCTTACATGCAATCAGCTTGGTGCAGCCTTCTTTCCGTTGGGAACCTGAGCACGTTCCTCCAGATTCAAGTGCCTCCCCCTCAGTTGGACAGCACTTCATTTTACTAGCAAACAGTGGCAAAGAGAAGCCAAGGCACAAGGGTCCTTCATTGGCACAAGGTAGAGCACTCTCAAGGGTGTTCTAGCTTTCACCAATATCAGTGTTTTGCCAGAGACTATTTTGCCAGCCAGGATTGCTGTGGTCAGAAAACTGTCTTACCACATCCCTATATAAGGGATGAGGGGGTGACAAGAAGGAGGGGCGGGTGACACACAGCCAACTATTCCAGTTCTACACCCCTTGAGGATTTCCACTATACAACCTACACAAGCTTTCCATCCCCTTTGCACTGTCTGGGCAGCACAAAGAGTACATAAAAAGGCCAAACCTTAGCATATGTAAAAGAAACAAGTATGTGATAAAATAGAAGAGATAAAAGGTTAACCCTTTGTCTGCTGAATGCCCAGTATTATCATTCACAACTAAAAAATTTAAGGGAAATAGGTCAATGTTAAAATTGCCTCTTCACAGATGACCTGCAAAGAAAAAGTGTATGCCCCTTTTACTTCTTTATAAAGAAGGCTTAGAAGGTTTCTTAGAGCTCTCTCCCTCCAGCCTTCCTTAACTGAAGAGGGAGTGATGAATTGATTTTAAAAAAAGGAGGTATTTTCTTCCAACTGCTCATTAGATGTTTGAGTTTAAAAGGTATTCACAAAAACAAAGAGAAAACGATTTAAACAGCCTGAATAATAGTCGCTTTCCTGTCTCAGTTAAAGCAAGCTCCTTGGGTCTGCAGCTGTGCCATCTTGCACCTCGGAGTTCTCTGGTGATCCAGTCTTCCATGAAAACTGGATAGACAAGAGCTGAATGTCGAAAGTAAAAAACAAAACCATCTCCCACCTAGCTTTTTCTTTTCTTGGTTAAAATAATTCTTCAGGCTGTTTTGTACAACATAAAAAAGGCGGCGGGGAAGGGTACAAAGATATTTTTGTTCCTTTGTGTGTTCCTTTAACATTTAGCAGGCTAAATGGCCAACAAGTTGAGTGTGGTATTGACGTAAGAGGTATCATTCTAACTAACATGCCACATAGAATGTTTATGGGAGAACAGCAGCAATGCAAACCAAATCAGTGCAGAATGGTTGCTATCTGTTTAAAATATTTAGACTACAGGCTCACATTGTGAGCCTGCTTCCAGTTTCCAGTGGTATTAGGGCTGAAGCCAGTGTAAATCCAGTTGTCACAAAAGAACAAGTTATGGTGTATATTAAACCACAAAAAATACTTTCAAATAACATCAAGAATATGACTTAAGCCCACAAAAGCTAGGAAATTCAGAGTTAGGGCTGAGACTCCGTCCTTAACTCACCCCATTGTGTTGAGGTATTGTAGCAGATACGAGCAGGGCTGTGTGAAACATGGTGGTTTTGGTTTAGAAGGGTTTGTGCAAAACTTGGGCCTTGTCTACACTAGCAATGATTTGCTGATATAGCTGTAGTAGAACCGCCCAGTGGAGAAACAGCTTAGAGTTGTAAAAGAGTTCTCTTGTCGGTACAGCTTATACCAGCCCCCTGAATGAAATAAGCTACAAACAGCAAAAGGATATTTGTGCTTGTATCTCTGAGTCTGCAGTAGGACAGCTGTGTCGGTTAAGGTGTGATATTTTTCACAGTCCTACCCAGCACACCTATTCTGGCAAAATATTTATGTGTAGGCCTTGCCTTGTTCTCAGTCCTACTCCCAATGAAGTCACTGAAAAAACTCCCCTTGAGTTGGCTTGGGCCTCTTATCTATGGTTTTGATTCATGAGGATTTGTATTCCCTAGGTTTAAATTTTGCTATCATTTACACCAATGACTTTCACTGAATTGTTCTGGAATTACATTAATGTAACAGAGCAGAATCTGACCCAGTCAATTGAATGAACCCCATAGCTCAGTTGACACCATAATTTCCCTTGGTTCTGATGCAAAATCATTCATTGGCTCATGCTCCCTTGAATCTGAGTCCATGATTCACGTAAGAGTACTAAACCTTTCAGAAAAACCGGTCTGCATTTTGAGATTCCAATGAAACCCAAAACCAGGTGATTTTTGAATGACTCCCCAGGTTTCTTAACAGAAGTGTTGCGTAGCTTTCCATAAGACAGAAAAGAAAGGTCACTCCCAGTTCTGTGACTCCATACAATAGCTATGAAGATCTGGCTTAAAGATGGAGCAATAGCTGTCTGCCTCTTGGGTTGAATTCAGAATTTTATTTTCAAGGAAAACAGAGAGATTTAGCAATGTGACACTATTTGATGTTAATGGGATTCACATGTTTAAATCCCTCTGCCTTGCTTTGAAATTGTAGTGATTAATATTATTTGAAAGTACATTTGTAGAGCTTAATTCTCCTGCTTCTTAGGGAAACAGAGGACTTGTAAACATACAATCCCCTTAAAAAAAAATACCTTACTTGATAGATCAAAAATGCACTTTATTATAATTATGTCAATATCATCAGTGATTAAGATGAGGATCAGAAGGCAATTTAAAGCTACCATAGCCCTCTCGCCTTCAGTTAGAGGCACTGCACAGAATCTCACCCTTCATATGAAGTCCAGTCTTATATGGATTGTAGACCTGGGTCTAGTTTGCAGGGCTGCTACAGCCTTCTTTTTCTCATTTTCATTTTGCACAGAGGTTTACATCAAGTTTAAAAAAACCTAAATTGAAACAGCCAGTTTTTACAGTTTTCAGTCCAAAACATAAATTGGTCCAGACTTGCTTTTCACAGCACTGATACATGAATATTACATTGCAACTGTCCTGTTATATGGGTCTGTGTTATGGCTGGACAAATCTGGCAGAAATCCAATGCTAAGTGAATCACTGGCAGAAAATTTCGAATCTAGGTCAGAAAACAGTGAAGTGTGTGACAATCGCCATCACATTGTCTTGCCTTTTCAGAATACCACTAATCCAAGGATGCAAACCCATTCCCACTACACTGACAGGTACATTGGTTAATCTTCATGTTATTATGGGGGGTCAAGAGCTGTCAGCTCCTGCACATGCTGGCAAAAGTGTCATGGCATGGGGGGGGGATGGGGGGCATCACAGGCTGAAATATCTTCAATGCGGGTCCCAGCAAAAAAAATTTGAGAATCCTTAACCACGTTATAAGAAAAAGATGTTGATAATCACCCATTGACTTCAATGGGGCCATCACCTGGGAAGGCAAGTGGGAGCTGGCCAATGATAATCATTTTCAAATATTAAAAGCTCGGCCATTTTAACTAGAGTGAAGAGAAATGTTTACAAGTGAGTTCTGAAATTCAACTAATTTCAGGCTTCCTTACAAGCTATAAATACAGTTGATGTTCCTTAAAACGATTGCAAATATTTTGAGAAAGCCATGACCCAATTTTGAGCAAAGTTGGTGCAATTGATTTTTGTCTTCAATTAAACAAAAATGCACATTTTTGCATCACTTCAACCGAACACAGTGGGGAGAGGGACTGTGGTTTGGGATGAGTTTCACTTTATGTTTCTTGGAATATGCAAAACTTACAGCAAAATGAACATGAAAAGTGCACATAACCACGTGAACCAGAAACAAAGAAAAGGTTTAAATGAAATGTTATTGCAGATTTTATGTGTATCTGTCTAGCTAGGTACTTATATGGTCCCCTACCACAACAGTAATTGAGCAATGTATTTAATAAGATATTTCAGGCTTCATTCTCAGTAGTGAGACCATTACTTGAATACTGTGTTCAATTCTGGTGTCAACACTTTTAAAAGGAGGGTAAAATATTGGAAAAGGTTCAGAGAAGGACTGCAAGAATGATTCAAGGTCTGGGAACCTGGTTTACAGTGAGAGATTAAAGATGCTAAATTTATTTCGTTTATCCAAGAGAAGGTAAGGAGGTGACTTCATCACTTACATGGGAAGAAAAGTTTCGACAGAAGATTATTTAATAATCTAGCAGACAAAGGCACGACAAAATCCAATTGCTACAAGTTGAAGCGAGACAAATTCAGGCTGAAGAGAAGGTGAGGGTAATTGCCAAGAAACGTGGTGGATTCTTCATCACTTGAAGTCTTTTAATCAAGAGGTAATATCTCCCAAAAGATATGGTCTATGACTTCGTCTCCTAGAGGCTATGGTAATAGTAATTATTCTAATAACTTCTGGTTGAGCTAGACCACTTAGAGCTTGATGCAAAAAAGCTACTACTTTAAAATGTAGGTGTCATAACCGTAGTCACAGTGAGTTGTACTAGTTCCTTACTCTCTTTTTCAATGGAGCTTCTTGTGGTGTAAAGTACTATCCAAAATGAGTAAAACTATTAGTTTGGCAATAATGGCCTCATGCTTAGGGTGACTAGATGTCCTGATTTTATAGGGAGAGTCCTGATACTCTCTTTCTTACATAGGCGCCTATTACCCCCCACCTCTGGGCCCAGTTTTTCACACTTGCTATCGGGTCACCCTACTCATGCTGTACGTCAGTGGCAAAGCTCCCATTAACTTAAACAGTGGAAAATCGGGGCTCAAACAATGATTTAGGGCAATAAATAGCACTTTTGAAAATCTCAGCCTAACTCTTGTTCCCACCAAAATCAATAGTTTTAGCATGTGATTTACAGCATAGGGATGGACTGCTGAACTGGGGTCTTATCACTTCCATATGATCACATACTATTTCTTCTGTCAAATTCAGCATACAGAATGGATGATGCTCAGTTAATGAGAAGTTGTTCAATATTTTGTTTTAGCCTGATTATTCGAAGTGTGGCCACGGGCCTTATTTACTGCATATTATACAAACCCTGTTCTAAATACAAAATTATTAATTTCCTCATGGGTTTTTCTTTGGAATTCAACACTATTGTATCTGAATGCTTCACAAATATGAATTAATCTTCAAAATGCCCCTGTGACATGAGGGTGTTTTATCTCTTGTAGTGGAGTCCTTGGAGGGCCAGGTGGCCTAGTGGTTAGCACATCCCTGGTCTAGTCTATCAAATCCCAGCAAGAAGGCCCTTCAGACCAGTTCCTAACCCGTGCATGTGGCTTATCCTCCCTATAGGGTTTTCAGTGTCTTTCCCTCTCCTTACTAGAGGGGGTGGTGGGGTAGAAGTGAGGTGCATGCCCACCCTACAACAAGGGCAATTGGTAAGAGTGCCCAGGTTGTCCCACTACACCGGGCTCCAACCCAGGACCCTATGAGACACAAAATCAGTCACTCTGGAGTGTCACAGAACTGCGTCCCTGGATCCTTCCCCAAAGTCCCCAAGTCCAATATAAGCTGATAAAAGAAAAGTAAAGACAACTGAACCTTCAACCCCAACCAGGTTCAGCAGGCAGACTTCTTCCTCACAGTGAGGCTTCTTGGACACCCTTAGTCAGGAGCCCTCAGTGTAAGTCTCTCTTCTTCCCCAGACTTCCTCCTTCTCAGCTGAATAGCTCCCTTTTAATCTTCCTCTGCAGATGGAGCATGCTCCGCAGGCTTTCAGGGGTGGGGCTACCTGAGCCCAGAATTGGGCCCAGTGGGCGGTTTGTGCTCCCCTTCACATCCCTAGTTCTCAAGTCAGGCACCCAGAAAATGAGAAGCAGGCTATTTGTGACCACTTACAAAAAGATGAGATTCAGGGAATTATGTGACAGAAGCAGAGACAGAATCCACTTCTCCAGAAAAATATTCAACTGCCTGAGGCATGAGACTGATCTTTCTCTTCCTATAGTCCCCTGCCTCATTCACTACACATCTTACACCTTCTGCAACAAATGAAGCAGAGGTCCCACAGACAGCCTCATTGCACAACTTTTATTTGGTGCCAGAGCATGTCTGTCCTGTGCACTAAGGCAGGAACCTGTGGAAAAAATAGTATGTGGTCATATAATTAAAGATTATCATAATGCACAAACACAAAAGGGATGAATTAAGGTTACACAGGCAACCTTGAGATTTTTCAAAGGCATATAGCATAGCCAGATTTTCTCAGGAACAGTAAAAGGCACAACCCTGACAGAAAAGCAACTCCTCTGGCACATTTCCAGTCCCTGCTCCAAAGTATGGGGGCCTTGGAGCCCCTCTACCAAAACGTTCCCAGGATTTTTTTAATATTGCAAAACAATATATTTTTCTCTAGCCTTGTTCTTGGAAAGGCTAAACTGTTTTGATTGAAACTTTCAAACAAAATTCAACCTGAGGCAGATACCCAACATGGAAAATTTTAGCCTAAATGATTAGATTTTGGCAAAATTATAAGAAACTGAAAGCAGGGTCTTATAAAAGGAAGTGTTTGGCAACTTTAATAGCTGGGAATGTTACCAACCCCACCTATAATATCAGTATGACACAAATAAACATTAAATATAGGAAATATGGTGAAGTGACAATAATTCAGTGCGTTAAATGTTAACTTTTTAAGCACACATATACTAGATCAGTGGCTGTCAACCTTTCCAGGCTACTGTACCCCTTTCAGGAGTCTGATTTGTCTTGTGTACCCCCAAGTTTCATCTCACTTAAAAACTACTTGCTTACAAAATCAAACATAAAAATACAAAAGTGCCACAGCAAACAATTACTGAAAAATTGCTTACTTTCTCATTTTTACCATAGACGGTTGTGAAACTAGGCAAATATCTAGATGACTTCATCCCCTGGAAGACCTCTGCATGCTCCCAGGGGTACTTGTACCCCTAGCTGAAAATCACTGTCCTGGAAACTACATGGGACTATATTAATACTTATATAATACAACACTATTTTAGCATTTATATAGCCATTTTCATCTTCAAAATGATGTGCAACATGAAATAATCCTCACAAATAGCCCTGTGACGTAGGCATGCATTATTATCATAATACAGTTTATTTTGAATACCTGATTATTGTAATTATTTTTATTGCCGTAGCATCTAGGAGCCAGTAATGGATCAAGACCCCACAGTGCTAGGTACTGTACAGACATAGAACAAACAGATGTTCTCTGCCCCAAAGAGTTTGCAATCTAAGCATAAGACAGAGAGAGTAGATGAATACACAGAGACTGCTGGGAGAGTACAAAGACACAATGAAACAACACTGATCAGTATGGAAGGCCATGGTTTCAGCACACTAGCATCCTGTTGCAAAGCTTACACCAAAGCATTATCTTTAATGTAATTTTATTTCTAATATTATTAATAATAAATCATTTGTATTACAATACTCCTTAAGGAACCCAGTCAGGAATAGGGTCTCCTTTGCACTACACTCTGTATGTATAGAATGAAAACACAGTCCCTGCCTCAAAGAGCTTACAGTGTCGAAAAACTGACTTATTTATCGTGATACTGAGCCCATTATGGATAAAGATTTGCTCTTTCGTTAGCACAACTTGTCAATGGTCTTTTGCTCGTGCATTCCTCCGGAATGTGTTTTGTTGCAAGATCAATTCACTGTCAGTAAGAGGCAATTGAACGTCCAGCGTCTTGTGAGGGTCCTGTGGCTAAACCAAACCTCGCTAAGCATTTTAGCCACTAATCTGGATCAATCAAATCACCCCTGCTGTTTTCTATTCGTGTTTGAACCATTTAATTTTTCTGCAGAATGCTATTGCAGGCTGAGTACAGGACGGGAAGTCAGAAGCTCCTGAGTTCTAATCCTGGCTCTGCCACTGATTCTCTCTGTGCTTTGGGCAAGAAGCAATTGTTCTGTAGAAAAATGCTTGCGTTGGCAGGGGGATGCATGATCTAATAAACACTTTCTAATTTCTATGACTCTGTGGTACCAATGACTTATGTTTTTGTCTCTCCATCCATATTGGAGAGAGAAATATTTACCTCTTTCACCAGGTCTCTGGGGAGTATTAAATTTTATAAAGAACTGCGAAGAGGCATGTGACAGGGTGAGGTCTAGCTCCTGTCCTCTTCTCTGTCTGCAGACTGTTTGGAGACCTCCAGTTGCTAAACACCACTGTGTAGTTTATTTACCTGGTCTTTCCACCATCTTTACTGATCCATATACAACATCATTTGCAGCATTAGTTTCTCCTCAGCGCTCTGGAGAGGAGAGAGAGCTCTCCACTCAGAAAGCTCTTTTGGTTCTGGCTCCACTAGACTGCCTTGCCCCTCAGCATTTCTTTAGTGTGCCTTCTTCTATTCTCTGCCCTAATGGGCTAATTAGCTGCCCCGGCCCATCCTAATGTGCAAATTAGGCACAGTCAAGTCCCCTCCATGGAGAAGGAGGGAATTTATTTGTGTTTAAAGTGATCAGAGTGCTACTTCAGCCTTTGGTTCTACCTGTAACTGCTCTACCCGTACAAAGAGAGTGTGCCAAGGATCAGGTTAAAGCCTAGTGGCTCCCAGATTAGGGAACCAAAAAGATAGCTCAAAGCCACCTTGGCCATTCTGCCATCCTCCAGATTTGTGCTGTGTGCTTCTTGGCCAACCTGAAGAAATTTAGCCTGCTTTGCCCAGATTTAAAGACCTCTACAAGGTGCAAGAGGAGAGAAAATGAAGCCCACCAGGTCCTATATAAGTGCTGAATATTATCATTAATTGCTTCATTTATGTGGAGTCATCCAACTAGAATGATCCTTGTCACATAAATTGTCTTTCAAAATTAGTTGTGCATGCCTAGTTGGTTACTTTCCCGATTTTGTAGGGTACCGACTCAATAGTGTATGCCAAGGTCTGCACTCTCTCCCTCATTAAGATCCCTCATTGATGCTCCCTTGTTCACCACATCCTGTTTCAATTTAATTTCCCTCACCTTACATACCCTGAACAACTCTGCCAGTCTACATGTCACACATAGTCTCTTATCACATCTGCAAACCCGCTCCACTGTGAAAATAAGCCGAAGACAAACCTAGCTCAAATACTCCCTTTGTTTCCTTCTCCCATTTTATTTGCCATGCTGTCCCTTATGTTTGCAGCAATGTCCCTATCCTCATTCAACAGATGACTATTCTGAACTCTTCCATTCCTCTCTAAAAGTTCAGAACTGCTCTGCCCAGACAAAGGGAGCTTATTAGAGTAATGAAATCATCGTATCAGTTCCCACAATTGCCTCTCTACATTTGTCATTTCTTTCCTATGCCTGTCTGTTAGATTACAAGTTCTTCAGGGCAGGGACTGTCTTTGGCTTTGTTCTATAACACACCATGTATATTGTCAAGGCTTTATAAATAATAACATAAACCTGAAAATCATGTTGCACTATTAATTGATGTGTTTAGCAGTACAGTAGGCGTGCAGTCATCTGAATGGCATAGGAAAAGTGTTCTTTCAAATTAACCAAGCTGCCTTGTTTCTTGTACAAGATATACCATGATTTATGCCAATTCAAAGACCTATTCTTTTTATTGCGTATGTTTACTATAGGCCCAATTCTGAACCTGGTAACGCAAGTGTTCAAGAGTCAAAAAGGTGGATTTTTGCTGATAATGCACAATAAAGAGAACCTGCTGAAAAAACATACATGTAGACTACTGATTGCCATGCACACTGCAAACTGGGAGTGAGCTTCAATGGAGCGCAAGGGTCCATAGAAGGGAAAATGGGGTGTTGCTTCACAAACTAAGGGCCATGGTCAGGACCTTTGACTTAGCACAAATCCCGAGGACCTACCAGCTATGCTGCTATCCATGTTCTTTGCGTCAAACCAACCAAAGGAGGAACTGGCTATGGGAGTGGTTGCACAGGTTTGTGAAGATGGCCCAATATGCACTGTCTGTACTGAGTTCATTTCATCTCCATTGCAATTGCAGTTTGCAATGCAGTTTCCAGGACATTTTTCTTAGCTTCCTTACGTAGGTGGAGATTGATGCTTTGCCCCTTTGGGCTAGATTTTCACACCACTTACCAGATCACACAGATTTTCACACCACTTACCAGATCACAGGGGTGCAAGAGAGAGTACAGCCCCATGCTCAGACTGTAACTCCATCTGGGGAAGTCAGGGAGAGCAATATTTACTCTCCTGATGCTCCCATAAGTAAGCAAGTTGGGGGAGGGGGAGACAGAGGGGAGTGGAAGGCACATTCCAGCTAGAGAGATGGACACACAGTGCAAGGAATAAGCTGCTTCACAAAAAAGGGTATTGTAATTTACTATTTCCCCAGAGGAAGGGAGAAGCAGGGAGGCAATTGTGACTCAGAGCTGTGTCTCAGAGTCACAGTGCCTCCAGGGCTTCTCATGTGAACAAGTAAATGTCTTGATATGAAAATATTAAGACGGAAAAGCCATACTTATTACCCATCAAAATTCTATAAAATAAATTGTTCCACAAGAGATCAGGTTTAAATATTTTCTTCTATATTAGACTTATATAATGTGTGACAGTAACAAGCTGCCATCTTAAACTAGTTAGTAACAGCATAATATTATGATGAAAATTATATATAATTATTTTTATTTATAGAAAATACTGCTGGAGTTGTTAGGTTAAAGAGTTAGCCCAACTACTGAGGAATACTTGGTTAACCGATTATCGCATTTTCTTAGAAATGATTGCATAAACCTCAAGACATACCACAGCTAAAAGCTATTTCAGTCACTGGCAAACGATTGAAAGACATCTAGAAACCTTTGGAAATGAATTTTTAAAAAAATCTATTTGATGCAAGTCACAAGAAAGTTATTATCAAAGTTAGGTCACTGACAAGAGATGTTATTAAATGATCCCATCTAAATTATTAAAGCATTTAACAATCACGTTTGCAAACTTTAATAGTGTGTCCTGGGAGAATACTGACTCATGCTGGTTACTTGGCTAAAGATCAAATAAGCTAAGGATGAAAAGATCAGACTCTGAGAAGGTCTATAATACTTTGTGATTAATAACAATTAAATGCTAGAATTGTTAGACTTCCATTTAAATCCACCAAGGAGAATCTGGCTAATTCAATACAGTTGGTTTGTTCAAAGTGGCTTTTACCACATGATTCAGAATTAGACAGTACGTAAGCCTTCCCCACTACATGAAGAGTAAGTACAAATAACAGTATAAAGAAGTAAGTATGAGTCTAATGCAAACAATCGTGCACAAGTCATAGCAATTTGGTATTGCTACAAGGAACATTGTACACTCTTGGGTTGTCGATCATTAATTTAACTATACTGTATTATGTTTAGTATAATCAGGTTTTTGAACTATTCATACGGGGTGAATTTACCCTTGTGTAAAAGTCCTGCATACGAATAATGAATGATGGAAATCCCACCCTTGAATAACCCTTCAAAACACCATTTCACTGATTCATAGGCCTTGTGCAGAATGATGCTCTCTAACACTTCAGTTTACTTCATCAGTAGCTCAGATGTGAATATCTGAAGGGTTCCTAACTGATAGTAGTAAATTAAACAATGAATTAAAGTGTAATGGTCTCATAATATCTGAGAGATGAGCCAGACAGGCAACGAGAACTTTCTCAGTCAAGATATATACTTATGAAACATTAATGTAATAAAATGTTAATGCAATAAAATTAAAAGGAGAATAACCATCTACAGAAGTTATGGGTCTCGTGTTCACAAATTTTGCTAATGTTTAACGAAGGCACATTAGGGCTACTTTGATCCCAAGCTCTGAGTCTTACAACACATTCCTATCTAAAGAGTCTTTTGTTGTAGCAGTTTTAAAGAGCTCTACCAGGCCAAGCTTGTCTTTCGTGCCCAAAGGTTGAGGGAAGTGTTTTGAATTGAGTGTGTGAATGGAGGGCATGTCTTTGATGGGCAAAGCAGTGATATGTCTCAGACATACCAGAGGAGAATGTTATAGAGGAGGGGAGTATACATGGTCTGTGTCTCATAAATGGACTGCCGCTGTTGGTAAAAGAGATCTTGTGTGAAGGAGCACTTGAGACATCTGTGGACTTCTCAACACAATGTTGCTGTCCCTGGAGGCAGAGAAGACAGGCTAGCTACCAGCAGTCACCCCAAGCTTCCCTAGGAGCACAGACTGGTGTCGATGACATGACCTTGACTGATAAATTCACATTTTTCAGTAAACCTTTTTCTGAATGTGAAAAATAAATGCAAAAATAAGTTTCCGGCATGCATACTGGGGAGAGAAAGGAGGAGAGACTCAGTGACTGCCTCTGGGGAGCACAGCACACCCTAGGCCTTGCAACTGGAGGCAGCATGCACAGTACAAAGTGTTCTTGCACCTTCCCTCTGGGAAATAAAGCTCCCAGGCTGTCTTGGAACAAGATCACATAATTTTATTTCAGAAGGTGTAGAAAGCTGCTAGGGGAGAGGCTGTTCTAGATTTGATTTTGACAAATAAGGAGGGACTGGTTTGAGAATTTGAAAATGGAAGGCAGCTAGGGTGAAAGTGATCATGATATGGTAGAGTTTATGATTCTAAGGAATGGTAGGAGTGAAAACAGCACAATAAAGATAATGGATTTCAAGGCAGACATTAGTAAACTCGGGAGTTGTTTGGTAAGATCCAATGGGAAGCAAGTCTAACGAGAAACACTTCAAGAGAGTTGGCAGTTTTACAAAGAGACATTATTAAGGGCACAAGAGCAAACTATTCCACTGTGTAGGAAAGAGACAAAATATCTATCTCGGCTTCACCAGAAGATCTTCAATGCTCTGAAACTCAAAAAAAAAAAGTCCTACAAAAATGGAAACTAGGTCAAATTACAAAGAATGAATATAAATAAATACTTCAACTATGTAGGGACAAAATTAGAAAGGCCAAGGCACAAAATGAGATTAAACTAGCTAGAGACATTAAGGGTAACAAGAAAACGTTCCACAAACACATTAGAAGCAGAGGAAGACCAAGGATGGTGTAGACCTGTTACTCAATTTGAGGGGAAAACAATAACAGAAAATGTGGAAATGGCAGAAGTCTGAAATGACTTTTTTGTTTCAGTTTCCACCCAAAAGTTTAGTGGAGTTTGGATATCTAACATAGTGAATGCCAGTGAAAAGGAGGTAGGATAAGAGGCTAAAATAGGGAAAGGACAAGTTAAAAAATATTTAGACAATTTAGATGTATTCAAGTCACCAGGATCTTTTGAAATACATCCTAGACTCCTCAAGGATCTAACTGAGACGATATCTGAACTATTAGTGATTATCTTGAAAAGTAATAGAAGACTGGAGAGATTTTAGAGGAAAGGCAAATATAATGCCAACCTATAAAAAGGGGAATAAGGACAACCCGGGGAATTACAGACCAGTCATCTTACCTTCAGTACCCAGAAAGATAATGGAGCAAATAATTAAGCAATCAATTTGCAAACACCTAGAAGATAATAAAGTATAAGTAACAACATGGATTTGTCAAGAACAAATCATAGCAATCCAATTAATAGATTTCTTTGACAGGGTAACAAATCTTGTGGATGAGGGGAAGCAGTAGATATGGTATATCTAGATTTTAGTAAGGCTTTTGAAACTGTCTCACATGACCTTCTCATAAACAAACAAGGGAAATACAAGCTAGATGGAGCCACTATAAGATGAGTGCATAACTGGTTAGAAAACTGTTCCCAGAGAGTAATCAGTAGGATACAGTCAAGTTCGAAGGGCATATTGAGTAGGATCGTGCAGAGATCAGTTCTGGGTCCTCTTCTGTTCAATATCTTCATCAATGATTTAGATAATGGCCTAGAGAGTACACTTATAAAGTTTGTGGACAATATCAAGCTGAGAAGAGTTGCAAGTGCTTTGGAAGATAGGATTAAAATTCAAAATGATCTTGACAAACTGGAGAAATGGTCTGAAGTAAATAGAATGAAATTCAGTAAGGGCAAATGCAAAGTATTCCATTTAGGGAGTGTGACAGGGTCAGGCCAGACGGCTATGCAAGGGTGCTGGAAGGCATGTATATTAGCCCCAGGCTCAGCAAAGCCCTGTTCCCTGGGTGATTCAGCTGGGGCTGATTAGGCAATTAGGCCACCTGGGGCTGTTTAGGAAATTAGGACACCTGGGGCCAAACAAGAAGCCCCGCCCCAAACACTTAAAAGCCTTCAGTTCAGGCAGGCAATTGTGGAGTGAGGAGTCTGGAGTAAGGAGGTGTGGAGTTTGGAGAGTAGAGGTTGGAGTTTACAGTTTACTGATTGGAGTTTGCAGTTTGAAAACCTGCAGATTGGAGTTGGCAGTTTGGAGTTGGCAGTCTGCAGTTTGCAGCCTGCAATCTGCAGAAGCTTGGAGTTCCCACGGTTGCTGCCACAACACCGAAGGTAGCAGGACTCAGGGGCAGAGCAGGCCCCATCTACTCCCCACCCCTCCGGCTCACCTTCCCCCAGCTGCACCACCGGCCGGGCTGGAAGAGCGCAGGACCCACGGGGGCAGAGTACATCTACCTTCCCCCCCACCCTGTTACACTGGTGTCAGAAGTGGGATCGGCGTGCGCAGCAGTTAAAAGGGGGGAAGGGCAAGGCAAGACAAGAAAGGATGGGGGCCTTCCCTTTTCTCCACCAAAATGGAGGACGTGGTAAAGGCTCTTGTACAGGCCACAGCGGCCCAGCAGGAGGCCACCAGGGTCCAGATGACCACCCAGCAGGAGGCAATGAGGCTCCAACAAGAGACAAATCAGTTGTTGGTCAGCCAAGCCAACCAGGACCGTGCCCTTCTTCGTGAGGTGGTAGCCCAGCTGAGGGCCCTATCCTCCCAAACCCCGAGGTCAGAT
>VOCS01054183.1:0-21452 GCA_007922155.1 Mesoclemmys tuberculata
TGACCATCTGCCCATTCAGTGAGTGCCATCTGTTCTGGGCACTGAAGAGGCAGGGCTCCTGTGGAAATGTAATTTCATGTAAGAGGATCATCACACGTAGTCACAAAACAGACTAATTAAGGGTTTACAGACAAGTGCAAGTTTAGCATTCTGAATGTTTGAGTGCTTGACTTTGCAAACTTAACTTTCTTTTAGATTCATTGCTTTATAGATTTTGTGGCCAGAAGAAAGCATCAGTTTATCTAATCTGACCTCCTGGATAACACAGGCTATAGAATTTCATCTAATTACTCCTGTTCTGAATCTTGTTACTTGTATTTGGCTAAAACATATCTTCTGCTTCCCATCTACCGGTAACCATTGGAACAAACTAATTACCCTCATTATGAAGACTGAGGGGGGCCTGACAACAATCTCTAACTATATAAAAGGTTGTTATAAAGAGGTCAGTGATCAATTGTTCTCCATGTCCACTGTGTGTAGAACAAGAAGTAATCCACTTAGATCGCATCAAGGGAGATTCAGGTCAGATATTAGGAAAAGCTTTCTAACTATGAGGGTAGTTAGGTACTGGAACAGATTATCAAGGGAGGTTGTGGAATTCCTGTCATAAGTTGTTTTGAAGAATGGATGAGACAACCTTCAGTCAGGAATGGCCTAAGTATACTTAAGCTTGTGTTCGTGTGTGAAGACGGCCTAGATGATTATTTGAAGTTCTTTCCAACTCTGCTTTTTTATTATACTATTATTTTATAAGCTATTCAGACCGGCTGATTTAAAAATTGTTCATACCTAGTAAATGCTGTTTAAGTTCCTCCTCAGGCTGGGTCTATACTGATGGCGGCAAATTCGCCACCATCAGATCAATGTCTTTGGATCGACTGAGCAGTCTGTGTAGACCCGCTCAGTCAATCCAGAAATCGACAGAGGAAAACTACCTCAGTAAGTGGTGCAGGACAGGGTGGATGGCGCGCGGAATGGACGCAGCGAACTCGACAGGAGATACACAAGTATTTTATGTCACTTGCGTATCTCCCATCACCTGCCGCCGAATATGGAAGGTAAGTGTAGACCAGGCCTTAGTTAGCAATAGGCTGAAGAGTAGTTCATCCTTTTTATATGATATGAATACACCTCCTGCTTCTATCTAAAACCAGAAATGTTTATTAAAAACTTCTGCTTTTTCTGCATCATTATTAATAATTGTACCATGTCCATCAGAATCCTTCTGATTCTCTTTAGTCCTGCCACCCATGAAGTATTCCCTGATGTTATTAGCTTCCCTTATACATTTTCTACACATCATAACGTGTATTGTATAATGATTGCTCTTTGGTTTTACGATTTTCCATTTGTTATATACTGCTTTTTTGTTTCTAATTGCTGCTTACACTTTGCCACTGAACCATGATGGGTTTTTGCCAAAGTTCTATGGCAGTGGAACATCTAAATCCCTGGGCCCTGTTGTAAATGCCTGCCTTCATTGGTTTTCTAGGACACATTAAACCCCGGCTGGTTGGAGGGCATAGTGGCTGCTCGGGACGTGTGGAGATAAGAGATGGAGAAACATGGACCACTGTCTGTGATGCCCACTTTGATCTCAAAACTGCCAGCGTTATCTGTAATGAACTACAGTGTGGAACAGCTCTAGCTATCCCAGGAGGAGCTCACTTTGGAGAAGGACATGGACCAATCTGGACTGAAAAACTCCAGTGTGAGGAGAATGAGTCACACCATGCGTACTGTCCTGTTGCGTCTTAGTCAACCTGGAGTTCCCAGTCTGCCCCCAGCTTCAGTTAATCCACCAGGGGCATCATTCATTTTGGGTTTCTGCAGGCCGGACAAAGCACAGCGACCAATATGATTGCAAGCCAAGTCGTTTATTCCAGGGCAAAAGCCATCTTATATAATACTTCATGCACTGCTCACATCCTCTTCTTGCAGTTACTGATTGGTTAAAAGTTACAAGCATACACACAGCACAGGCACAAGCTAATTCTCATGGATAGCTTAACATTTCCCACAGCTGCCTGATATTATTCTGTTTACCTCCTGGACACTGAGCTAAGAAAGAAGAAAGGGAGGTGTCCGCCGTCCTTGGCCGGCTTCCACCTGCCTAGGCAACCTTATCTAACTCTCACGTCCTTGGGGCCTAGCACTGCAACTTCCCATCCCAGGCATCAGGGCCGCGTAAGGATTGTAGATCCCCACAGGGGGCCCAGAAGCATGTCATCTGCCTTCTGGCTGCCGACGGCACCCCCCTCACGGACCCGGAGGAGATGCGTGGAAGGGCCAGGGCCTTCTATGCAGACCTTTTCTCCCCGGAGCCGACCAATGTCGCCGCCTGTAGGGTGCTCTGGAACGAACTTCCCGCGGTCAGCACAGGCGACCGGGACCGGCTGGAGAAACCTCTCACTCTGGCCGAGCTCTCGGAAGCCCTCCGCCTCATGCCCACCAATAAATCCCTGGGCATGGACGGGCTGACTGCGGAGTTCTACCGCATGTTTTGGGATGTCCTCGGCCCGGACCTCGTCACCGTCTGGGCCGAGTCCAAGGTTAGCGGAGTGCTCCCCCTGTCGTGCAGGCGGGCAGTGCTCACCCTACTGCCGAAGAAGGGGGACCTCCGCGACCTCCGGAACTGGCGTCCCCTCTCGCTCCTCGGCACGGACTACAAAATAGTGGCTAGGGCCGTCTCGCTGCGGCTGAAGTCCGTGCTGCAGGACGTGGTCCACCCCGACCAGACCTACACTGTCCCGGGCCGCACCATCTTCAACAATCTGTATCTGGTCCGGGACCTCTTAGAACTTGCGTGTAGGGATGGTCTGTCGTTCGCCCTCCTGTCCCTGGACCAGGAGAAGGCGTTCGACCGGATGGACCACGGGTATCTCCTGGGCACCCTGCAGGCTTTCGGCTTCGGAACCTGTTTTGTGGGATTTCTCCAGGTGCTGTACGCCTCCGCAGAGTGCTTGGTCAAGCTCAACTGGACCCTGACCGAACCGGTCAGCTTCAGGCGCGGAGTACGCCAAGGCTGTCCGCTGTCCGGCCAGCTGTACGCTCTGGCTATTGAGCCCTTTCTCCGTCTCCTCCGCCGGAGGTTGACGGGCTTGGTGCTCCGTGAGCCAGAGCTAAGGCTGGTGCTGTCGGCGTACGCTGATGACGTGCTCCTCGTGGACCAGGACCCGGGTGACCTGGTGCGGCTGGAGGACTGCCTGGCCGTCTACTCGGCAGCCTCCTCCGCCCGGGTCAACTGGGCCAAGAGCTCTGCCCTGACGGTAGGGGCCGGGTGGCAAGCGAGCTCCCTCCCACCTGCGCTTCAAGCCATCCGGTGGAGCACGGGTCCGCTGCTCTATCTGGGCGTTTACTTCTCCGCCACCCATCCCTCCCCGGCGGAGAACTGGCAGGATTTGGAGGGCAGGGTGTTTGGGCGGCTGCGGAGATGGACAGGACTGCTCCGGTGCCTCTCCCTCCAGGGGAGGGCACTGGTGATCAGCCATCTCGTCCTGTCCATGCTCTGGCACTGGCTCAACACCCTGGTCCCGACCCCGAGTTTCCTGGCCTACCTCCAGAAGACAGTTCTGGAGTTCTTTTGGCCAGGACTGCACTTGGTCTCTGCAGGGATTCTGAGTCTTCCCCTGGAGGAGGGTGGGCAGGGCCTGTGCTGAATCCGCAGCCAGGTCCACACCTTCCGCCTCCAGGCCCTGCAGAGACTCCTCTATGGTGCAGGTAGTCCGGTGTGGAGACACTTGGCGCGCGTCTTCCTCCGCCGCTTCCGAGGGCTCCGATATGACCGGCAGCTCTTTTTTCTCCACCCGAGAGGTCTTCCGTGAGACCTCTCCGAGCTGCCGGTCTTCTACCAGGACCTCCTCCGGACCTGGAGGCTCATCTCGGCCTCCAGGCCCCTTGCGGTCACCGAGGGGGAGGATCTCCTCGCGGAGCCCCTGCTACACAATCCCCAGCTGCGTGTGCAGGTGGCGGAGGCCCCCTCGGTGCAATGGCGGTTGGTCCTGGCAGGAGTCACCAGGGTCGGAGACCTCCTGGACTACGCCTGGGGGGCCTGGGTGGACCCCCATGTGCTGGCTCAGCGTATGGGGCTTTCCACCCCTCGAACTCCCCGACGCGTACTCCAGGAGGTGAAGGCAACCTTGCCCCCTACTGCTTTGATGTACCTCGAGAGGGTCTTGCAGGAGGGTGCTCCCCGCCGCCCCCCTCAGCCCCGGCCCTCCGGTGCTTACCATCGGGCCTCGGTCCCGCGAACACCCTTGGCCCCCCCATCCTTCTGCCCCAAGCTGGCTGCTCGACCTGCAGCCGGCCCTCTTTCAGACCGCGCCTAGGGACCATCTGTACACGCTCGTGCTCCACACCCTTCACTTCCTTGCCCTCGCGTCCTGCCCAGACACCAAGTGGCGGGACCTCTTAACACCCTTGGAGGGCAAGGACCCCCAGTGGGCCAGTCTGTATTCCACCTTGACCCCACGGCCCGCCGGGGACATCAGTTGGCGGCTCCTTCACGGAGCCGTGAGCACGGGCGTGTACTTGGCGCGGTTCACCTCCCATCCTGACACCTGCCCCTTCTGCGGCATGAGGGAGACCCTGGCGCACGTGTACCTGGAGTGCGCCAGGTTGCAGCCCCTCTTCCGGCTCCTCCAGAACCTCTTGTTGAGGTTCTGGCTGCACTTCTCCCCACACCTGTTCATCCACGCACACCCCATCCATGGCCCCACGAAGTCGCGGGACCTCCTCGTCAACCTCCTCCTAGCCCTGGCCAAACTAACCATCTACAGGACCAGGGAGAGGAGGTTGGCAGGGGGGGCTCCCTGCAACTGTGGGGCCTATTTCCGTTCCCTGGTCAACTCACGTCTCCGGGCAGAGTTCCTCTGGGCGGCGTCCGCTGGCTCCCTGGACACCTTTGAGGAGCAGTGGGCGCTGTCCGGGGTTCTCTGCTCGGTGTCCCCTTCTGGCTCTCTTCTTCTTAACCTGTGACCCACACGCCCTTTCCTGTTTTTTCATCAGTTGACCCCCGTAATTAGTTGGATCCGGATCCAGTGGCGCAAGCCCACCCACCTACCCCCGGATTTCAAATAGTAGCACTCTGGCGTAGCCATCAGGCCTGACCCTGTCACACTAGTGACAGAGGATGTGAAGAAAGCTGAGGTACTCAGTGCCTTTTTTGCCTCTGTCTTCACAGACAAGCTCAGCCCACCTGACTAAAGCATGGGACAACACAGAATAGGGAGGAGGTGGACATCCCTCGGTGCTGAAGGAACAGGTTCAGGACTATTTAGAAAGACTGGACATACACAAGTTCATGAAGCCAGATTCAATGCATCCAAGGGTGCTGAGGGACTTGGCTGATGTGATTTCAGAGCCATTGGCTATTATCTTTCAAAGCTCACAGCAATTGGTGGAGGTCCCTGATGATTGGAAAAAGACAAACATAGTGCCTATCTTCAATAAAGGGAAGAAAGAGGATCGAAGGAACTACAGACTACTCAGCCTGACCTCAATCCCTGGAAAATCATGGAGTAGGTCCTCAAGTAATCCATTTTAAGGCACTTAGAAGAGAGGAAGGTAATCAGGTAAGTTAACATGGACTCACCAAGGACAAGTTGTGCCTGACCAACCAGATTGCTTTCTATGAAGAGGTGACTGGCTCTATGGATGTGGGGAAAGCAGTGGACATGATATACCTTGACTTTAGCAAAGCTTTTCATACAGTCTCCCACAGTATTCTTATCAGCAAGTTTAACAAGTATAGGTTCAATAAATGGTCTATAAAATGGACAGAGAGCTGGCTAGATCATCAGGCTCAACAGGTAGTGATCAATGGCTCCATGTCTAGCTGGCAGCCGGTCACAAGCAGAGTGCCCCAGGGGTCGGTCCTGGGGCAAGTTTTGTTCAACATCTTCATTAATGATCTGGAGCATGGAGTAGATTGCACCCTCAGCAAGTTTGCAGATGACACTAAGCTAGGGGGCGTGGGAGATTCCCTGGCAGATAGGGATAGGATACCGAGGGACTGAGACAAATTGGAGGATTGGGCCATGTAGCAAGACGCTCTGGCCTGCCGCCGAGCCTGGGTCCGAGGAGGGCGCACCCTGCCCTCACTGGACAGAATAGGGCCCTGCGAGCCAAGCCACCCGGAACAGAGGGGCGGGGTCAGAGCCCAGGAGGGAAGTATAAAAGGCAGGCGAAGCAGCTCAGTGAGGGGAAATCTGCTGCTGGAGACAGATGTGCCTCCCTGGAGGCAGTGGCCCAGGCCTGACCCGGATCTCGAGACTGATCCAGACAAGCCCACGTCTGACCGAAGTGTGTGGGACTGGCTGGATCTACCCGACCCTGACAACTGGTTGGAGCGGCTGGAGCCAAGGGACCAGGTAGAGCCACCAGGCCCAAGCTGCTGGAGTGTGCTGCCCAGCCCCCAGGAGGGGGGTGGGCTGCTGGGCCTCAGCAGCTGGGGCCAGGACCCTTGGCGCATGGAGAGAGAGAAACCTCCGGAGGCTGGTCCCGACCTGGAGGAGTTTCCTGGTGTGGATAACCCCTCCCCACCATGGGGAGACCCTGGCCACCCAGGGGAACCCTCGGAACCCTGCAACCTGGAGGAGCTACCTTTGGCTGATGACCTCCAGGAGTTCCCGGACCTACCGCCCGTAGATGGCGAAGGCCTAGCCGGATGCCCGCTCACCACCTCCCCTGTGCCCCAGAGGGCCCTACATGGATGCAGGTATTCTGGGGTTGGGTGGTAGGAAGTGCTCCAGGGAGGCGACAGGTTGTGGCTGAGACAGGGGACAAACCCAAGTCCGCGTATTGTGGCTGGAGCCCGCTGACCCAGTGGCAGTCACTTTGTGCCACTGGTAGGGCCCTGGGCTGGGACACAGTGGAGTCGGGTGGGCCTGCATCCCCCTTCTCCTCCTTCCCGTCCCTAGACAGCCAAGGAGTATTCCTAGCCCGGCCCTCCCCAGGGACGAGGTGATAGACTGCCTTGCTCGCACGCCCGCCCTCCCCAGGGCCGGGGCAATAGACTCTGTGGCAGCCCAGGGAGGCGCTAATTCCCCAAACAGATGGTACTGGGCCCAGCCTCGAAACCGAATACGAGGAAGGGCCAGGTCACTGCTGACCAGGACAGGTCAGAAGTCCTACAGGCCAAAAGAGATCTCATGAGCTTCAACAAAGAGAAGTGCGAAGTCCTGCATTTAGGATGGAAGAATTCCATGCACAGATGCAGACTGGGGACCAACAGGCTAGGCAGCAGTTCTGCAAAAAAGGACCTGGGGGTTATAGTGGAGAAGAAGCTGGATACGGGTTAGCAGTGTGCCCTGGTTGCCAAGAAGGCTAATAGCATATTTGGCTGCATTTGTAGGAATACTGCTAGCAGATTGAGGGAAGTGATTATTCCCCTCTATTCGGCATTGGTGAGGCTGCATTTGGAGTATTATGTCCAGTTTAGTCCCCCCACTACAAAAAGGATGTGGACAAGTTGGAGAGCGTCCAGCGCAGGGCAACAAAAATGACTAGGGGGCTGGAGCACAAGACTTATGAGTAGAGGCTGAGGGAACTAGGCTTGCTTAGTCTGCAAAAGAGAAGAATGAGGGGGGACTTGACAGCACCCTTTAACTACCTGAAAGGGGGTTCCAGGGAGGATGGAGCTCAGCTGTTCTCAATGGTGGTAGATGCAGAACAAGGAGCAATGGTCTCAATTTGCAGTGGAGGAGATCTAGGTTGGATCCCAGGAAAAAGTTTTTCACTAGGTGGGTGGTGAAGCACTGGAATGGGTTAGCAAGGAAGGTGGTGGAGTTTCCATCTGTAGAGGTTTTTAAGCTGCAGCTTGAGAAAGCCCTGGCTGGGATGATTTAGCTAAGGTTGTTCCTGCCTTGAGCAGGAGGTTAGACTAGGTGCCCTCAAGAGGCCCCTTCCAACTCTAATATCCTATGATTATATTCTATGCAGGGAAATGTTTATCTCTCCTTGTTTTCTCCTCTTACAGAATGGGGGCCTCACTTATATCTTCAAGCTGGGCTTCAGAGTCACTCATTAGCTGCTGATTAGCGGGATTGCAACACTTGTCACTGGGCTTCTCCTTTGGCCAGAGCATGCTGCTCTCTGGCTTCTCAGGCCCTTATAAAACAGACCACCCTGCTACATGCCTTCTCGTCAGCTACGGAGTTGGAGACACACTCCTTGTCTTACCCATCCCTCCTTCTCATGAATAAACATCTGCATTGTATATGTGGCATTGGGTTTAATGGTGAAGCGTAAACGCATGATGCAGCAGAGCTAGATACCACCAGGTCAACCTGGATTGTGTGTCTTTCATGGCATGCAGCCACGCTAAAGGGATGTGGTCATGACGAGAGAAAAAGATGCCCCAAGTATATATCAACGGGCCTTAACGGCCCACTTTACCACAAGGCATTCTTTCCCAATCACTGTGTATTTGTATTCTCATGGTAGCAACTTCTTCCTCAAATACAAATGAGATGGGGTCCATCCTTGAATTTGTGTAAGAGGACAACCCCCAGGTACCATAGGGATGTATCCCTCTGTAAGTAGAACTTATTATTAAAGTCTGAGCTGCAAAGTACCAGGAAACTGCAAAAAAAGTTCTTTATTTTGCCATTTGCATCTGCACATGCAGAGGTTCCCCTATGCCTCTCGGGTTCCTGGCTGCACAAAAGCTATGATACTGGGGCTGTAATCACAGAAATGTAGGTACGAAGTGGAGGCAGAGTTGGAAGTTTCCATTATGCTGTAGGTCCTGAAAGTCCTGTGCCACTCTCAGGTTCACCCTTGTAAAGCTCCCTTGTGAGATCCCAAAGGTACAATCTGGACTGTTGAATTACTGTGTCCCTTTCACTCTCCATCCCTGGGTGCCTTTTACATTGCTTTGCTAGTGACAAGCAGCCTTTTTGGGTTCTGCTCATACACAGCCATTTACATGTAAAGTCAATCCTAGAAAGATGCATGGATATTCTCCCAGCCACTTGTGAACTACATACAGGGCAATATCTGCAAATTCCCCAACTGGCATCCCCAAGAATGGGTATCTTGCACAGCTCAGGCCCCCATAACTAAAACAGAGGGAGCTCATTAAAAATGCATCAAAGGGAATGATTATGAACCAACCTTTTGTTAACCTGATTTCGGAAACCCCCAACACTTCAGTCAAAGCACACTGGTTTAGATAAAAGAATACAACAAGTTTATTAACTAGAGAAACATAGATTATAAGCGATTATAAGTGGTAAAGGCATGAAAGTCAGAATGGTTACCAAAGACATAAAAGATAAATACACAAGCTATTTCTGAAACTTTACAAAGCTACATGCGATTTACAAGCAAAAGGGTTTCTCTCACCTAACATTTCCAGCAGTCCATACTAAGTGGAAAATTTTCTAGTTAGGACCTCACTCCCCAGTTCAATGATGATTCTTTGTCTTGCAAATGAACTTGCTGCCTTAAGTAGAGTTGGGGGAGGAGAGTGTAAATCACTCTCTCTTATTTTATATCCTCCTCATCTCCTTGAGGAATATTCCTCCTCTTCCGCCCACTGGGGGGAAGACAAAACAGTCCCCAGTGTAGGTGAAATTCAAAGTGTGTTTCAGATGAATTGTAAATTTCTTTCTCGTGCCTTCTTCATACATGAAGTTTGAGACCGCTCTTCAAGAATGACATGCAAATGTTTTGTTTGCAATCCCTGCTGATGGCAAGTAGTTGCCTTAGTAGCAAATAGCTTTCTATCACCTGCAGTCAGTCTTTTGTTGACAGTGAGGAGCTATTCTGTTGGTGTTTCTCAGAACTGCAACATTCTTCAGTAAGAATCATTAAGTTGAATCATACATTTCCATAGACAGTGTTGCTACACATATTTCAACAGAACAATAATGTTCAGTTGATTATGCATTTTCAAATGATTCTCCACAAGGCATATTTTGAATAAAATATATCATAACCCTATAAAATGGGATGCAGGGTGTCATATGGGAAACAGAGTGTCACACCTTTACCAGATTCAGTCTCATTCTCAACTTGAGGACACACTCGATGACATGCTGATGAGAAGTGCCTTGTTCCTGCCTGGACTCCTGTACAAGATTCAGTTCCCCTCTGGGTTGTCTGTCATACAATACTTCAAAGAGTAAAAAGCTGATGATGGATTCTGGGACCTCCTAGATTGTGAACAACAAATACAGGAGCATTTTGTTATAATTTGGGATTTCCTCCTTACAAATGTTTGCAATATCAACTTTAATGTACCTAAAATGCTGTACCTGGGTTTATGAGTGACAGAGTTTTTAATCAAGTGAATTTTCAGGAGAGCTCCAACCTTATGTATTAACTAAGATGTGAAGATTGTGTCCTTATCCATCAGGATAACTCTTGGAAAACTTGGTCTAGCAAACACTTTAATTAATTGGGTAGCTATTCTCTTTGATATTGCTGAGCATGGGTCTATGGCTTTGGAGTACCAAATGGCTTAATCAACAAGCACCAAAATAAACCAACGCCCACTTTAACTTGGTGCCAGGGGCCCTCAGAGGTCTACCCCAATTGTGTCAAAAGGGGCTGCTCACCAATGGAAGAGATTCAAGAGATCTGTGAGTTGGCTGGAGGGGACCAACTGGCATTCTGGAGAGGATGCACAATGTTTGATGCTGCAACAAACTCTGGGCCAAAAGAACTGGGCCACTATCCTCTCTTGAGTTTTCTGTGCTCTGAAGAGACAGGGCCACAGTATATTTTAGGGCAGTTTTAACCCCTGGTTCCAATACAACTTAGGGAGCAGCAGTTGAGTTTGATAGGCCACAACTTGTTTCTCCCACATGACCCTCATCAAGATATCTCTTTTTAGTTCAAAATGGCAGTACTGGGCATCCTGGTCAGGATCAGCCAACACCACATTTGCCCTAGTGTCACAGGGTATGTCTACTCCTTCCCCCCACTGCAGTGGGTTGGAGAGTACGGCAGCCCAACAGTTAAAGCACATCTGACTATCTGTGGACTCAGGGCTGCGTGTACCAATGGCCAGAGTCAATATGGTCGCCTGGTGGGATCAGAGCTGCATGGCCCAACAACCAGACTCAGGAGGCTGCCACCAAGGGGATAATGGTCCGAGTAGAAGGACTCGTCCCGTCCCTACTCAACCAAGTCCTAACCCAAGGCCCTGGTAGTATCAAGTTTGCTCATCACTGAATCAGCAGGGAATCCACCCACAACACACTGATTCTTCCCTGGGTTCACAGGTTCCCTCTCCCTGATCTGTTTCCTACCCTCTCTGCTGGAGTGGTGGTCCACTGATCATCAGGGCTTCTGGACTCCTCATCAAGCACAGTCCACCAAGACTCTGACTCCAGTCATGATCTGGACTCAACAGGGATCTTCCCCAGTTCCCCATGTCTCTCATTGCCTCTGGCAAACACTGCAGTGGTTCCTGATCTGGAGCCTCCAACAAACATTCTTCCACCTCTTTGGTCAGCCTAGAATGAGCCTGGGCTGCTCCCTTTTATACTGAGGCAATAGCTGGAGCATGACCAGCACAGTCTGGGGGGTGGGACTTTTGTCACCCATAGTATGTGGTTAACATTTTCGTAGCCGGTGCAGGATATGTTCATCATCTCACACCTAGCGAAACAGCCATATGGCACACTGAAGACTCAGTCCTCCCTCTAATGGGAGGAAGTTGGGCCCCTCATCTAAGACCAGCGGGTTGTCCCTCAGAGGAGTCTGTTACTGTGGCAGCTCCTCAGGGTGCCCAAACTACACTACATCCTGACCCTTTGGGTCTGACACTGTTCCCGGCAGCACTTCGGTTTTGAACCAAATAGATCAGGGTTTGAAACGGGGAAAATTTCTACCAGCTTAATTTCTTCTTGGGTCCCAAAGTTGAGTGCCAACCCCACCTTCATAGCCACCTTCAGAAGGCTGGTTACAGGTCTTCATGTCCCACTATAACTGGGAAGTCAAGGTGTCAGGCTATGGCCACTGATATGACTTTAGCCACAGGGTAGGATCCAATGTTCCTATGAGTAAACCTTTCAAATTTCATTTCAGCCTTCTTTAGAGATCTTGGAGCAATTGCTGTTCTGTGAATGTCTGCCCCAAACCTGAGTCAACCAGACCCAGCACCTCATTCCTCCCTATTCTAACTGGGACCATAGGTCTTCAGCCTGAGAGTTTCTCCAGTCATTTCTGAGGAACAGACATGGGAACAGGTACACTGCCTTTGGGGGGCAATCTTTGTATTCCTGGCATTCTTGTGACATATAAAACAAACTAAGCACCCACCCTTTCTTGTCAGCCAGGATTCCTTCAGCAGTGGGCCCTCATTCATTATTGCTGGCTCATTGCAGGGGCTGGGCTAGAGTTTCAGTCACTGGGGATATGGTGGGTGCACCCTGAGGCCCAATGTGGCTCTTTCCAAGGGGTTTCTTGGGCCCCAAGTCCCCTTCCCAGTGAGCCAGAGACATGGATGTTCTATTTCCCAGGTTTTCCTGGAGGCTTCCACTATAATTCAGTCTCCAAAATGTTCTCTACAAGGCATATTGCCTTCTCCAGGCCAGTCACCCGCTGGCAGCCAACCAACACCTTGGTCCCTGCTGAGAGAATTTGGCAAAACTGTTCTAATATCACCATTTCCATTGGCATATGAACCTCTGATTTTAGCCAATGAGAACACAAATCCTGGAGTCTTGGCTGAAGCCTTTGGCTGGGAATGGAGCAAATGGTTCATGTCAGAATGGCCGCCGAAAGCCCTCTTCACTGTGTCCTACGCAGGCTAGTATGGCTTGAGTGTCCCATAGTCCTTAGATGCCTCCACCCTTAGGGCATGATACGCCACCTGGGCCTCTTTTAGTTAGTACAGTGTAATCTTAGTGGCCCATTCCTCCCAAGATCACTGCTATGCCTCTGCAACCCATTCAAAAGTCTCTAGCAAGGCCTCAAGGTCTCTTCTAGTCCTATTTTGGGGAGGACTTCTCCCTCCCATAGAGTTAACCACAGCCCCGCACCCACCTGGGAGCTCTGATTCTCTGGGATTTATAGGTAAAGAATAAACCACTGCTGCTCTTCTGCTCCTTTTGTTGGAACTGAACTGCTGTAATTGCTGCTGCGGGGTCAGAATCTGCTGCAGCTGCTAATGTGGTAGCTACTGAACTTAATGTGCTGCTAATGTGGTAGCTACTTCACCCACCCATTTTAATAGATCTTCAGGAACCAGGGTTTCCTGGGCCGGGGCAGACACAGCCTGCATTCTCCACCACTCAAGTTGGCCTGTCCACCAATTTTGGGGCAAAACAATCAGCCCCTCTCAGCTCTGTTTTAGCCTCCTCTGTTATTCCTCTGCCACACAATGACAAGACACATGGAAAGGCAATGACAGTGACAGTCCTGACCTGGGCTGATAATGCAGGTTCCTCTATCTCCAGTAGCTCAAGGGTCACAGCTCTCCCTTTGCCTCAGGGGGCGCAGGGCCAGAGTAATATCAAAATCCTCGACTTAAAGATTTTCCTACCAGTAATTTTTCCTCCCCCATCGTTTACACTTACATTGTCCATCTGGGAAATAGAGCCACTCATTGGGGTGAAGGGAAGATAGGTGGAAGACTGGAGGGGCAGCAGGGGGCAGGTGGATGGGGAGTCCACAGACCCAGTAGAGGCCAAAGAGGCGTGGGGAGGTGGAGGACATACAAGTGCAGTTCCCCTGAAACTGTGACAAGGATATTTTATTTCATTTTTTCTGAAGACCCTCATGCAGCAGAGTACAGAAACGTGCTTAAGACCAAGCACTTGAGTTCTATTGATATAAATGGGACTACTCACATGCTTACAATTGAGGATATGTTTAAGGGTTTGCTGGACTGAGCCTTAAAGTCAGAATATATTATAATAAATAATAATAATTAAGAACTGGAAAGTCCCACTATTCAACTTTGCAAAGTTTTTAGCAAAAGTGGGCCAGCTGTGAAGCTTCGATCCGAATCCAAGTTCCTAAATCGCAGGTCTAAACCCAGCCACTTCACAAGCATGCTGGGACTCAGTTCTGAACTGGCCCATCAGAAAAATAAACTTGAGCTGTGAAGTTGAAATTTGGTGCTAGATCGGATCTTCCTCATCTTCCTGGGTGCCATGAAATCTGCTTTTACAGGTTTGCTAATGATGCTTGTAACCCAGCGTCCGCTCTGCGCTGGTCGCTGCGGACCTTCCTTGGCCCCAGCTTCAGCAGAAGGCCACTGCACCTTCCGGAAAAGCGGGGAAATTAGCCAAACCAACAGTCTATTGCCCCGGCCCGTGGTAGGGCAGGCCAGCAAGCAGTCTGGGACTCACTCCAACAACTTGGGGTGAATGTGAATACGCTGGGTTTTCAGGGAAGGGGGGAGGGGGACACAGTCCCACCCGACTCCACTGCGTCCCAGCCCAGGGCCCTAACAGTGGCAGAGGTGTTCCACCGCAACACGCCGACTGTGGTGATCCCATAGCCACAGCCACAACTATGGCTTTCCCTGGGCCACTTCCTCCCCTCTAGTCCCAGGTACCTCCTTTGTCGGGGTCTTCGGGGTCAGCTGGGTACACTGCTCATGGCAGACTTAGCGTGCCCTCTTTGTTGAGGGGCGGCAGGGAGGGGAGGGGCAGCTCCTCCAGGTCACAGGATCTCTGGGGTGCTTTGGCTTCGGGCAGACCATCCAAGTCAAGCCCTGCCTTTGGGTGTTCTGTGGCCGGCAGCTCATCCAGGTCAAGGCCGGCTTTGGGGGGTGTCTCCCACCCCAGAGTGTCCGGGGGCTTGGCCCACTCCCTGAGGTCCGGGGGCCCTACCCAGTCCTTGGGCCCTGGGCGGTGGGGCCGCTCCCGGCACTCCCTCCATCTTTGACTCACAATCTGCTGGGGAGATCCAACAGTGGGAGCTCAGTCTCCCCAGATATGGGCAACAGGGACCTGCCCCTAAATGAACCATAATCCTGAGGTCAGGCCTGTTGCACAGGACATTGTGAGAACTGGGGAATCTCAGCCCCTGACAGATATTATGTTATAAGGTGATGCAGCCTCGATGATTCCTGAGTGGAAACAAAGGACTGTGGAGACCCAGTTTAGACAAAGGAAAAGTGAGGTCTCAGGGGCAGTGTGTTTTGGTTGTGGGAAAAATGGGGCCCACCAAAAGAGATGCTGCCCTGAAAAACTCTCAAACTTTGGAAGGGGGACTGTCACTTGGCAGAAGCCAGGTTCCACAGTAATTGGTGAACCTGGACAAGGAAACAGGTTTTTAGACCCAAATATGGAGGTGAGAGGTAGATCAGAGGTTTCAAATTTCCATTCTACTGAGGGAGTGACCCAGTCCCTCCTCTTAGCTCTGGGGAGAGAGAACTGGTGGAATGTTCATAATTTTAATGGGAACCAAACTGGGTCTGGGGACCTGAGATGGTTCTGCTAGAGAAGAGTCCAATGAAATGTTCCGAGGGACAGCCGGATTCCCTGGCTGGGGGTGTCAGAGAAAGGGCAGAACGTGTTTCACAGGATTTAGAAGCTCCAGGAAATGCTGATAACCAGAGCCCTGATATGATCTGCAGGTAGAATTTATGGAGGGAGAGAGAGTGAGCATGGAGCTGACTGAGAAAAAATGACCAGACTGCAGTTGGGTGAGATAATATCACAGGCCTTCTGAACCAATCAGACAATGTGCCAGTCAAATTAGCAGATTTCTCTGTCCTAGGGTCTCAGCTACAGGATACACAGAAGAAGTTTCAGGAAGAGATTGTGTCAGATGCTGACCATCAGCACTAAACTGAGGCAGATGGAGGGGGAGAAGAAAGGCTTCAGGGATCAGGAAGAGGAGAGAGAGCTAGCCCCTGAGGTCCATCTGTTGACTGAGGGTCAGAAATATCCTTAGTCACTGGAAATCCCAATAGGAAGCTGAATATTGTTGCAGCCGTTCTCAGTGCTGAAGGAGGGAGTGTGTCTATACAGAGGGAGACCTGATAGCCATGCAACCTGGTGGTCAGAGCAAGAGTCTGTCTCACTGGTCAGTGCAGAATCAGAGGGCAGAACCTGGGCCGTGGTCTAGAGAAAGCCAAGTATCAGAGCCAGGAGCAGAACAGAACCAAAGGGCAGAACTGGAGATTCAGTCATGATTCTGGCAAAATGTCTAACAGCAGTTCCTTTTTAACATTCGGCTGGATTTCTTCTTCTTCACTGATTTTCTACCATTCTAACTTCTCATAGACACACATTACTATCACCCAGCCTGTCTACCACTTGTCAGAGATGTGTAATTCTTCTTGCTGCCTTCACTTCCTTTCTAAGCTTGTTTGGTTTAGCTTTTTAACTGGTGCAGCCCGCTTCTTTCTTCTTTAAGCCTCCTGGTAATACAGCAAAGGCCATTCAGGTCACAGATACAGATGCACTCCCAGCTCCAGAAAGTTTACTGTCAGGCTTCCTCAAGAACATCCAGAATTGAAGATGGGAGAAATAACAGAAACAAAATAACATGGTGATAATTGGGTCAATTTCCTGTTTTGTTATTGTTGTTTAAATAGGGAAAAAACAGAGTGAGGCGAATGGTGGGACTGGGCAGGGAGGAGGCTAAAATAAGGAGAAGGAAGGAAGAGGCACAGCAACACCCTACCACCTGTCAAGCCATTCTTTGCTGAGTGATTTTCCAGAGTAACAACTGAACTGAGTGTGAAGGAGGAGCCGGTAGAGACTGCAAGCGTACAGGAAGGGCAGTACGGGAGAAAATGCAAAGGTAAAGAATTAAAAACTTTTCACTTAATTGAAGTATTTGCAACAGTTCTCTTTAGAGAACAGCCTGAGGTAAGTGTGGTGTTTGCTAGTCGTGATTCTGTTCTAAACGCCCCTTGCCTTGTGCCTGCTCATTTATTGTCTGTGTCATATGAATGAAGTAAATTTGTTTTCAAGAAGCCTTCCTCATCCTGACAGCACTGGTGGGCCTGGTGTGTGCAGCACAGCCTGATACCGCAAGGGAGAGTCATGGCCTACTCAGGAAGCCTAAGCTCTCTTTCGACTACTAATGACCATTTCCAAGGCTGGAAACCTCAAAGACGAGGCTATCACAGATGGCCATGGACTGTGCAGAGAGCGCTAGGAACTATCAATGTTACAGATGGCGCTGGGGTAATTCCTTTTCTACAACAGCTGATCTGAATGGCTCACCTAGTTGTAGTGACTTGTCTTTGTCTAGAGTAGGGTGTGCCCTACACTGGGAGTTGGTCTGGTAATGATCACCTGTGGCACTTTCCCAAGTTTATAAAATTGCCAGCCGCTAATGTCTCCCAGTTCATGTTTAATACACTATAGAATCTATCGGGATGAGAAACAGCCAGATACAGTTTGTACAGAACTTTTCTCTCCTGCATGAGAGACAGGGGGAGGAGAAGGGGGGGTTACAGGATGATCTGAGGCTGTGGTAAACCTGACATCAGGAGGGGGCTCATCACTCATATATGGTGATGTTTGTCGCTTGCAAGTTTTATTGGATGTTTTAGCTGCAGGAGTTCACAGATAAAACCACTGATAATAACTAAAAAGGCAGGTGGGTTTGCTATTGGTTCTTTCTGGCAGCTGGTGCCAGCCTCTGAATCTATATATTTCCCTTCCACGGCTTTGTTATCACTTGTTAGACTCAGAGGAGCCCTGGCTGGGTGTTCAGGTGCAGCCAGTGCAGTGAGAGGAGGGGACAGCACGTCAGGCTGGCAATGAAGGCACATCTCTGTACTCTGTTGCTGTGGCTTCTTCTCCTCACAGTTCAGGACACAGCAGGTAAGTCTCTTCTGTGGTTCACATGGGGAGAGGCATTAACTGGAAGTAGGATGGTAACTTTTAGAATGAGCTTTTTACTATCTGTGTCTGGCTAGGAGATGGTGACCATTCCTATCAGGATCGGACCTTGCCACTGTTACTCAAGCTTCTCTGACCTAGAGATTAAGATATTGCAGTGACCTTTAAATGGGGCTGCACCATAAACCATTCAGAGACCAAAACTGGTGCAGAACTCAGCAGCTCACTTACTGAGCGGGCAATCTGGCTGGCAGCATGTTACAGCAGTGCTGTGGGATCGGCACCCACTGCCCATCTCTGGGTGAAGGTTAAGATGCTGGTTATGATTTACCTCTCTCCCGCTGTGCCATACTGCCAGAGCTGCAGTCAGGAATGTGCCCGAGCTGGTTCCTCTTTTAGAAAGGAGAGGGCTGGGTGCCTGGCTGGGTGCTCTCTGCGAGGGCTCCAGGGCTCTGCAACTTGTTCTCCCTTTTGGGACAAAATAGCCCAGATTTGATGACTTCCTGACGCCCTGCAAAATGCAGCTTTTTGATGGGCCATGTGGGGAGGACCCAGGCTGTGCCACATATGATGAGAGAGGGGTGGGAAGGAGTTTCTGTAGGTGTCTCGCTGGCTGAGTTCTTATTGATATAGTTGATGCTGCTGAGATTGAGTGTGCTATCAATGCTGTCCAGGTGCCTAGAGCCTTAGCTAGGCCTCACTTAAGTATTTTAACTCCAAATAAATACATCCATAATTTGGGATCCAGGAGAAATGTCTGTTTGGTCCAAATCCAACAGCTGTAAGGGCCAAGTCCTGGCTCCTCCCTCCCCCAGTCACTCACTGAAGCCAGTAAAAGTTTTGCATGTGTGAGGTGAGCAGGACTTGACCCAAATGAACCCAGAGCTGATTACTCCCACACAGGGAGGTGCGTGTACCTGGGTGTGTGTGTGTTTGGGGTGTAATGCCCTGTGCCCACTAGTGTACTGGAAGTTGTGCCAGCAGGAAGATTTATCCTGAAGGAGCTCTGCCTCCCTCCCTCCCCCAGGGTTTCTGTAGGAGAGAAAAGCTTTGAACCCTACTTGGAGCCTAGAGAAGCCCGACCAGCATAAGCTGCATGGGAGAGATGCTGTATGAGGGCATCTCACAGCCAAATTGGTTTCATTGCTGGAAATGGACAATTGTTGCCTTGTGAGGTATAAATTACTGTGCAGTTATTTGTGGGATAGTGTCTTGTAGTGATGCCAAACACA
This sequence comes from Mesoclemmys tuberculata, assembly GCA_007922155.1. Lineage (NCBI taxonomy): Eukaryota > Metazoa > Chordata > Testudines > Chelidae > Mesoclemmys > Mesoclemmys tuberculata. The sequence continues at coordinate 19,010 of VOCS01054183.1, forward strand.
TGTTCTGTTTGAATGTATTTTTGTTGGATTTATTAGCAAATGTGCATCATTCCCTGAATATTTATTATTTTCTATGGTAAACTTTACTTTGTTTCACATGACACAGACACAGTGACGCAGGGGATTATACAGTACAGGGCAAGCACAAAAAGGAAGCTTTAATACAAAAAGGAAGGTTACGGGAAGTGGAAGTTTGGGCAGATGACTAGGGAGGACTATAAAAATACTGCTCGACCATGCAGGAATGAAATCAGGGAGGCTAAAGCACAATTACAGTTGCAGCTAGAAAGACACATGAAGGTTAGCAAGAAGGGTTTCTACAGATATGTTAGCAACAAGAAGAAGGTCAGATAAAATATGGGCCCTTCCAGAACAGGGGAGGCAACCTAGTGACAGATGATGTGGAAAAAGCTGAAGCACTCTATGGGTTTTTTTTTGCCTCTGTCTTCACAGACAAGGTCAGCTCCCAAACCACTGCACTGGGCAGCACAGAATGGTTAGGAGGTGAGCTGCCCCCAGTGCTGAAATAACAGGTTCGGGAATATTTAGAAAGTCTGGACATGCACAAGTCCATGGGGCCGGATGCAATACATGTGAGGGTGCTGAGAGAGTTGGCTGATATGACTGCAGAGTCATCGGCCATTATATTTGAAAACTCATGGTGACTGGGTAGGCCCCAGACAACTGGAAAAAGACCAATATAGTGCCCATCTTTAAAAAAGGGAAGAATAAGAAGGAGAAGAAGGCACTACAGACCAGTCTGCCTCACCTCCCTGGAAAAAGCATGGAACGGGTCCTTAAGGAATCTATTTTGAAGTACCTAGAGGAGAGGATGGTGATTGGGAACAGTTAGCATGGATTCACCAAGGGCATGTCATGCCTGACCAACCTGTCTGCCTTCTATGATAAGATGTCTGCTTCTGTGGATGTGGGGAAAGTGATGGACATGATCTAGCTTGATTTTACCAAAGCTTTTGATACAGTTTTTCACAATATTTTTGCCAGCAAGTTGCAAAAGTATGGGTTGGTTGAATCGACTATAGTGTGGATAGAAAGCTGGCTACATTATCAGGCTTAACAGGTAGTGATCAAAAGCTCAATGTCTAGCTCCTCTCCTGCCCACACATCACCTACATCCCAGTCCCTTGCAACTCCTAAATTTGCCTTCTGCACACCCTTCCCCCCCCACACAGTGCCCTGCTTCCCTCACTCCCCACCCTCCTTTCACAGGGTCTCTGCTGCCCATCTCAGTCCCTGGGTCCTGTCCAGCCCTTGAGCCACCCAGGGGCAGCCATATTCCCTGTGGGCTTCAGTCCCATTGCAAACAGTGGGAGCTGGCAGCCATCTTTGCTCAGGGCAGGCTCACTGCCACACGCCGACAGGCTGTCGGGAGATGGGGGCACCTCGCTGGCTGCAGCCCCACTGACAGTGAGGGGAGATGGCGCCATTTGCAATAAGGGAAACTTGGTGACTTGGCGCCTTCCATCCTGTTATCCCGGGACAGGTGAAATCCCCCAAATCGCCAGCGTGGCGATAAAATAGTGAGAGCGGCAGCACTGACAGCCCCCAGTGAGGCCTGAGACGTGAGACGGCGGCTCCACGAGGCAGCTCTGGGCACGTCCCAGTCCCTGGCTCTGGGCGTGGATCCCTGCTGCCGGGCGCGGACTCTGCTGTGACGGCGCTGGGGAGGGGCTCCCTGATCGCTCTGACCCTGCTCCGTGTCTCTCTGCAGGTGCTGACGAGCTGAGGCTGGCGGATGGAGGCAGCCCCTGTGCCGGGAGAGTGGAGGTTAATCACGACGATCAGTGGGGGAGCGTGTGTAGTGATAGATGGGACATGAAAGATGCTGCAGTTGTCTGTAAGCAGTTGGGATGTGGATCTGCTGTCAGAGCCCCTCCTAATGCCCACTTTGGAGCAGGATCTGGACCGATTTGGCTGGATGAAGTTGCCTGTCGCAGCACTGAGACTGCTCTCTGGCACTGCAGGAACAGGGGATGGGGTGTTCATGACTGCTATCATGGCTTGGATGCTGGAGTGACCTGCTCAGGTAAGAATCAGCCAACTGTCCTGAAAGGCAAATTCCCTGAGACAAAAAGGCTGAACCCAGAGGGCTCCATGTGCCGTGAGCCTAACGGGAAATGAACAGAAACCAGAGCCAGTCCTGTCACTGCTGAGCTGTAATTGTTACTGTTCGTGTCACTGGCCACTGAGGATCCCCCGTGTAACTGTGAAGCCTTTTCATTATGGCATTTCCAGTTGTTTCAATGCCACGTCTTTCCTCTCCCTTTTCCTCTGAATGGGTCTCTGCTGTGGGACCCGTGGCCAGGGGTCGGGGTCATGAGGGGGGGATCTCTGATCCGGCCAGGACTTTGCCTGCTGTGCAGGGCTGAAGGTTACCTAATGATGCAGTTGTTTGTTGGGGCACTTGCTAGTGCTGCTGTCA
>ML676869.1:0-15683 GCA_007922155.1 Mesoclemmys tuberculata
GGCAGGTGGTGTCAGAAACGTGTGTTGGTCTCATTGACATAGTCACTGCGATAAAGGACTAAAATACTGCCCCCTTTGTCTACTGGTTTGCTCATATTCTGGTGGCTGGATTTCATGGACTGTATAGCTATCTGTGTGGTAGAGAGATTGTGGTGGATGTAATGTTTGTTGCGGGTTTCAAAATTGATTTTTTTTCACTGAAACAATTGATGCAGTGATCCAGTGTGTTGTTTCGTCAGCTGTGGAGTGGCCAGTCAGATGATTCTCTTTTTATGACTGTCGGTGGGGAGGTGGTAGTTGTGGGTGGTGTTTTCTTTGTTGTGAAAGATTTATTGAGGCAGAGTTGGCAGAAGAATTATTCTAGTTCTCCACTAGTTAGTATTATTATTAGCAGAAAGCAAAAATCCAGGAGAAATGGGATAGCCAAGCTCATGGACATAGAATATTCTAATCAAAGGGTGTTCTGGGGAGATGCAGTGCTGAACCATTGGCATTTGGATAGATCCAGCACATTACCTTGGGGACCTGTCGTAAATTAGCAGAAGTTACTTATTACTGGAATGAAGCCAGACCGTACGTTACATGCAACATGGAAACATAAACTTAGTTTTCAAAATCAGATGCATTTTATTTTCAATCCAGTATTGGCACAGGCGGTATCAGTTGGTGGTATGCAGAAAGAGCAACAGAAAAGCCCATCCCCAGCATCCTCAATCAAAATGGCACCAGTGGATCATCTCTGGTTTTGCCAGTCTGATATCCGGAAAGACTGGGATCCTTTTGGTCACCAGGAAGGCTTTGGAACACCATCAAGTGTACACACTCATCCTTCCTCTTTTTGATGGAGACCTGAAAGACACAGAGAATTGGACAACTGTGGACTTAGCAGATTCTAATGAAAGGATGTTCTGAGCAGACGTGGGGCTGAACCTTTGAATAATTACAAAACAAGAACTAAATCACATCCGGTATCATTCAATACCCTAAACTTGATCTGTAGAGATTTTCCCATTTCGTATCATATGTGTGAGCAGAGACAGACCGTTGTGTCCATGTTAGTGTGTCCCTGATGATCAGTAAACATAGAAATTTTATCCCACATTCACAAGGCCAAATTCAACCTCCCATTGCTCTGGGAGTTCCACCTTTATATACCTGGCTTAAATTTAGGCCACAGTCTTTATACCTAAAAAAATTCCTTCCCACTAAACCCCTGCAGCTTCTGCTTTTTGCACGACTGTGTGGATCTGAATAAACGCAATGAGCATTTGCCTTAGGAAAATCTGATGGTTGAAAACATCTCTTTTCCAACTTTCTTTGCCCCCCTCCTGAGTGTCTTTTAAAACAGCGATAGCCTTTTTAGAGCAAAAAGGATTAACTCTTCACTGCCAGCCTCAGCATGGGATTGGACTGAAGTCAAGGAGAGTTTGCCTTAGGAAAGGCTGATTGAAAACATTTGGGTTTAACCATCAGATTTTACTAACCTGTTGTGGATGTGCGTAAATGGTTGAGACCAAGTAAAGTACAGCTTTACGTAAGAGCACTCTTGGGTTGTACTATTCAGGCCAGCCACCTGTCGGTCAGATGGCCATGTGTCTATTGTTTTATTTCTTGACATTACTCTGTGTGAGATAAAGTTACCAAGAGCTTTGTGTTGAAAGAACCCCAGGTAACGCAGTGACCTGTCCTCGTCATGATTTACCACTCTCCCAATTTCTGTGTCATCTGAAAACTGTATCAGTGTGATTTTATGTTTTCTTTCTGATCCGTATAAAAATGTTAAATAGCACTGGGCCAAGGACTGAACTCTGAGGGACTCCATTGGAAACAGACCCACTTGATCACAATTCCCTATTTACAGTTACTTTTTCAGGATTACATTAGACAGTTTTCAATGCATTTAATGTGTGCCACATGGTTTTATACTCGTTATTTAATCAAAATGTCATGCTGCATCAAGTCAAAGCCTTTCAGAAACCTAAGTATGTTACATCAACGCTATTACTTTTATCAACCAAACTTGCAATCTCATCCAAAAAAGATATGGAGTTAACTCGACAAGGTTTATTTTCCATAATCCTATGTTGATTTGCTTTACAATTCTTACTTAATGCTTACATTACTCTCTTTTAGTTCTTTATTAATAGAGTCCTGTCTCAGCTGCTCCACTATCTTGCCCAGGATCAATGTCAGGCTGACAGGTCTATAATTACCTGGATGATCCCATGTACCTATTTTAAAACGTGGCACAACATTAACTTTCTTCCAGTCTTCTGGAACTTCCCCAGTGCGCCCAGACTTATTGAAAATTGACATTAACGGACCAGCGAACTCCTCAGCCAGCTCTTTCATAACTCTTGGATGTCCCTTATCTGGTACTACTGATTTTAAAATGTCTAACTTAAGTAGCTTCTGTTTAACATCCTCTGGAATTACTAGTGGAGTAGAAAGTGTTATCATCACCATAAGATGGGACTATGCCATCTGTTTTTCCTCCATATACAGAATAGAAATATTTATTGAACATTTCTACCTAGGCTATGACTTCCAAGCAGAGATAAGTGCCTCCCTCCAAGCTCGAGTGAGGTACCTAAGCTTCTTTGAGGGATGGCACTTAGGACACAGACACACACCTCTCCTCAGTATTTCCTATTGGCTAACTTAGGTAGCTTCCCACTCAGTGAGCAGACTTTTGTGAATCCCAGTTTCAGGCTCCTAACTTTCCCCATCCATCGTATAGAGAGTCTGACCACTTAACTCAGGATCTGTGAACTTCACTGGGTGACTGGCCACCTAGATATTAGGTGTTGCAATGCCCAGATACCTTAGAAAACCTCTCTATCCAACTCCCTCACACAGCTGCCCTCATTGACAATCTATCAGCTCTTCCCAAACATTTTCCCTGCAGGACCCCACTTTCAGATGTGTTGTTTCTCATTACCCCAGACAGCATGGAAGTTGCCGTTTAAAAACGGTGTCCTCCATGCAGTGTGACCTCACATATCTCACATACAAATGCTTCACAAAATGGCATCCTCTGAACTGCATGACCTCACACATAAATGGAGTGTGTGAGGTCATGCTGCATGGAGGGCACTGTTTTGTAGAGCAAAATAGCATTCTTCTTGCAATGTGCCCTTGTGTGTATGCAGCATGTGAAGTCACGCCGTGCGGAAGAAGGCATTTTATAAAAGGGCGCCCTCTGCTCACTCGGGTTTGCCGTGACTCCATCTGCTGATGAAGCGACCCCACTTGCGGTCATGACGACCCATGGTTTGGGTACTGCTGTAGGAAACTTTCAGGTGTAGGAGGAAGAATGTTCCTAACAGATGGTCCAAAATGATTGAACTCATTACCTCAGGAGATTAGAATGAGCCCTGGACCAGCAGTGTTCACAGTACAATGAAAACCCGACTCTTAACAGGGCCTTCTCACAATGATAGACCTAAAAGGACTCATAATTTCTCTAAGAGAAGAAACAGACTTGGCCTTTGGCCGTAGTCAGCCTGTAACCACAGGATCCCCCTGTTTTGGGGAAACATTAGGGAAAAGGAAAATCTCAGTTACCGTTAAAAAAAAGATTGCTAGCCCTTTCCCTTAAGAAAGAACATTGGAAAATATAAGCAGATCACTAGGACTGAGTGGAACTAGATGTTGGACTGTACTTTAACAGCAGAAGGATGTGGGGACCTAAAGATATACCCCTCCGCTCCGCCACTGAATTTTAAATTGCTCAGAGGAGTTTGAGGTGCGTACCACAGAATCCTGTGTTACCCACCCCAAAATCACCAGGCTGGCCTTGTGCCTTGTGGGGGATCATGGTGAACAGGATTCTATTTTCTCTCAGGGCATGGGGATGGCAGGAAGGAAAAGCCATTGTTTTCCCAGCTTGCCCAAACAAAAGCTAAGGCCAGCTCTGAGAATGAGTGCTGAAAAAGCAGTTACTAGGAGTCCTGAATGGAGATTGCCCTTTTGGCAATCCTAAAATTTTACAATATACAGTAGAAAGAGAGAGACTCATGCTTTATAAATACTTAAATGAGAGTCACAAAATAACTTTTTCTACTTCTGTAGAGAACTAGTACCCAACAGGTGCTAGCTGAGCACTGCACAAGCACACGAGAGATCATCCCTAACTTGATTAAAAGTCATATTGGACCTTTCCATGCAATATTTGCTCACTATTTGAACATCTTGCTGCCAGCCACTCCAAATGATATCTATGTTCTTCTTCAATTAGAACACTTGGTACGGTCCCCCACTTCTTGCATCCTATGTTGAGTACTGACCTTAATAAGGTAGTTTATTCCATGAACCACCTGGCTTCTATAACTAATGACACCAAAGAATGGATACTCCTCTCCTGTCCTGTTTTCCAGCTCCAACTTCATCTATTAAAAAAAAAGAAAAGATGGTTAGATGGTGTAACTCCTTCTCATCATGTTTACTGCCTCAGTTTCCCCTTTTCAGCTACCCAGGTTGGATACCACAAGGGGACATTTGGAAGTGACTCGGGGACTGAGGTACATCTACTGTCAATCTGCAGGGCAAAGGCAGGGTACAGCTCAGAGGAGAGTGGCTGACAGGCTGGTTGTGTCAGGGAGCTAACACTCAGCAAGTAAAGACAAGACTCCCTCACACTGGAGTCAGGTTTGGGTAGATGTGTTTATGCACAGGAAGAACTTTAAACACTGCGCATTTTTAAAACTTATTCAGTGCCAATACTTCAGAAATATGACGTGGAATGAGGAGTCTGTTTCCCATTGTAACATCTGTAGGGAAGGGAAGTTTGGGGCTCATCAATGAATTGACAGTGACCTTATCAATGACCTTTTCAAAGGCTGTCAGTGGTGCACCGTGGGTCTTTGGCACCTTGGGGCCATACTCACATTGGCACCCTCGCCCCCCCATTGGCAGCACCCTGAGGGGGTGGCGGGTCTGCGGGCCCCATGTCCCACTCTCCCTCACTTTCCCCTTCCATCAGCAGCATCCTGTGGGGGTGTGTGGCCCCATATCCTGCTTTCCCCCTGTTGTGGGGGCAGTGGCTGATGGGGGCTGCCCAGCAGTGGGGGTGGGAGGGTGTGTTGGGGCCTGGTCCGCATGGCTCCCTCCTTGTGCCTAGTGCAGCGACAGAGAGGCCGGGAGGACTCCCTGGCTGCCTGCGACAAGGGAAGCTCTTCTGAGGAGGGCCTGGCCAGCACCCCACCCCAGGCCGGCACCTGGGGGCATGCCCCCCCCCGCGCCTTGGTACGCCACTAGGCTACATAGGCTAAGTACCCATTATCATTGTTCAGGGCCACTGAACCTGCATTCCCCCCTTGTGCCCACCAAGGGCACCCGTGCCAGGCCCCCAGCCCCTCCGCCATCACCTCTCTTGGGCAAAGGCCCACGACTCTCTCCATCCTAACCAGGGTGTTAAGGCTGCCCAGCTTCCTGATCTACATTGTGATATCTCCAGCAAGCCAGACTGCCGAAACAGGCCAGCGTCTGTGCTGCTTTCTCTCCACAGGCTACCAACAGCTAAGACAGCTGTGATCACCCTCACCTGATGGGAACATTGGAGTGCTGCGGTCCATCAGCCCTCTCCAGATGCAATATGTGGGAGCACACCAGATGTACTGTTTCTCAGAGGAAAACATTAAAGAAACTTCAGCTGTGAGGCACCCTGGGTGCAACAGCTGGTGGGTCCCAAAAAGCTCTCTCACACACAGCACCAATGAAATACTAATTTATTAAGGCTGACAGAAAGGGTCAAATACCCTAGGCTCACTCGTTTAGACAGTTCAGAGTCATTCCCAGTTTAATCCTTGGGGAGGGGGACAGTTCAAAAGGTTAGGGGCCCTCAGGCCTCGCTATCTTAACCCACTCATGCAGTAGAGGTAATTGGTCTGAGTTCAGGTCTGTGAGGGCCCCTCTGTGTTGCTTTTCCACATTTATGCAGTATCTTTTGCTTGAGTGTCCACTTTGGGGCAATTGTGCCAGTGCTTCACATACTGACTCTTAACCCAAATGCCTCCAATCACTACATGCCCCCCAGAAACCCAACACACCTACTCTTGACTAACCATTCGCCCAGTTCCCTCAGAACCTTCCCTTTCTGCTGCTCTCTGCAGAGCTATCGGACTTACAGAATCATAGAAGATGGGGGTTGGAAGAGACCTCTAGAGGTCATCTAATCCAACTCCTTGCTCAAAGCAGGACTAACCTCAGCTAAATCATCCTGCACCTTAAAACCTCTAAAGATGGTTTCCACTTTCCACTTCTGTGGAAGTGTTGAGGTATGCATCCCCTCAGTGCATGCTGTCCTTGTCTAAGACAAACTGTCCCTCTCCCCACCCATGACCTTCCCAACCTCCAAGCAATATTTATTGAAAGGGCCAATTTCTTCCAGTGAGGTCAAGCAGCCAGCTGCCTAGTCGACAGATGGACAGTTTTTCATTCTCAGCACGCACCTAACAGATGTAGGACAAGGAGACGTAATAAGTAATACCTTCTTGAACAAATGTATTGCTGTTTCTGGACTTATCTAGGATTAGGGCAGAAATGAAGGTGAAGCTCAGAAGTCAATGCTACAAGAAGACCTCTCCCAAGTCCATAGGGCTAGGGCTGTTCGAGCTAAATTCACCAGGGATCGCAGGCATTCTGCTGTCTAGTAGAATTCTTAGCCCTGAGTTAGGCACCCAGGTTCCCCAGGCATCGTATGGGGAGACTTAAGTGCCTACAAAAGAGATTCCCAGAAGCCAGTGGGCAGAGTTGGGAGATGAGAAACATAAGTGCTGAGGAAATTAGGTTTAAAATCCTTTCTTCTCAGAAGAGATTTGGCAAAGCATCATTTCTATTTGCTGTGATTTTCATTGTCTGCTTTTGAGCCTCTTTCAGGAGCATTTGGATACTACAATAATGTCCAACATAGCAACAGCATTACAGATGGGGAAACTGAGGCCGACAGCACTGACGTGACTTCCCCAGAGTCCTGACACAGGAACAGCATCCGTCTCATGACTACCAGTCCCAGTGCATTAACAGCTAATCTGCTATGATTCTCAGTTAGCTAATGAATGAACTTTGACCATTTTTAAAAAAACATGTAGTCAATAAAGGTAATCCATGTATTTTTAAGCCAATCAGCAATGACATTTTTCTGCTGGCAGCCAGTTTCTCTTGCTTGACTGTAGTTCAAGTATCATGCATATCTGAACTCCCAGATTATATTCTTCTCTCAGTTAATAGGCGGTAAATTTAAAAGCCTCAGTTGACTCCTGTGTGCAGAATCTAACTTGAAGTTTCACCTTTTGACCCATTTTTGTGTCCGCTGAAAATTAAGTATTGGGGCCTCATTCCTGATACATGCTGGGTGCACATTTCAACTTGGATTCTAAGATGTTTTGGACAGAGACATATGTTTCTACAGTGTGCATGCATACATCAGCAATATAATTTTGTACTTCTATAAGAAGAACCTCAATGTACCTTACAAACACATATTCATAAAACCTCACCATCCCCGTGGGAGGAAGGGAAGTATTATTCTGCCCCAATTTTACACCTGAGGGAATTGAAGCACAAAGAAGTGAAGTGATTTGCCCAGGGTCACACAATGAGTTTACTACCTTGTTGCCGCCCACCCTGCACCAGCCCGAACAATCTCCAAGGGACCCTAAATCATTGTCAGAAAGGCCAAAGTTATAAATCACAGCAAAATACTGACAAAGTAGCCAAATCTCACTTTCATAAACTTCAAATCCAAGATTTTCCACGGATCCAACTAGCCCCTGGGCTCCTAGAAGGTTATTTGGTTTTTAAATAGTGACATGCAGGAACCCTGAAATTCTCACTCCCCTCCCCAGTACTGGGGCCGTAGAACCAGGAACAAAAGACGGACTCCACTGGCTTTCTCTACATTAGCAAACTGGACCTCTAGTTCCAGTGCGGCTTCACTAGTCCAAGTACACAAACACCAGTATCAGAAGAACACAGATATTTTTACTGCTCTGTCATCTAATTCTGTACAGATGAGGGTTAGATGACACGGTCATAAAGACCCCTACATCCTGGCTACACAGGGGCTTCTACTATCAGTGCAACTGCCCTGGTACTTAGTTAGGCAGTGTAGAGTCAGCTTCAGTTGCCTGTTCTAACCACTAGACCTTGCTGTCATTCATATATTTCTGTCTGCACCACAGCTGTGCATGTCTCTGGAGCTCCCAGAAGGCTGGAAAGCAGAATGGCAGAAGACTGGAAGAAAGGGAACATGGTACCACTGTTTAAAAAAGGATAAATGAGATAACACAGGCAATTATAGGCCTGCCAGCCTGACATCAATCTCAGGCAAGATATTGGAATGGCTAATATGGGACTCGCTTAATAAAGAATTAAAGGAAGATACTATACTTAATGCTGATCAACGTGGCTTTATTGAAAATAGATCTTGTCTGACAAACTTGATATCTTTTTTTGAAGAGATTATAAATGTGGTTGGTAAAGGTAATATTATTGATATCATATATTTAGACTTCTGTATGGCATTTTACTTGGTACTGCATGATATTTTGATTAAAAAAACTAGCATGATGCTAAACTAACATGGCACACATTAATGGAGTAAAAGCTGGAAAAGTTCTATCCCTGTGTTATATAGGAAGTCAGACTAGACAGTCCTTAAATTTTAGCTTCATTCCCTAATCCCTCTAGAATTTGCTCTAAAGACTTTTCCTTTGTTCTATTAGTTTCTGTTGTACAGTTTTCATTGGATACAACTCACCTGGTCAGCAATCGCTTGAATGTCCCCAGGAAAAAAATGGACCTCAGTCCAGCATCCAGGACATGACATGTTTGGAAACTCTGAAACAAAAGATCGAGAGCAAATGTGAGCAAGACCAGTCTGACATCTGATCTTATATAGTCACACAGTCCTATGATTTGCATATGTGGTGTTTGTCAGGTTTCATCATCATCAGATTTGAGGGAGGAAGAAAAGGGAAGAAAGGAACAAAAGGAAACAACCCTGACCCCTATTAATTAGGTTATTGGTTCAGGCTGGGATGGCAATTTCTTCACTCACTAAACACACGTCATGGGGGTGGGTGTCTGTTCCTGTGCTTAGGGAAGTGATTGTAAACACTAAGCTATGCTCAAATACTTCCCAGCCTTAAAATTACCACACATTATCCCCAATCTCATTGCAGCAATTCCTGTTTAACCTGACATCTGGTTTGCTCAGTGCAAAGAGTGCACAAGCAACAGGCCTTTTATTTTTAATTATTTTAAATCTCTATTGTTTATTACAAGACGGAAAGATTTTCTATCCGTTTAAAGGACAGAGATAAGAATGCTGCTACCTTACCTACCCACCCCCATTTTCCCCTATGTTTTGGTTTTTATTTGAAGAAATATGACCCACCCTACAAAAGGAGTATGTATGTAGATTTCTTTATCAAACTTTTTACAACACCTGTGTACATTTACGAGGTAGTCTTATTTGGTTATAATTTTGGACCAGGAATAAAATTTCCTTTTTCTCCTTAATTCCTTTCGCATTTGTCTTTAAAAATTGGTAAGCAGGCCCTAAGTGAAAGACATGCCTAGTCTTTAGAACAATTTCCCTTATTCCCTTTGCTCAGAATAATGTGTTTCTTCACAGCCTTTCCTATTGATTGGAAATTAGCACCTATTGGCTTAAATTGTAGTAGATAGAGGCCTCTCAATTTTAGTAAAGATTTTGAAGGTCGGATAAATTTAAAAGAATATTTTACCAAAACATAACACAGAAACACAACACTTCACCCTATTTACCACCCTATTTACCATTCTACCCTATTAACCAGAACAATTAAGTATACATTCAAGCCAACTTGTATACTATTTTATTTTTTTTTTAAAAAACCATTGAAGGGGTACGTTCATAATATTTTAACTATTACATATAATAGTTTACCTATTATGTTTAACTATTAGCTAATATTGCATGTAATAGTTTAACTATTATATGTAAAACAGTTTACACTTTTTACCAATGGTAAGGATGCAGGTATTCCCCCTCACAAAAGCACACAACACCAACATCTCCCCATCTCTCCTCCTTCCCAAGTCAATTAATCATACGTTCAAGCAATCTTGTAGAGATAAAATAAAGAGTCCTGTAGTACTTTAATGACTAACAAATGCCTGCAGAAATTAAATGTATTAGTCTTTAAAGTGCCACAGGACTCTCGTTGTTTTTGCTGTATACAGACTAGCACGGCTACCCCTCTGGAACTTGTATAGATAAACCACCAGAAGCATACATTCAAGCTAGATTTACAGGTAAGGAACACACACATTCATACTTGTTTTTCAACATTATTCTAACACACACACACCTGTAACTGACAGTCTATAAATACCTACATGAAGAACAAATATTTGACTGTGGGCTCTTCAGCCTGCTAGAGAAAAGGATAAAATGATCCTGTGGCTGGAAGTTGAAGCTATATAAATTCAGACTGGAAATAACGTGGACACTTTTAACAACAAGTACTTTACTATTTTAATAATTTACCAAGGGTTGTGGTGGATTTTCCATAACTGCAATTTTTAAATCAAAACTGGATGTTTACCTATGGAACATGCGCTAGGAATTATTTTGGAGAAGTTCTATGGCCCCAGGTGGTCAGACTAGGTAATCACAGTGGTCCCTTCTGGCCTTGGAATCTATGAATTTAAAGGCAGTCTGACAGGGTAATCTTGGTTAATGCACCTGTATACAAGACTAAATGCAGACCTAGTTTAAACGATTTTTGTAAAAAGAGCTGAGGATACTTTTACTGCCCCCACCCCCATAAACTATGCCTTTATTGTAACGGTAAACCTGTAACTCTTTCAGAATTTAAGGTATGAAATGTAGATTAATTAAAGTGGTTAACTTGGATTTAATCAATAAAATTAAAACAGCAGTGGAGTATTAGGGAAATCTCTAGTTTAGTATTTGAGAGGTAATAGATACAAACAAAATGTTCTTAAAATTCAGTGTGCCTTAATTGCTTTATGTGCAAATATTTTGTATCAGTAACTTGTTTGACACATTTAGCAAAATATAAAAATGAAATAAAAAATTATGAAATCTATATACACAATAACTCAAAATCTTAAAGGGAACATGAAAAAAATCATAGTATAAGGTTAAGAGAGCTGCTCTGGATTTTTAAGGACATTAAACCACATATTGAAATCTTTATTTAGTGATTCAGTTTTGTATTCTTTCTGTTAGTTTTCATACTTTAGCATAGGTAAAGAGGTGTCATAAAGAAACCCTCCCTAACCTCTTGAGGTATTATATTACCCCTTTTGTTTTTCCAACTTTTGTAATCACCTTTTCCCTGTGGGACAGAAATAGCATAAAAATTACATTGACAAAGACATGAGGAGGAATGGTTATACATCCTGCGACAAAACTGCAAGATTGGTCACTTCTGACTGGGGTGAAATATACTGACAAAACCAAAATGCTTGTCTTACATCCTTAGTGATATTTTAAAGAAGTACCTCAAAAGTAACAATAACTTTTATTTGTTAGTACCCTGAGACAAATTTTGGACCCTAAAAGAACAGCAGTGACAAACCATGAAACTTAAAAGAATGATCTATGGGGGAAGGGCAGGCAAAGCCATTGTCTGGATTGCACAGGCACAGTCCTGCAAAGCTTCAAGCCCAAATTTGAGTGAGTGGCTTTGTGGATGTAAGCCAGGTCTGAGGCTGGGTCTACACTGATGCCGGCAAATTCGCTGCCATCAGATCAATTGCTCTGGATTGACTAAGCGGTCTGTGTAGACCCGCTCAGTCGATCCAGCAAGCGATGCAGGGAAACCACCCCGGTAAGTGGCGTAGCGCTGCGTCAACGGGAGCTCTGTTCCCTTCGACGCAGCGCAGTGTGGAAAGCGTGCAGAGGAGACGCCACAAAGTTGATGGGAGATACGCAAGTGAATTACATCACTTGCATATCTCCCGTCAACTGCCGCTGAATCCCAAAGGTAAGTGTAGACCGGGCCCGAGTGTTGGAGTGGCACTCTCCCTGCTCAGCAGCTGAAAGAGGGGCACGCTATTTGCAGGGGCTTTGTATTTGCATGAGTACAATTAAGAACTCAGCATATTGCATAAGCACACTAGGTGTTGAGCATGACGGAAAATGGTCAATGTGTCTGGTATTGTGTTACAAGTCACTTTTGTGTTAACTGCAGGGGTAATGAAATGTTGTCCTGTGATTGTATGAACAAATGGCATCAGATCTATGAGGATTCGCTCAGATTTGATGGAATTAATAAGCAATTTTATAAGTGTGAAAGATCAGAATGCAGTTTGATTAACTGAAGTATTCAAATTAATCAAACAGGATTAGGGAGTGTTCTTAGAGAGTTGACAGGCAGACAGTGTACTGCAGGGAGATTTTGGTGTTTGAGCTAACTGGTAGAAAAAAAGAGAAAAATTGTTAAATATAATTCCACATAACAATAGGGAAACACTGTAATGGTCAAGTTTCAGTGGGGGGAGATCTAGGTTGGATATTAGGAACAACTTTTTCACTAGGAGGGTGGTGAAGCACTGGAATGGGTTACCTAGGGAGGTGGTGGAATCTTCATCTTTAGAGGTTTGTAAACTGCGGTTTGACAAAACCCTTGCTGGGATTATTTAGCTGACGTTAGTCCTGCTTGAGCGGGGGGTTGGACTAAATGACCTCCTGAGGTCCCTTCCAACTCTAATATTCTATGATTCTATTCTATTCTATGTTCAGCCTGTTCTGATAAAAAAATCACTCTCACCCAAATAGAGCTCAAAAAAGGGTGGCAGATGGATGTTTCAGCATTGCAAGGAGAGACTGAGTTTGTATTAGCCCTGTTAAAGGTCTCTCTCAGGCATGGGTTGATGATCTTCTTCCACTGTTAAATGGTAGAACTAATGATTCTTCTTGGAGTCGTTTGTTTGTTAAAAGCAGGGATATTGCTTCTGTGTCAGTAGCTGGTTTTCCCATGAGCTGAAATTCACTAAGAACTGAATCACTAGTGAGACTGGGAAACCTTGACTGACAGCCACCCGAGAAGTGCCACCAATGGGCAGTACCTGAGATAGCAGGATCAGTCAGCACCAGTAGATGGTTAGAGCAACAGCAGTCAATGATAGCAGATGGTGCAATCAGTTGGCACCAGCAGACAGTGGGAGCTGGGAGCGGTCAGTGCCTGCAGATGCCAGGACCTGTTAGCATCTGTAGCCAGAGGGTGCCAGTGGTCGCCGGGAGACAAGCGCTGTCGGCGCCAGCCAGATGTGGTCAGCGGTCACCAAGAGCCAGGCGTGGTTGGTGCCAGCCAGGTGCGTTCGGCGGGAGACAACAGCAGAGGAGGCCTGGTCAAATCTGCTTCCAGCAGGAGTTTTCAGAGGGGAGTAGGCTGAGCCCTAACTAAGAGGTGGACATTGCAACTATGATGATCAGTACAAGGGAAAGCAAGAAGGGAGAGGCAAAGGACACACCCCGTACTCTGGGATGGGTTTGGCTCATTGAGTTCATGAATTCTGTTCGCACTGTTTTCCAAACCAGCACTGTGTTACCTCTCTTCTGTTATTAAAAGGTTTACTTTCTACACTCAGACTCTGTGCTTGTGAGAAAGGAAGTATTGCCCTTTGGAGTGCCCAGAGGATAGTGTGTGATTTCCCAGGTGACTGGGTGGGGACTTGAGCCAGTTTGGTGTTGTATCATTGACAAGGACCCCTAGATATAGAACCCAGCCCTTGCTGCTGCCGACACTGTCTAGCAGAAGGGTTACATGACCTTGATCACAGGGTCGCAACATCAGTCTAATTTGCGGAAACTACAAAAGGTTACGGTGTGTGTTAAAAGTTGCAGTTTCCCAAACAAAATTGTGGCTTGTGACTTTCTTATAGCCCCAGCTATTTGTTGGAGCTTTATAAGGAATCCTATAAGAGACTCCAATACTTTTGAAATACCTGCTAAGAGGAAGGAAATTTTCTGTTCTATTAATTCCACTACATCCTTAATTATTTTGTGACTGGGAAAGCCTAGAATTCTATGGTCATTGGATCCAGTCTACTGGTGATCAGTCTGATATAACTTAACTCTGAAGAGAAAGAGTGGCATTTTTTGTTAGGATGGGTAAGGTACTGGTATGTTCCCTGATCCTCTTGATATACTTCTCTGGAAGGAGAGTTAAGGTTAAAAAGAAGCCATTTTCTGTGTCCAGCATGACTCCAAACCAAGACTGCTTTTCAGACACCTATCTCTTGGAGTATGTCTTCACTGCAAAGTTAGCCCAAGCTCTTATCCAGGTGTTGTCCCTCACTCACCTTCTAGCCACACACAAAAACCTCACCTGAGCTTAGTGGTGCTTTCAACCTGGTCTAGCTGGGGGTATGGGTTAGAGGCCAGGTGCTGCTTTTACTCAGTCTAGTAATCCACCCACTTTACAGTGAGGACAGTCTAAGCAACTTGAGTGCTGATATTCCTCCCATGCCTTCCCACAATTCTCCCTGTGGGCTCAGAAGAACAAACAAGTTCTCCCACAATTCACTGTAAAGAATCAGAGTGTCTCAGATTACTGCAGCATAAAGAACCATGGGATATGCCTAAAATTCTAGCAACACACAAGGGTATGAAGCACCAGTGAAGAGCAATAGGTCAGGTAGCGTCTGCCAGTGAGGCTGCTTGCTTTCTGGCTAGGCTAACCCAGGTGTGGACTGTGACGCTGGTTGGATTAGGGGGATCATTTATATTATTATTTAATATCAATATGTCAAAATTATAATAATTCATATGAGATATGCCATGCCACGTACTGTTGGGAATGTTATCCTTTGCTATGCATCAGTGATATTGTTACCTGGCAGCTCTGTATTCTTGGGGAACCAGGGCGCAAAACCCCTACTCTCTCTGGCTCATCTGAATCCACCCCCAGCCTCTGCTTGAGCCAGAAACCAAAAGCAATGAAAAGACTGTGAAACACACCTAAAACCCTCCAAACAAGGATGATAGGATTAAAACAACTCTCCTAGCCTCATCTACATTGAAGATGTAAACAGAGGCATCTCAATTAGCACATCAAATGGAGAACAGAAGCCAAATCTACATCGAAGATGGAACAAGAATTAGCATGGAGAATCGAGAATCAAGCTCCAAAGCAGGAACCGCACTGAACTAAGGGATTGGCAAAGCAGGGACGCACTGCAAACTTGCTAAGGGTGTAATCTACCCCTTCTTCCAGATCATTAATGAAGATGTTAAACAAAACCGGCACCAGGACCGACCCCTGGGGCACTCCATTTGTTACCGGCTACCAGCTAGACATCAAGCCATTGATCACTACCCATTGAGCCTGATGATCTAGCCAGCTTTCTAGCCATTTTATAGTTCTTTCATCGAACCCATACTTCTTTAACTTGCTGATAAGAATACTGTGGGAGACTGTATCAAAAGCTTTGCTAAAGTTAAGGTATATTACCTTCATCAGCCAACTCCCACTGCACCCTCGGATGCATTGCATCTGGCCCCATGGACTTGTGTATGTCCAATCTTTCTAAATACTCCTAAAGCTGTTCCTTCAGCACTGAGAGATGTTTACCTCCTCCCCATTCTGTGCTGCCCCATGCAGTAGTCTGGGAACTGACCTTGTCTGTGAAGACAGAGTCAAAAAAGGCATGGAGTACCA
>ML676869.1:15693-41509 GCA_007922155.1 Mesoclemmys tuberculata
TCAGTGAAGTCATTGGGAGCTTTTCCATTGACTTCAATAGGCACCAAATGTCGGCTGTGGATCCTCGTTAGTGCTGAAACCGTGATGTCAAACATGGCAGTTTTTGGACCCTAGAAAGGACCTTAGACATGATAGTACTGATGTAGTCAACCCTACAACACAGCTGTTCTAAACTAGCCCTAACTAATGAAACTGCAATTCAAGAGTAAAACAAAGTCACATTGTTCCCGTGTGCTCAACAGGAGACTTTGGAATGGTGGGAAACTGAGTGTGCAGAAGGAAGGAAACGCACAAAGACTTGCACTCCTGCAGTCGGCAATTAGTCACATGGTTCAGCAGTTCACATCTTCAATCAAAGGCATCGTTATTCAAGGGGCGAGTGCAGTAGTTTCCTTCAGGGGCTAAAATCACTTGTGCATAATTAAACAAATCGATAGGCTGATATACATCTAAGATGCCTCACCCCCTCCTTCCTAAAGGCGAATTTGCATATTTTGGTTTGACTTCAGAGGAATGAGGTTCTGGAACAGCCTTTCAAGGGGATTAGTGAGGGCAAATGAACTCTCTTTTTTCAGGACTGAGCTTGATATATTTGTGGAGGCAATGGTAGGAGAGAGTTGCCTACTTTGGCACATGGCCTATCTGCCACTCCAATTATCAGCTATCTTCTGCGTTCAGAGATGGGACACTAGACAGGGAGAACTCTGAGTTACTACAGACAACTTTTTCCCAGCTGTCTAGCTGATGAATCCCACTCAGACGCTCAGAGTCTAATTGGTCACCGTATTTGGGCTCAGGAAGGAATTTTCCCAGGTCAGAGGTGTATTGACCCCAGGGCGGGGTTCACTTCTTCTGGAGCATGGGGCCTGGGTCTTGTGCTAGTCTGAACTAGAGTCAGTGGTAGAATCTCTGTAGCTTGAAATCTTTATATGAAGAGTTGGGGACTTCAGTAGCTAAGCCCAGCCAGAGGTTACCACCCTCTTGCAGGGTGAGGTTCTGTTGTCTGTGATGTGCAGGAGGGCGCGATAGATGATCATGACGGTCCCTTCTGGACTTGAAGTCTCCGGGTCATGCTGGATTCAGACTGGCCACCTACATGTAAAAGACTTGGCTCAGGAGCTGGGCCAACAAAGATGATCAGCTTCACCCTGAAGCATGTGAGCAAAAAGCAGCCAGCCAAGCAGCTGAGAGAGAGCGCTCAGTGCCACCTCAGAGCCCTGGCCCACCCCTCCTGGTGTCCCATCCCCAGCTATGACCACTTCTGATGCTTCACAGCAAGGAGACAAAGAAATCAAACACAGAATCCTCCCAAAATACACTGAAGGGAAAAATCCATTCCTGTCCCCTGCCACTGGCTGCCAGAAACCCTGAAGCATGAGCTTTAGAAACATAATAATTATAGTCTATGAATCTATAGCAAGGATTCCTTATTATTGATAACAAGCAGACACTGCTGCACCTTCTGTTGCAATGGGATGCCCCATAAGACATGTGGAATATGAAGCCACACTGAGCCTTTGAACCACCCACACAAAGACTTTTGTGGGATCAAAGAGAGGGGGACATAATACAGCAGAGTCACAGCTCTGAATGCACCATTCAGCAGCTGTTGGGGAAAAGTCTGCAGGTAGGGGAGGAGCAGTGAGCGACAAACTGCATTTGCAAGTCCAGCAACTTGCAGACCTTTAGAAGCAACAGCCACAGGAGTGTGAGGAGAGAGAAAAGGATCATCTGCATGAAGTGGGAATGGAGAAAGTGTGCCAAATGCCCCCTAGTCCAGTAGGTGGGGGGAGACACCCTATCCCTTTTTTCCCTGGGTGTCATAAACTGCACATTATTTCCTCACTTTAGAGAAGGGGAGGACATGAGTATGGTTTTTAAATGTTTTTAAAATGGGGTGTGACTTGAGCCAGGTTAGGCAGGGAGACATACTGTGTCTGGCTCTCTTTCTGTTGCTGGGGAAGGCCCTGGACACTGTCACCCCTATGGACAGCAGAGACTATAGAGATTATGAGCAGTGTAAACAGGCAAAATGTGTTGCAAACATTTAAATTGACCCCCAAAGCGTACAGCAGGTAGTTTCAGGAGTTCAGGAAATAAGGTATATGAACTAAGTTGAGGTTGCAATGCAAATGAGAGGTCACATCAGAAACCAAGGGGTTGGTTGGGGTGTTACCATGACTGATGAGTCTTAAAAATAGATTTGAGGGAATAATTGAGTTTTCAGTTTGGTGGCCAAAATGAAAAATCCAAATAATAATTCCATTTATTTCTAACCAAAATTGAATTTTTTGGTTTTTCTTCACAAAGCAAAAAACTAAAAAAATGAAAATCATTCTGTGTCAAACCAAATATTTTGTTTGTTCTGAAACAAAAAAATAAATCAGTGTCTCATTTAAGTTTTTTCATCCTTTTGTGCTTTTTACAAATATTGTTACATTTTGAAACACGGTTGAAAAAAAACCTTGTTTCAAAATGTTTTGAAATTAAAAGTCAAAACAATTCATATCAGAAATGTCAGAATGAACAATTTTGTCTCCTTCCTAAATTTTTTCCTCCTTTTTTACTTGGGTGAAACTATTTGCCAAATTGGACCAGACTTCACTAATAGTTTCATCTCTCTGAGACTGCATTGTTGATGAAGTACTAGTCTACTGAAGAATATTACTCAGTTTTATTTACGAGTTAATAAATTTGGAGCAGTTGTAGAAACTCTGCTCCCCTGATGGAAAATAGATCAAATAGATAACAATCCTAGAGAAGTGAACATAACAGGGAACCTGGCATATCCTGATGTGAATAGTTGGCCTGGGTTTGACAGAAAAACTAACAGGGATGGAAGGGATCAGAGAACAAGGATTGGGCCCAAACGGAGACCCCACCCCCCAACCAGAGGAGAGGACCCACTGTAATGATCAGTGTATAGAGCGCCTCCACCTATAGATGTTGCTGTATCTTTATCTTAGTGCTAAATTGTTGTTCTTGTGTTTGTCACGCTGGCTGGATTGGGGTGGGGGGCCATTTATTGTATTATTTAACATCAGTATGTCAAAATCATAGTAATCTATGTGAGATATGCTGTGTCAGGTACTGTTAGAAAGACTGTAATGTGCTAAGATGATGGCATTTGTGTTCATGTGTTATATGTGTAATGGAAGTTATGGCTATGGTTGCTATATCCGTATTTCAAATTGTGCTGTGCCTGGGCAACTCTCCAGCCAGGATGGCTGCAGCACTAGCCTGCTTAATGGCCCATTAAGAAACCCACAAGTACAAGGGGCCCAGGGGGAGAAGCCAGGGTTATACCTGATGAGTCACCAGGACTTACTCATGTGACTCTGGACTCCATTTTGGTTCCTGTGAAATTCCACAAGCAGCATGGCAAGGGCCAGAAGACATAAAAGGCAGGGGCCCGGGATTCATTTAGTCTTCAGCCCTCTTCAGCTTTCAGCCTCCTATCTACCTCTGGATCAACTCATCTACAACTGAACTGAAGCTGTGAAACAAAGGACTGAGACCCATCCAGGTACTGGATGTATACCAGAGGGACTATACAAGCCTGAAAATTCCACAATTCTTCTAGAGACCTGATATATATGGACTTTCAAATCATTTGTATATATCTGATTGCTTTATCCTTTAACATTTCTCTTATAGCTTGTTTCTTTCTTTTTATAATAAACCTTTAGTTTTAGTTACTAAAGGATTGGCTGGCAGCGGGGTATTTTGGGTAAGATCTAAACCAACATTGATCTGGTACTGTGGCTCACCCTTTGGGGTCAGGAGAAACCTTTTTGGTAAAGAGCATAGAGTTTAAATAACTGGTCTCTTTACTGGACCTTGTGGCTGATTGGGAGCCAGAGACCGGAAAGCAGTAAGGGGGGGCTGCGTGTATTTATATACTGGCTTCTTGATAACCTGGGTGGAGAATCAGAAGCACTGTTTGTGGCCGGTTGGGAAACCTGACTTCAGTGTCACCCACCAGTGCTGGGAGAATCTGCTCTCCTTTTACAGCCTGCCCTGACCTTGGCATTTGCAGGTAGCTGACCTAGGCACAGACAGGTCACAGTGTTATGTTGTATTTGTTCATAGAGGTTTAGAGAAAGTATTAGTCCTGCATGCTGTGCTGGAAATGGTACTGGCAATGTTCCACTAAATCCTTGTTATTCTATAAGCAGCTATTACAACTGTTGGCAGCAGCTTCCAGACGACAAAGGCACTTTTGTCTGAGAAGAAATGTTCTTGTTGTGTGGATGCGACTGGAGTCTATGAGCAGGTGACAGACTTTCAGCTGTTGCTCTCGGTGACTGAGTGGACTGAAGAGAAAGCAGTGTGCTTGGATGGTGATGCCGGAAAATTTTATCAGGAGCCAGTGTGGAGAGTGCATCGTACAAACAGATGTACAAACACGTGGTAGCTATGACGAGGGATTGGCCCTTTGAAAAGTGGAAGGAATGGCCAGCCGGGAGGTGGCAGGGAGGAGAACCCCTGCATAGTTATATGCATGCTTGGAGGTGACTGCTATAGGGCTTTCCCTGACCCACCTTGGCTGAGAGGTGGCTCATGTGAAGTAGAAGCTGCTGCACTGAATCTGGAAGTGGGAGTGCAAAGAGGGGCCTATGGCCAGGTGGAAGCTGTGAGAGAATCCTGTCTGAAAAGGCAGTTTGGCCACAATTTAACAGATATCAGCTGGTAATTCCCAGCCTCAGGGTGACTCCTTTATACCAGATGTAGTTCAGCTGTTTCTTAATATGGCTTAGGCTTTTCATCTCCAGCCTCCTGAAACAGCTTAGACCCATCAATGGCCCTCTTGTTTGGCAACAAAGCTTCAAATGGCTGGGTTTTGACATAGCAGGTGTTGGGAAATTTGCATCCCACCTCCCTGAAGTCCTCAGGGAACCCACCCAGCAAGCCAGGACCCCAAAAAGTATTTAACACGTATTGTCACAGAAGTCCATGACTGTCTGGCACATTTCTATATTTCAGGTCCTCACGCTATAATTACTGTAAGGTGGGAGCACAACTGATTGAAAGACCATTCTCAAAGAGTAGTTATCAGTGGTTCGCTGTCCAACTGGGATGGCACAGCTACTGGGGGTGGTCAGTCCTGGGTTCGGTTCTAGTATTTTAATTAAGGACTTGGATAATGGAGAAGAGTATGTGTGTAGAATGTGGAGAGAGCACAAAGCTGAGAGGGGCTGCAAGCACTTCGAAGGACAGGACTGGAATTCAAAATGCCCTTGACAAATTGGAGAACTGGTCTGTCTTCAAGAAGATGAAATGCAGTAAGGTGAAGTGCAAAGTACTTCACCTAGGAAGGAAATATCAAATGCACAACTACAAAATGGGAATTGGCTAGGTGGCAGGACTGCTGATAGGTTACAGTGAATCACAAAACTGAAGATGATATGGTTTATCGTATGATATTGAATGTGGTTATAGAGAATCACAAATTGAGTATGTGGGATGCAGTTGCAAAAAAGACTAATATAATTGTAGGGTCTTGTGGTGCTGTATAAAAGATGACCATTTATATCACGGTTTTTATCACTCTTGCACAATTGTGAGAAATCCTGTACAAAGTATGGCACACCCCCAAACTGCTGCCCTCGCCCACACTCTGCCCACTGAACAGTTCCCAAAAGACCTGGCACCCAGTGCTACCCTGCTGTGCTGTGTCCCCAAATGCTGCTCCTCCAAGGAACCCCCACCCCACTTCATCTGAGAAACAGCAGCCAATGCCATGTTGCACCAGGTAGGCTCCAAAAACTCCTGCCCTTTCCTTCATCCCCCTTCGGCGCCCTTGCCACGTGTGCAGCACCCCCTCTCCTCTTGGGCCCCCTCCTCTCCACACACACCCTTCCCCTGAGGCCCTGCTACTCTTCCCCGCTGAGCTGAGAGCCCCCCACCACTTGAACAAATAAAAAAAACTAGGGGGGAAGCATTCGCTGCCCACAGGTGCCCCTAATTGCCGCCAGCCGGCTGCTTACCTTGTGGGAGCGCTCTGAGGGGCTCCGGGCCAGGTGGAGGGGATCTGTTCCTCCCGGCCATTTATTGCTCAGCTACCTGGCCATGCATAGCTGAGACTGGCCCTGAGGACTGGACAGCGTAGTGGTGCCTGCCCCTGCCACACACTGAGTGATCCAATTCCAGGCCAGCCCTGCAGTGGCTTGGAAGGGAGGAAAGGGGTTTTAAAGTATTGGCCATGTGAGGGCATATGTGGGCTCCCCTCAGGGACTGCACTGGCATCCTGGCTGACCTGCTTTCAAGAGAAGGAGATGCTGAGAACTGGGAAACTTCGGCTTGATTTTTATGCAATGGATGTGTGACTCAGTTTCCCCACTCACATGGTATGGTCACTCAGCAGCTGTGGAGGAGTTAATCTCTTTCTTGAGATAGGACAAGCAATGCAGCAACTGGGAGGAAGGCACGTTTGCACTGCGTACTATCAATAACTGACAACGTGTGAACTGAGCTTTAGAATAAGGCAATACCAAATTCTATAGAATCAACATAATTAAAGTTATCTTTATTGGCTAGCGATTCCATCATGATTCAAAGGGCAAGTGCAGTAATTTCCTTCAGGAGCTGAAGTCACTTGCGCACAATTAAACAAAGCGTTAGACTGATATATGTCTGGGAAGCCTTAACCCTCCTTCCTGGCCTAGGGGAATTTGCACATTATAGTTTGACTTCAGAGGAATGAGCTTCACGAACAGCCCTCCAAGGAGAGCAGTGGGGGCACATAAACTCACTTGTTCCATAGAATCATAGAAGATGGGGTTGGAAGGGATCTCAGGAGGTCATCTAGTCCAACCCTCTGCTCAACGCAGGACCAACCCCGACTAAATCATCCCAGCCAGGGCTTTGTCAAGCTGGGCCTCAAAAAAGCAATAAGGACGGAGATTCCACTACCTCCCTAGGTAACTCATTCAAGTGCTTCACCACCCTTCTAGTGAAAACGTTTTTCCTAATATTCAACCTAGACCCGCACCCCCACTGCAACTTGAGACCACTGCTCCTTGTTCTGTCATCTGCCACCACTGAGAACAGCCTAGCTCCATCCTCCCCGGAACCCCCCTCCAGCTAGTTGAAGGCTGCTCTCAAATGCCCCTCACGCTTCTCTTCTGCTGACTAAATAAGCCCAGTTCTCTCAGCCTCTCCTCATAAGTCATGTGGCCCAGCCCCCTAATCATTTTCGTTGTCCTCCGCTGGACTCCAATTTCTCCACATCTTCCTGCAGAGAGGCCCATAACTGGACACAGTACTCCAAATGTGGTCTTCCCCAGTGCCAAACAGAAGGGAATAATCACTTGCATTGATCTGCTGGCAATGCTCTTCTTGGCAACAAGGGCACTGTTAACTCATATCAAGCTTCCTATCCACTGTAACCCCAAGGTCCTTTTCTGCAGAACTGCTGCTTAGCCAGACTTCAAAGAAATTCAGGACCTGGTTCTGTTTGGGTCACAATCTCATGTCAGCTTTTGGATGGGGTGAGAGCGACCCCTCTCCCCTTCCTTGGTCAGTATCATCATTTGATATCATTTTCAGTTCCTTGTTTACCAGTCTCTTGAACAGGATCTTTCACATGTAGGTCACCATTTTCCACACTTTCAACTGGAATCACGGCCACCACCTTGCTCTGTTCTGCCTCAGTTTCCCTGGTAAGGACAGGCAGAAATCTGTCTTCCTAGCCACCAAGACCTGACTTGATCATAACGTCACTCAAAGAGCTGTTCATCTCATTTGATCATCGCCCCCGCTGTGTGTTTGGGTATTAACGATACTCCCTGCACATGCATGTTTCTGAACACTTCTGAATAAACATGGAAAAAGAAATGCTCCAGTCACATGGTTGTTACCATGCATGGTATTTTCCTGGGACACTCAGATGCTATTGGACACAGATAACACAAGTTGTGACCTCATATCAGATGGCTATGTGATAGTGAGCAGCCAGTGTTCAGATATAAAGCTGGTTGGACTGAGGCTCTCCTGTCTGCAGCAGCAGCTGGATAGGAAGGTGCATCCAGAACTCTCCAAGTGTCCGAAGCTGAAGCCAGAAGCAAAGGTATAAATTGTTAATTTATTATTATGCTGTCTCTGGGCAGCTGATGAAAGGAACTACAGAAGAATGATAGAGAGATTGTGGGTTTAGTTGCACGGTTCCCATGAGCTCACCACATCCCCTGAGATGATTTAACAGCAGCTGCAGAATGAATTTAATGGTCAAAGAGAAGAGATGCTATTGCTGCCACCAGGAGTGCGAGTGCACCTCCTCTATGTAAGAAAGGTGATTTGTGAGGGATTTCGGGGAGACCACAGCACATAGGATAGGAAGGGTAAGGAATATTTACTGTGTAGGAAGAGACCGTAGATACCACAGGACTGAAGACCCAACCCCTTTTTATCTCAACTATTTAGCCAATATTTGGGGTCTTTTGGATGGTTTCCATTAGGTGGAGATATCGATGATAGAGTTAGGTATTTCTCTGATGCCATCCTGATTATTTACAAAGTCCTGGTTCCCTCAACGCATCAGGAATCAAACAACTGGAGGAAGTTTCCTTGTTCACAATTCCAAGCCTCTTTCCAGCCAGTGCTCTGTCCAGAAACCTCTCTCTTGGCTTTTTCTCAGGGCTATGTGACCCATGCTTCTCTTGCTGTGTCCTTGGCTTTCTGTCTCTCTTTCCCTGCTTTCTGGCTCCTTCTGACTCACAGACACACACTGCTCCTCACAAATCAATGCCCAGCCCTTCTGTCTTTTTATGCTGTCTCCCCGCAGTTGATGAAAGCAGCTAGAGAAGAATTACAGAGAGATTGTGGGTTTAGTTGCATGGTTCCCAAGAGCTCACCACATCCCCTGAGATTATCTGACAGCAGCTGCAGAAGGAATTTAACTCTCAAAGAGAGACGATGCTATTGTTACCACCAGGAGTGAGAAAGCCCCACCTGTCTGTAGGAGAGGTGATATCTGAGCGCAGGGGTAGAACACATGCCTAGGAAGGGGAAGGAATATTTACTTTACAGGAAGAGACAGCAGATACCACAGGAATGAAGAACAAAACTCTTTTTTAGCCCAAGTATTTAACCAATATTTGGGGTCTTGTGGGTGGTTTCCATTAAGAGGAGATATAGATGATAGACTCAGGTATTTCTCTGATGCAATCCTGATTATTTACAAAGTCCTGATTCCCTGAACACAGCAACAATCAAACAACTGGAAGAAGTTTCCCTGTTCACAATTCCAAGCCTCTTTCCAGCCACTGCTCTGTCCAGAAACCTCTGTCTCTTGGCTTTTTCTCAGTGTTATGAGACCGGTGCTTCTCTTCCTGTGTCCTTGGCTTTTTGTCTCTCTTTCCCTGATTTCTGGCTGCTTCTGACTCACAGACACACACTGCGCCTCATGAATCAATGCCCAGCCCTTCTGTTTGCATCCAGTGTGGTCTTCCAGTGGGTAGCTTCCATTTTTTCAGCTGTCATTAAGGAGGGAAGGGATTTGGGTAGAAGGTGTGAGGGAGGTTGGGGTAAGAAGTGGAGGGGAGGGAAGGCCATTTCAGACATTATTTCCTCATTATGAAGGGCTGTTATGGAATTGTCTCTTCAAGGGAAGTGATGGAAACATCATCATGGAGGAGAAATCCAAGAGTGCTGAGAACAGACCATAGGGAACTGTAATGGAATCCATTTACCGCAAGTACACCTGCTTGTGGCTAGGTCTGGGAATTATCTCTCACCCCAGCTGGTGCCCCCTGCCACTGGTTACTCACACCATGACCCCCAGTAACCCATCTGTGCCCAGGGTAGCCCACTGATAATGCCCGGGTCAGGGCAGGCTGTAAAAGGAGAGCGAATTCTTCCAGCACTGGTGGGTGACACTGCAGTCAGACTTCCCAACCAGCCACAAACAGTGCTTCTGATTCTCCCACACTGGTTATCAAGAAGCCACTGTGCAAATACACACAGCCCCCTTTACTGCATTTCAGTCTCTGGCTCCCAAACTGACACTAAGTCCAGTAAAGAGGCCAGTTGCTTTAACTCTGTGCTCTTTACTCCAAAGATTCCCTCTGATCCCAAAGGATCAGCCACAGTACCAGCTCACTATAAGTTTGAATCTTACCCGAAATACCACGCTGCCAGCCAATCCTTTAGTAACTAAAACTAAAGGTTTATTAATAAAAGAAAAACAAACAATAAGAGAAGAGTTAAAGGCTTAAAGCAATCAGATATATACAAATGATTTGAAAGTCCATATACATCAGGTTTCTAGAACAATTGTGGAGTTGCTGGTTTGTATAGTCCCTCTGGTATACATCCAGTAACCGAATGGGTCTAAGTCCTTCAGTTCAGTTGCAAAATGTGTTGATCCAGAGGTGTGTCCGCAGCTGGACAAGAACAAAGAACAAGACAAAGACAAAATGGTTTCTGTGGGTTGATCTTATATACCCTCTGTCGCTGGCCATGTGGCTTATGGAACTTTACAGGAACCCAAATGGAGTCCAGAGTCACATGGGCCAATCCTGGTAACTCTTCAGGTATGCCTTTAGTTCCTTCCTGGCTCTTTGGCTTCTGTAAAGGTCTTGATGGGCCATTAAGTGGGCTATTGTCCTGCAGCCTCTCTGTCTGGGGTGTGTCTTCTACAGCACAGTTTGAAATACAGGGATATCAAAGATCTCCATAACTTTCCTCACACATATTTATTATACATGAACACAAATATTATCTTCTTATTCAGCATATCATAACCTTTCTAACAGTACCTGACATGGCATGTCTCCCATGAATCATAATGATTTTGATATATTAATGTCAAATAACACAAATGTCCCCCCCGTCCCAATGCAGTCCGCATGACACCCGCAACGCGAGACTGGTGTAGAAGGGAGTAATTGAAGCTCCTGAATACACCTCAAGGGCCCCCCAGTCTTGACAATGCATCAGCCACCGGGTTTTCTTTACCCTTAATGTGAACTATGTTCATGTCACATTCCTGTAAGGCTAAACTCCAACGGAGCAGCCTTGAATTGGTCCCCTTGGCTTTGTGCAGCCATACCAACGGAGCGTGATCACTTAACACAGTAAACTTCCTGTTGTATAAATAGAGTTGAAGTTGTTTTATGGCCCAGACAATTGCATAGCATTCTTTTTCTATAGTAGCATAATGCTGTTCAGCAGGTGTCAGTTTTTTGCTCAAGTATGCGATGGGATGTCGCTTACCCCCCTCCCCATCCTGCATGAGGACAGCTCCTAGCCCCATGTTAGAAGCATCTGTGCATAGGAAGAATGTTTTTTCAAAATCAGGGCTGACCAATACAGGCTCCTTAGATAAGGCTTCTTTTATCTTTTGGAAACCCTGCTCACAGGC
Organism: Mesoclemmys tuberculata; assembly: GCA_007922155.1. Classification (NCBI taxonomy): domain Eukaryota; kingdom Metazoa; phylum Chordata; order Testudines; family Chelidae; genus Mesoclemmys; species Mesoclemmys tuberculata. The sequence continues at coordinate 27,059 of ML676869.1, forward strand.
CTCAGTCCACTTTACCATGTCTGGGTTTCCCTTTTTGGTGAGGTCTGTTATGGGAGCTACGATGTCACTAAACCCCTTTACAAATCTGTGAAAGTAGTTGGCCAGCCCAATAAATGATTGGACCTGCTTCTTTGTCATAGGCTCCGGCCAGCCCTTTATGGCTTCCACTTTTAAAGGATCAGGGCGGACTAGCACACTGCCCACCCTGTGCCCCAGGTATGACACTTCTGCAGCTCCCAACATGCATTTGGAGACTTTAACAGTAAGGTTGGCCTCTCTGAGTCTTTGCAGCATGACCCCCATGTGGTATAAGTGATCTCCCCAGGAATGGCTGAAAATAGCCAAGTCATCTATGCAAAGTCCTGCAACCCCTCCAGAACCTCATTTATGAGCCTCATGAAGGTAGCGCCGGAATTTCTTAACCCAAATAGCAGAACCTTGAACTCATATAGCCCAGAATCCACTATGAAAGCTGATTTTTCCCGGGCATCAGCGTCTAAGGGGATTTGCCAATATCCCCGAGTTAGATCTAGTGTGCTTATGAACTTGGCACCCCCTACCTGGTCCAATACCTCCTCTATGCGGGGTGTACGATACGGGTCAGGCTGTGTGATTGCATTCAGCTTTCTGTAATCTACACAAAACCTCATGGTTTTATCCTTCTTGGGCACCATTACAATGGGAGATGCCCAGGGGCTGTTAGATTTAACAATTATCCCCATTTCCAACATGCTTTCTACCTCCTCTTGGATCTCCTTTTGCATTTCCCCCTTGGCCCGATATGCTCGGCTCGGCATCGGGCCTGTGTTTTGAATGGAGTGTACAATCTTGTCAGTTAGACCTGGCAGATTGGAGAACGCTTGCCTGTGGTGCTTTAACAGGGCTAACATCTCCTGCCTCCGGGCAAGATCCAACCCTTCCCCAAACTCAATGCTCTCTAGTGGAGTTTCTCCTTTGCTTTCAGCAACTAAGTCAATCAAATGTTCCTTCATCAGCACAACAAATCATGTTGATGGCTGCCTCCCTTTCACAATACATCTTCAGTCTGTTAGCAACTAAGTCAATAATGTTCCTTCATCAGCACAACAAATCATGTTGATGGCTGCCTCCCTTTCACAATACATCTTCAGTCTGTTAGCATGTACCAGCTGTTCAGCTCCTCTTCCACTCGGCTTTCTGACCCTATAGGTAACCTCATTAACCCTCTCTGCAACCTCATACAGACCGTCCCAGATGTCCTGCATTTTATTTTTTCTCACTGGGCTTAGGACAAGCACCCTATCCCCGATTTCAAAAGCTCTCTCTTCAACATGCCTGTCATACCAAGCCTTCTGAACCTCCTGACTTCTCTTAAGATTCTGCTGAACCAGCCCCATCATGTCTTGCAGGTGCTCTCTAAACTGTGCCACATACTCCCCCACTGGCCGTCTTGGCATCTCTATGCTACCCTCCCATGAATCCCAAATCAAATCCAGGGGTCCCCTGACATGTCTCCCGTAAAGCAGCTCAAAAGGAGCAAACCCTGTAGATTCTTGGGGTACACTTCTGTACACATGCAGCAAATAAGGTAACAAGACATCCCAGTCATTCTGGCGCCTGTCCACATACATCTTCAGCATAGCCTTCAATGTCCCATTAAATCTCTCCACCAAGCCATTGGTCTCTGGGTGATAAGGGGCAGCTTTCAGGTGTCCCACACCACACATCTCCCACAGCTGTCTGAACACAGCTGACATAAAATTGGCTCCGCAGTCTGATAAGATCTCTTTGGGAAAGCCAACCCTGCTAAAAATAGTAAACAGAGCAGTGGCCACTGTTTCAGCCTCAACATTAGACAAAGCTACAGCCTCAGGGTACCTGGTTGCAAAATCAACCAATACCAGAATATATCTTTTCCCGTTCCTGGACGGCTTAGGGAGTGGCCCTACAATATCTACAGATACCCTGGCAAATGCCTCCCCCATGATGGGCAAAGGCTGTAGTGGCACTTTTTAGGGCCCTTCACACTCTTGTGCGTCTGACACATGTCACAGCTCCTGCAATAAGTCTTCACTGAGTCATCCAGGTGAGGCCAATAGAAGTTTTGCTTCAGCTTGTCACCAGTTTTCTCTATGCCCAGATGCCCTGCTAACGGACCATCATGAGCCAACTTCAGTAACTCCCCCCTATACTTCTCGGGAACTACAAGTTGCTTGTACTTCCTGTCATGAGGCTGCTTTTTCCCCACTGGAGGTTCTCTGTACAGCAAGCCCTCATACACGAAAAATCTGCCTTCTCCTTCTCTTGCTGGGGCTAGGCTACGTGCCTCCGCTCTGGCCCCCTCCAAAGAAGCATCCTCCTGCTGAGCCCTAACAAACTCCTTCTGAATTTCACTCAAATTCAGAGGCACATCTCAGGCACGTCTCATGCACATCCAATTCACTTCCAGCTGGCAACATCGGAGGAGATTCCTCATTATCAGACAGGGTATCTGTCTCAACACCACATCTTCTCTGTGATCTAGTAATGACATTGACATTACTATTAACATTTACAATGTCATTCCCTATTAAGACATCCAGAGGGAGGAGCGTCCTCACTCCTACCACCATGTCACCCTTAAAATCTTCCCATTCCAAGTGGATTTTTGCTAAAGGCACCTTTACCTTGTACTCAGAAAGTGCTACCAAATTCACACTCCTATTTGGCAAATAATCCTCCTCCTGGACCAATTCCTTCTTAATTAAGGTAATTTCTGAGGCGGAATCCCTCCATCCAGTGCACACAATCCCATTGACCCTGGCACTCTTTATGAATTCCTCATTGCCCCTTCCTGTCTCTGCCCTCACATAGTTAGTGAGGCAGCCTCCACCCCTACCCCCTCCGCCCCCGCTGGGGATTTCCAAAGTGGCAGCATTAACCACCGCAGTGCTCGCCTCCTGACCCAAGGTGGCGGGATTCCCTTGCATCTGGCCAGTCTCTGTACTTAAAGAGACAGCATTTGAATTAACTGTGGGCCGGGGGATTGCTGGCTTTGGATTACTCCTGTCCCCAAGGTTTGGACAATTTGGCTTTATATGGCCTGCTAGTCCACACTGGAAGCATGTGGCCGATTTCCCCCCTTGGTGAGCGCTCCTAGTCTCTGGGTTGGTATAAGACTTCCTAGCCAAGTTGGGGATAGTCTTATTCTTGGGCGCATCCCCTCTCCTTACTTGTGATGAATAGGGGTTGCTTTTCCCTTGCGGCTTGTGCCCCTCTTTGTTCCTATTTTCCATGAAAGCATCTACAATCTGTGCAGCTTCCAAAATGGTATCAGGGCTTTTATCCAGAACAGCTTAACATTTCTAAATTGCAGCCTATAAGATTCAGGAGTGATTTTAAACCTTTGCAATACTGCGTCTTTAAACTATACATAATCTAAAGCATCAGTTAAATCCATTTCATTAAATACTTTCCTGACTTTTCCAGTCAATTTGGTGAGGAGAACAGGCATCCTCCTCTCATTAGGAACCTGATGAATACTGCAGAGTCTTTCAAAAGCAGACAAAAACTCCTCAATATCCTCATTATCTCTGTAAACGGGACAGATCCTTTCTAGATCTTTGGTGGTGGGGAACGAAGAATTCTCAGATGGCTGTGATGATCCTTTTTTCCTTCCTGGGCCCGCAGTTGGAGTTCGAGTAATTCCATCTGTCTCTGATGCTCCCTTTCAGCGATTTCTTCTTTTCTCGTATCATCCTCTGCCTTTCTCCTATCGTCCTCTGCCTTTTCTTCCATCTGTCTCCGATGCTCCTTTTCAGCGATTTCTGCCTTTCTCCTGTGCTCTTCCTCAGCTGTCTGTTGCTTTTCGCACAAGCGAAGTTCTGCCTTTTCTCTCTCAATTTGGAGATTCCATTTACCTGGATTGGCTTGCTGCCCATTTTCTGCAGTTGCTCCTTCGGTAGGAGAGTCAGCTGGGGATCTTGTTTCTAGGTCCTTGTCCCTGAGCAGATCTCTCATTTTCTGCTCTGAGATCTCCGCTTTAAGAGCTACTTTTCCCTCTTTACATAATTGTTTAAGCTGCTTCGCGTTCATATCCTCATATGCTTTTTGCTCACTCATCTCGAATAACTTTAATCTTTAACACTCTCAATATCAAATTTTAAAATTTGGAATCTCGTGGGGTTCTGGTCCAAAACCCAAATGTTCTGGTTCTGTGGATCCTGCTCCGACTACGCCACTGTAACCCGTCCGTGCCCAGGGTTGCCCACTGATAATGCCAGGGTCAGGGCAGACTGGAAAAGGAGAGCCGATTCTCCCAGCACTGGTGGGTGACACTTTAGTCAGACTTCACAACCAGCCACAGACAGTACTTCTGATTCCCCCACATTGGTTATCAAGAAGCCACTGTGCAAATACACACAGCCCCCTTTACTGCATTTCTGTCTCTGGCTCCCAAACTGACACTAGGTCCAGTAAAGAGGCCAGTTATTTAAACTCTATGCTCTTTATTCAAAGATTCCCTCTGATCCCAAAGGATCAGCCACAGTACCAGATCACTATAAGTTTGGATCTTACCCGAAATACCACGCTGCCAGCCAATCCTTTAGTAACTAAAATTAAAAGTTTATTAATAAAAGAAAAACAAACAATAAGAGAAGTGTTAAAGGCTTAAAGCAATCAGATATATACAAATGATTTGAAAGTCCATATACATCAGGTTTCTAGAACAATTGTGGAATTGCAGGCTTGTACAGTCCCTCTGGTACACATCCAGTAACTGGATGGGTCTAAGTCCTTCAGTTCAGTTGCAAAGTGTGTTGATCCAGAGGAGTCTCCGCAGCTGGACAGGAACAAAGAACAAGACAAAGACAAAATGGTTTCTGTGGTTTGACCTTATATACCCTCTGTCACTGGTCATGTGGCTTATGGAACTTTACAGGAACCCAAATGGAGTCCAGAGTCACATGGGCCAATCCTGGTAACTCTTCAGGGATGCCTTTAGTTCCTTCCTGGGCCTTTGGCTTCTGTAAAGGTCTTGATGGGCCATTAAGTGGGCTATTGTCCTGCAGCCTCTCTGTCTGGGGTGTGTCTTCTACAGCACAGTTTGAAATGCAGGTATAACAAAGATCTTCATAACTTTCCTCACACATATCACACATGAACACAAACATTATCTTCTTATTCAGCATATCGTAACCTTTCTAACAGTACCTGACATGGCATGTCTTACATGAATCATAATGATTTTGATATATTAATGTCAAATAACACAAATGTCCCCCCTGTCCCAATGCAGTCCGCATGACACCCCCACTCTCTCTTCACAACTTGGGATGCTGTCTCATCATGAGTCCGGATACTCCTTCTTTGTGACTCAGCTCTCTGGCCAGGCCACTGTATAGTCCCCGCTTTCCAGGGAAGAAAGTTCCCTCAGACAAGCTGTCCATGTGCTGTCGCAGGCAGTCCTCTGCTCCCACCCCAGGCCCAGTGCCCGTTGGCCAGTGGCTGAGAGGGGAACCAGGCCCTGCCTCCTACTCCTGGTTCCAGCCAGGCACCCTGTGACTAGCAACCGAGCTCTGCTCAGTCTCGGTGCTGTTTTGTGTTCCCCTGGGTTTCCTCTTACCCCCCGTCTCTATCTCCAGGCCTGTCTCTGGGCTTATCACCAGCGCATTCTCTGCTCCCTCTGGTTACTTCACCCCCTCAGCTGCGTGTCAGACTCCCCAGTCCAGGGCAGGGTCCCAGCGCTTACTCTCCCCATGGATCTCCTCCTTGTCCCTGCCAACTCCCTTCCCGCTTAGGAGAGACCATAGACCTCCTCCCTGCACCCCCTGCCTGCCGGCACCTCCTGGCTTTATAATCCTATTTACTCCTCGCCTCCGGCCTTCATCTGCCAGTGGGACATATCAAGCCCTGCTTCCCCTCCAGGTGCAGCAACTAAGGTTAATTGGCTCCTTCGGGCACACGTTAACCCACTCAGGGCTTCTGTGGGGTGGACACCGGGTCACAAGAACCATCCAAGAGAGATGACACCTGATGGGGCTTCTACTTCTCTGCATGAATAAACTCTGACGCCGTCTTGGGAAGAAGTGAAAACTTCCAAAAGCCACCAAAGACTAGAGTGCGTGTGAAGTAGAGACCCTGAGACCTTCCCCACACACTCAGCCCCTCTCCAGACCTGAAGGACATGGAAGGGGCTGTGGTGAAGGTGGCTCTGGGTGAACTCAATAGCAAGGATTATTCAGTGTGAGTATGTCCCTAGGGGTGATCAGCACAGGGGAATCTGGAAAAGACAAAAAATGTGTCTCTCTTCCCACTCCTTTGTCCTCCCCTCAATCAGACTGGAGAGATCCACAACACATGTACCAGATCTCGTGTCCACACATCAGAGACTGACACAAATTAGAGATGGAAAAGCCCTCTGGTCAGTAGGTGTCGTCTAGTCCACCCACCTGGGGCCAATGCCGAAATGTTCCCCACAATCTATTCCTTGGGGCTTTGGCCTGTGGGGTTTCCAGTATCTCACACATGATGGTGCTTCAGTCGTGTCCCTGGGGGAGATGATTCCACAGAGTAATCAGTCTCTCACTGTTAGCAAATGTCTCCTGAAATCCTGCTTTCAATTTCCCTTTGCTCTGTTTCATGACCCAGCAAATTCAGCCCTGGGCCTCCTGCACAGGATGCTGATACATATGGGCAGCTGGTGAAGCTACCCCTAGGGAAGGCTAGCTCCCCGTCCTGCCTCTTGCACCCCCAGGTCCTCCCCATACTCCATCCCAGGCCCCTTCCCAAGCCCAGAGGTTCACTGCCGCTTGCCTCAAGTCCCTGGCTGGCTGAGTAGGCCGACTGAATCCCTAGGAGGTGAGGGGAGAGGAGACACAGCCAGAAGGGGGTGGAGGCGGTGGTCTGGCAAACACAGAGAAGCCCTGCAGCAGTGACAAGTCGACTCAGATATGGGGCGGACAGGCTGAGAGCAGATTCAGACCGTAGCATTACCCTAGGCCAGCCAGGTAGGCAGCAACAGGCAGAGAGTGACGTGAAATTGGAACTGCGACCAGAGCAGAAACGTTAGAACGCTGGAGGCAGCCCCGCGCTGCCTGTGTGCCTGGCGTGCTGAGTTTTATATGCTCCGTGCAGATAGGATCCCGGGTGGCTGAGTGGAGCCTGCATGGAGCATAAAAACTTCTGCCTTCCCAGCAGGGAGGGCAGGGAAATAGGCGGGGTCACCACAGGCCCTCAGGGGAATCTCAGTCTTTCCCCACCTTTAATACTAACCGCCCATGCCGATGCACCTCCATCCAGACCTGCCGCCCCCACTGGAGTCCTGGCTTCCCCATACAGCAATACTACAACTCATGCTCTGTAACTTTTCTCCCATCACAGAGCCTGTTCTCAGAGCAAGAGCTGCAGCCGACTGCTCTTCGGGACACTCCTTCCTGTCGAGCGATTCAGTCAGAGCCACCAAGAAGAGGGACATTCCCAGCAAAGTGCACAATGAATAAGATCATCATCTACCAGGATCCAAACTTCGGGGGACTGTCCAAAGAGTTCACCGGCGACGTACCTGACCTGCGGCAGGTGGATTTTGGTGACACCATTTCCTCACTGAAGGTCATCGGGCAGCCATGGCTGGCCTTCAGAGATCCTGGGTATACAGGACCGGTCTGTGCTTATGAGGAAGGTGAATATGGGGGTATAGATATGGATGACAACATCTCCTCTCTGCAGCTGGTGTCTGAAGACCTGGAGGATCCTCAGATCACCCTTTATGAGCACCCAAACTTTCAAGGGCAAAGTAAGGTGCTAACGGATGAGACCAACTTGTACACAGGATATTTTGGTGACAAGGCATCTTCTCACATTGTCCAGAGAGGTGCTTGGCTCCTCTATGAGCACCCCAACCGAGGAGGCTGGTATTATGTGGCTCGGTCAGGACAGAGGCTTCATGACTATAGGGTAATTGGATTCCACGACCAGTGTTCCCATGCACGTCCATTGCAACCTGGCCACCCCACTGTCACTGCCAAGGTCTTATGGGAGCAGCAGAAGGTGGAGAAGGAGAAGGAAATTGTGATTGATGAGATTGTGGGAACCAACATGACAGATCATGAGCAAACCTTCACCACCACCACCAGCAAGGAGTATGAGGTCTCCACCACTCACAGCTTCCACTTCAGTAGCTCCTCCACTCTCAGAATTGGAGCCAAGCTGGAAGTGAGGATCCCGTTTGCCTCCATCTCTGTGGAGACAGAAATATCCACCACCCTCACCTTTGAGAAAGGGAAGAGTGAGTCAACCACAACTAAGGAAAAAGTTGAGGTGTCTCTGCCAGCCAAGACCCCTCCCCACACGGAGCTGACCATCAATGTCCTGAGGAAGGAGGTCATCATTTCAGTGCCAGTGGAGCTCACCATTATCCAAGGCGGGAAGACGAAGACTGAATATGGGGAATACCGGAGCACATCAGGGCGCAGCATCCGCACCCAGTACACTGAGAAGAAGATCTAGGTTCCAGTAGGGAAGCATCCTTCCCCCTTCTGAGACCCTTGTGTTTCCTGCTTCTTTCACACAGCCCAGTTCATGTCTGCTTCCAAGAGAGGGCCAAGGGGGGCTAGTTTGTCATGTCCTCCCTCAGCCAGGCATGAACTGGTTCTAACACAGGCCTCCTCAATTGCTTACTGCCTCCACCCTACCCTGCAACACAGGGTGCATTAGCAAAGGGGACTTACAACCAGCCCCACTGCACTGTCCAATGGGGACGGCTGGGATCCCTCTGGAGGGTGTTTCAGAGTCCAAGGTGTAACTAGAAATCACTAAATTACCTGCTTTTCCTCTGTAGGTGAAAACATGAGCTGCTTACTCAGGTCTTACTCTCCCCTTGACTCCAATGAGATTTCTGTGTAAGGCTGTCAGGGTTGGGCCCAATATTGGAAACTGCCATTTGTAACAGTAGTTTTGTATTTTAGATAGAATGCTTCATACGCCCACAGCCCTCTGCAGATATTACCTACTTAATTCTCACAGTTCCCTTTTCAGAGAGGGAGCGCATTTCAATCCCTCTTCCAGGAAGTGATGCGACTGGCCGTGGGCTCCCCGTGAGCCGCTGGTGGAGCTGAGGTTAGAATTCAGGCTCTCTGGACTCCTGGCCCTGTGCTCATTTCTCTAGACCCCATTGCTTTCAATGGGCTTTTATTAGATATTTTCTTGGTGCTCTGGAACATGAGCTGGTATCTTGCTCCATGCCCCCCTACAGAGAGCTGCAGCACCAGCTTCTCCATACCCTGCACAGGGAATCTGGGACCTCACTTTTATCTGTCTCAGGTCCTGATGGGCCCCACATGACAATAGGATTTGAGCATCTCCCAACCATGAATGCATTTATCCTCACAGTACCCTACGAGCTAGGGCAGTGCAACCAGCCCACTTTCATATTTGGGGAACTGAGGCCCAGAGAGGCTAAGAGACTTGCCCAAGTTTGACAGTGGCAGAGCAGGGAATTGACCCTAAGAGTCAGGCTAGTGCCTTAATTCCAGGACTGCCCAGCCCAATAGCTCTGGATCTCCAAACCGATGTCCCTGGGAGTTGTGTTTACACAGATGCTCACAATAGCTTTGTTCCCATCGGTGTCTCCCTGGGAGATGCTGTTATGCAGTTTTCTGATGCTGAGAAATATCACGTGATGACGTTGTACTACAATTTGTTCTTCTGAAGTTACTTTTCTCTGCTTAATAAAATGTCTGGAGCTGGCACAGAACTGAAGGCTTTTCTTCCACGTAAAAATCAGGGGATGCGATGCCATGACAGGGAGGTTGCTGATTTGCCCTTTTGCTAGTGGATGGGCCTGGGCTCTGTGACCACACAGGGCTGAGATGCTCCTTTGACACAACTGGTGGAGGTTGGGATATTGCATCACCTCACGCGCAGCAAGGAGCTAGGACTAGAACGCTGCTCCTTCAGCTCCACAGCTGGTTGTACTCCTCCATCGACAGCAAACATGCTTCAGTTGCTCTTGCTAGCACTTTTCTTCTCTTTTCAAGGGGCTAGCTGGGTCTCTCTCTGTCACCCTCAGTCATTCACCCACATGCTCATCTGGTAGTGAACACTTACTCATGTGTCTGTCTCAACCACAGTATGGAATAAGTCCAATCTACGCTTACTTTTATGAAAAATGTGAAATGGCGCATTTGGTTTCATCTTTAAGTATTCCGAACAAGTCCATTTCTTTCAAAATATGTTTCAAATAAATAAAAATATGGATCAAGATTATCATCAAAACGATTATCAAAATTTTTCATTTATTGAAAATCCAGGTTTGGTAAATGAAAAAAAATTCCATAACCTTTTCAAATACAGTTTGGATAATTTAAAAAACAAAACAGAAAAATGGCACAGAAATCTTCATGAAAAACTAAACATTTTCATAATATTGACATTTTTTCTCTCTCTCTCACTTATTTTGAAAAAAGTTTATTCGTTGATGAAAAGCTTTTTGTTTGAAAAATGTTGACCATTTCTACTTTTGGGTGTCTTTACAGACTTTTTTGCAACTGTAACCCTTCTGCCAGACAAAGTCAGCACCAGCAAGGGTCGAGTTCTATATGTAAGGTTTCCTGTCAATGATACAACACTAAACCAGCTTGAGCCCCCACCCAGTCACCTGGGAAATCACACACTATTCCCGGGGCACCCCCAAATGGCAATACTTCCCCTCTCGCACGCGCAGAGTCTGGGTGTAGAAAGTAAACCTTTTAATAAAAGGAAGGAAGTAACACAGCACTGGTTTGTGCAAACAGAATTCATAAACACAAACATAAACACCATGCGCAGAACCCACCCCAGAGTAGGGGAGTACCTCTCCCTTCTCACTTTCACCTGCCTTATGACCATAGCTGCGCTGTCCATTTGTCAGTTGTAGGGCTCGGCCAGCTTCCTCTGCTGGCTCCCACCCACTACAGGCCTCAACCAGCCCCCTATGCTGGTTGTCAGTCTCTCAAGGTTCCCAGTTCCATTAGCCATTTCAGCTCTCAGTTCATGGGAAAACCCTCTACTGACACAGGAGCATCATCCCTGCTATTTAACAAAGCAGAAGACTCCAAGAGGAATCATTAATTCTACCTTTTAGCAGTGGGAGGAGATAGTCAATCTGTATCTGAGGGCAGCCCCTAGTCAGATTCAGAAGAAAGGCACCCCCACCCCCAAAACCCTTCCCTCCTTGCTCTTACAGTGCTCTGGCATCTAAAAGCCTACTATGTTCAGTTCCATTTAGATGAGAGTGAATCTTTCATCAGAAAAGGCTAAACACAGTTCTGCTGCCATTTGTTCGTACCATAGGAGGGAAACTTTTCATTAGTCCTGCAGGTAGCACTAAAGTGATTTGTAACCCAATGCCAGCCAAATGTTGATCCTGGACACTTAGTGATTAGTGTGGATCCTAGTGCGACATGGTATGCTTAATTTTCAGATTAATAAGGTTTCATGTGCAAGGTTTTTCATAAATAGAGTAGTTAAATACAAAGCTTAAAATTAACTATAATATATTCTACTTATTAAATTGGGAGCAGTTACTTAGAAGGCTGTAGACAAGAGTGGCATTTTTAGGGGCTTTGCTAGGGAGTTAGTGGATTTTTTGGTTTGCTTGGCAACACTGTTTGCACAATTGTGTTGATGGAGCACGCGTTTTTGTTTACCTGGTGTTTTTTATATATTTTTGTTTAATTATTTTTATTAATTATTATATATTTTACAATTTACATTGGGTTTTTCTTTTAAATTATATTTTATTTTTATTACGATAATTAGAGTTGTTAAAACAACATTTGGTGATAGGAGTGGCGGTGAGAAAATATATCTCTTGGCATTGAAAAAGTGCACCCCCAGATGTTTAAGGATAACCTGTTTTTTGTTTTTTTTTTACTGTTATTTATGTGCAGCTGCAAGCATACATGTTATATATTTTGTTTTATTATGTGCCATGGCATGCAGAAACGGAGACATCTATGAGGTTACTCCGGATTCCTATTTGTCTTTGCCAACTGGAAGATGTCAGGCTGTGGAGGCCAGAATGGTCAAGCAAGCAATGTGAGCTATGTGAGGTGTCAAAACCGTGGTCAGTCAACTTAGATTGCACCTGGTCTCCAACATTTCCCTTCTTGGTGGCCGCCATAACTTAATACACCATCATGATGACTTTTTGACACACACTTTTGATTATGGCTTAAGGCACCCCAGTTGGGGTCCAAGAGATTAGGATCTTTTTGCTGGCAGGGTATGTTGCAGAGAGCCGCATTACTGGTATGCGGGGATTTTTTAGATTTTTTAGTTGATTTAGGGACCTTTTAGTTTATTAATAGGGTTCCACTGCAGCCATTGTAGAGACTATTTGTAACACACATGAGCAAAGTGGGATGCAGTGCTAGATTTAAGACTTCAGTGGCAGTGGGGGACCATTTTATTAGGGTTTTTCATCAACTGTGCTTTGTGGCAGCTTTTGCAGCATTTAGGACTTTGATTATTTTGGTTTTATTAGGTTTGATTATTAAATTTACAGTTTGTACTTGTTTTTGAAAGTGTTTAAGCAGGGCTATTATATCTAAGTGCACTAGCATGAGTTATATTAAATTAGTATTGATTTTTAATATGATGGGTTGAACTTATTTTATAATATTAATATTTGTTATTAATAATCGAAAAATATTTTGGTATTTTGTAAATTATATTATACCATTTTAATACAGTAATATTACAATAATATTTGTTTTGGACAGCATTAATGTTTTTAATACATTTTATTAATTATAATTTGGGCACATTGCATGTGTATATAAACACAACTTTGTTTAATATACACAATGGTGGAATTAATTATACTATTGGGTAACAAGGCATAATGACCATTTTATATATTTAATTTTTATAAGTATATGTAAATTGTATGAATGGTTTTTGTAAATATATTTTAATTTTGATTTTAATATGGTATGTGTGTAATTTAGTAAACTAATTCATTGAATTTTTAAAAAAATTTTATGTTAGGTGTTTAGTGGGCAATAATATTTTACTTTTTGCATTGAGGCCTAGGGGGACTACTGTGTGTATATTTATAAAGCAAACATTAGACAATATTACATATTATTACATAATTATTTGAGCTTGGGCATCTATTGGAAAATTTAATATCTTTTATTAATGGCTTAAGGCCTTTTTTGAGTTGTGGCATTATTTTACATTTTTTAAATTTATTTTGTTAGGTAGAATTTTATTAATTTTTGGTTGAATAATAGTTTGACTTTTTTTTTTAAGCTTAAAGCTCTCCTTGTATGCAACTTAAAGCTTTGGAGATAGCATTTATTATGGTTTTTGTGAGATTTAATAGGCATAGGTGTGGGGTTTTTTTTGTTTTTTTTAGGGTATTGATATATTTTTTAATATTTTTTTTTTAATTTTAAGGCTGAACGTGTGGGTACTATGGGATTTGATAGGGCTTTAAGGCTTTTGTTTAGGATGCTTAATTTATTTGTTAAAGCTTTGTTATTAATTGCATTTAGCACTTTTGCTGATGCTTTTATATATTTTATAATCATTTTTTATATGTTTTGCTTGGGACGCGCATGTATGTTAGTGTTGTGTGTTACCCAGGTGTTTATTTAGAGCAGCTGTTTTTGTATTAGAGGGTGTTACAAAAGGTGCACAATGGAGATGCATGCATACATGTACTTTTACAAGGTGTACTTTTGGGGGTTTTAGCATTTGGCTTTTATAACTTTTTTTTAGTATTAAGTTTTTAACAGTGTATTTTTTGGGCTTAAGAGCACAATGTACAATTACACTCTGACAGGTGTTTGTGTATATTACTATACTGGCAGAGGGATTTACTAAAACTCATTGTAAATACTATACTTTTAGCTTTGTAACAGATGGGGTTTATTTTAATTAGCTGGAATATTTTTATGTGGTGGTAGCTAAGATTGGCTTTGTTGTAAATTACTTTAGACCAATTTTGACACCGTAACAATGTGTTGCTTTGTGTTTTTTTGGTTTAATTTATTTTGTGTAAATAAATGAAATTGTTTGGGCCAGCTTTTTTGGGGGTAGTACTTATTTTGGTGACATTAATTGTGAGTTGCCCCTTAGAATTACAGAAAGAAATTACCTCAAAAAAATGAAATTACAAAAATAATAATTTTAAGCTTTAAAGCATTTTTTTTTAGCCACATGGTAGTGGGCAGCGATACTATTTTGCAACATTTGTTTGATATTGCATTATTTTTTTTATTTATACTAGCATAGCACAACAAACACACAGTCTTTTACCTTCTGGGCATCAAACTTTCACTCCCTGCTGTGTTAGTTCAAAGCTTGTGTATCACATCCCAGCTCACCACTCCCCTCCAGGATGATCTCCTTGAGAAGGAGTGAAGTGATAAATCAAGCCACCAGTTTGCTGGCCTTACTCGCTGCAGTGGGCCCTTCTTTATACAATGTATGGTGGCTCAC
>ML676870.1:0-12698 GCA_007922155.1 Mesoclemmys tuberculata
TTTTTTACTGAAAACTCCATTGTCATGGTGCTCCCCAGCTGCAGCTCCCTGGATCACTAAGAGAAATCAGAGCATTTTCGTCTGCCATTTCATCTTAACAGCAATGAAGGTAGCATTGATTGATTCTATGGCTGCACTCTGTGTATGGAAAGGTCTAATTTTCCTGCCCAGAATATGGCTGGGGTTTTCTGCCTCACCAGCTCTGCTAACCAGCCTTCCACTCTCTATGCAGTCCTTTCTGCCCTTTACAACAGCCTCTTCAACAGATCCTGTGAGGAATGGCTACTGTAACAGGCCCTGGTAGCACATCGCCGAGTAACCTGTGCTCCCAGGGAGCTGGAAAGGGTCTTAGAGCAGTTTTGGAGGCACAGAGATTGTGGGTGGGAGGGCCTGGCTAGCAGGGGGTCACTGAGATCTGTGCATTGCTTTGGGGATCCATGGACGCTTGGTTACCCTGTTTATATCTCAGGGAGAAGGGAAGGGACCTACTGGAACAATTTGAGGGAAATTTCCAGGTAGGAGCTGTGTGGAATCTTCGTCCCTCAGCTGCACCCTGGGTTTGTAATGCAGGAAAGAGGGCTGCTGTGGAGAAATCTGACCCTACATAACTATGATTTGTCTGATTTACTCTACTGAAACAAGGTTACAGCTGTAAGAGCATCATCGGTAGCACTCGCCCACCCTTGATGGAGCTGAGTCCTCCTCTGATGACTCTAATCATGTACAGCTTGAAAACCAAGCACATTGGGAAGGGACTGAGATACCTAGGGGGCCAGCTGACAAGAAACCAGGAAATCTGCAGCTAGCCTGAACCAACGCAGACCCCAGCAAGGTGGGGGGTGCCTCTCCTGGGCAACAGAGGAGGATGGGGCGCGGGCTGAGAGAGCCTGTGTTCTGGAGAACAAACATGACCCCACACAGGGGGATCTTGTTTTCAGTCTTCCAGGCTGAGAGTAAGTCATTGCAAGGACCTTAGAGGGAGGGGCAGGGTGTTATTATTATTATATACCTGGCAATAAAATTACTTTTATAATCAAGCTGGTTGCCAGGTTCTCTCCATGCTCTTTACTCCTTCATGTTCTCGCCTTCCCAGTCTTGCTCTTCAGCAACACTTCTTGTAGTTAAGCCAAAGATCCCTGTAAGATCCCAAAATCCTGTGAGGTTTGCTCATTAAGAGGGGCTACTACCAGAATAATTGTAGAGTGGAAGCAGGGATAGTGACGCGCTGAACCTTTGGCATATAAAGGTGGCAGCTTGAAAGTGTGGCTCTGCCCAGCCTGTGGAGTCCAGGAGCATATAAGGATGGCAGCTGGAAAGTGCTGTTTGACACAGCCTTTTCAGTCCAGGCACATATAAGGAGTCAGCTTGAAAGTATTGATAGACCCGGTCTGCTCAGATGCGCTCTGTTAATCTGTGAATGTGTGTGTGAATCTGAGTGTTTATTTGAGACTGGGGCTGGAGGAACCCAGTCCTGAGAAACTTAGATCCCACAGGGTACATCTATTAGGAGGAGACTTGCAGAAGGAAGAAGTAAAGTTCTATATGAAAACACAAGTGACACAAGCAGTACATAAATAGAATTACAAAGCCCCCACCAGGAGAGTAACCCTAATAAATGAGCATACCCCAAATTGATGGCAAATCTGGTAACAGGGTCTTGGAGGGTCTGATGAATGAGGAAGCATTAAAAGTAGTAATCAAAAACTGAGGGAGTGGATGTATGTGAGAACTACTTATAGGTATTTGGGAGGCATAGGCACAAAAGGGGGGAGGAATTATTTAGGGTACTCTTGCCAGAGGGAAGAGAAGGAGTATGACTAGGACACCTGAGGGGAAACTGTATAAAGGGACATTTAAGCTGCTTAGAGTTCATTTTTCCCTGCTGCTATTTACCCCCAGGAGCCAGAATAGCCTTCTTGGGCCATAGGAAAGGGAAGCTGTGGAGACAACTGCAATGTTACACTGACTTCAGGCAAGAGGAAAATAATCATCAGGGTCTCTTCAACTCCTCTTTTGCTGACTAGTACAAGTAGCCCTGTCCCCTGGTTTCTGGGGAAGGCCCTGCACACACACAAAATGATCCTGAAGAAAACAGACAATGAGTTAAACCAACCCCAGTCTGCGCTATAAGCAACTGGCTTCTTTCCTCCCTCTCTCTTTAAAGGAAAAAAACATTTCAGCTGTCCTCAAAGCTGTATATATAGGGCCCTGGATCCCCCCCCACAACTATAATAACCACACACAAGGGAGGGTCTCATGTTATAAATGGCCTGCCCTCCATTTTGAATCCAGACACAGTCTGTGCTGTAGGGAGTGGTGGGTGAGAGGTAAGTGTTTATGCTCTGCTGGGGAAGGAAAAGGAAGAAGAGAGAGAGGGGAGATTGTGTGTTTAGTTAGCCTGTAGCTGAAGAGCAAATGTGGAGAAATTGAGAGGGTTTCTCTTGGGTGGTCTCCAGAGCAGCAGTTTCCATTGGGTTTCTTTGGTGTCTAGCACATTTAGGGCAGGACTGGAAAAAATAATGTGAGAAAGTAATAATAGTTAATAATTAAGGAACCCCAAACCGAAGCATGTCCCTGAGAGCCCATCTTCTTCATCCGACATCTTGGTAGCCACAGCTGGGGACTATATAGCCCTTGTGAGGTTCTTAGTAGTTACAGAGCTTTACCTCAAGCACTGAGCTACAGCTGCCGCAGTTTATGCGGGGGAGGAAAGAAGAACACTGTATCCCATTGAAACTGCTGGGGGAATCTAGGAAGGCTGAATATACAGAAATTACCAATATTGGAATCTGAGGAGGGCATCAGGGCTAACACTCCCTGCCATCTCTATGTGAGACTGCACGTCCGTTTCCATCCTGCCTTTCCTCTGAGCATGTGGTCGTCCGAGGGTTTCAACATGAAACGTGGAATTCACGAGTGGGACTTAAGTCCAGCATTTAGGTGCCATTCACATTCACCAAACTGTGCTCAGCCTCCCCCTAATCTTTAAGTGTCTAAAGTCCCTAGATGCCTAAATTTTGGCATCTGGGCATGCGCTCATCCCTCTAAATCCTAACACGGCACACATTAAAGGCATTAAAAACTGGCTAACTGATAGGTCTCAAAATGTAACTATCAAGAAAGAATGCAGGGTACACTTAAAACATTGGGGACTGTCTCCTGGGAAGCAGGGAAGTTGAAAATGATTGGGGGGTCATGGTAGAGCTGCAACTAGCAAGCGGCATGAAGGGTAAAAAGAAGGGTTTCTACAGATATATTAGTAAGAAGAAAAATATCCGTACTGAATGGGGGAGGCAACCCAGTGACAGATGACATGGAAAAAGCTGAAGTATTCAATTCTTTTCTTGCCTCTGTCTTCACAGACAAGATCAGCTCCCAAACTACTACACTGGGCAACACAGTATGGAGAGAAGGTGAGCAGTGCTGAAAGAACAGGATCAGGACTATTTATAAAGGCTGGACATGCACATGTCCATGGGCCCAGATGCAATGTAACCAAGGGTGCTGAGGGAGTTGTATAATGTGATTGCAGAGCCATTGGCTATTATCTTTGAACACTAGTGGTGATCAGGGGAGGTCCTTGATGATTGGAAAAAGGCAAATATAGTGCCCATCTTCTAAAAAGGGAAGGCGGATCAGGGGAACTACAGACCAGTCAGCCTCACCTCAATCCCTGGAAAAATCATGAAGCAGGTCCTGAAGGAACCCATTTTGAAGCACTTGGAGAAGAAGACGGTGATCAGGAACAGTCAGCATGGATTCACCAAGGGCAAGTCATGCCTGACAAACCTGATGGCCTTCTATGATGAGATGACTGGCTCTGTGGATTTGGGGAAAGCAGAGGACGTGATATAACTTGACTTTAGCAAAGCTTTTGATACGCCTATGCCAGCAAATTCCAGAAGTATGGGCTGGAGGAATAGATTATAAGGTGGGTAGAACGCTGTCTAGGTCATAGGGTTCAACAGGTTGTGATAAACAGTTCAGTGTCTAGCTGGCAACTGGTCACAAGTGGAGTGCCTCTGTGTCTTGAGATTTTCCTTGATAATTGACCTAAATTTTCCCTTTCTTTATTTCATCCCATTCTTTCCAGTTATGCCAGCTTAATTAATGCCTGGTCATTGCTCTTCTCCCTGGTAAATTAGACTCACTCCAGGGTGTAACTGAATCGGATTTAGAACTGAATGCATATACTACTGAAGAATTGTCCCAGGGAGCTGCTGCTCCATTTGCAAACATCTGGAAATCACCAGAACCAAATCCAAATGACATAGTTATTCGCTTGTAACTCTTCAGTTAAAGCTGTAAGACGCTGGCAGGCTGCTTACATTTTGTCAAGCTCTTTGATGTGCTGACAGCGGTTCAGAGGACTGCAGGTTCTGGACTAAACAACGGTAAGGGGAAAACCCAGCAGAGTTGCACTGTGCATGACATCAGGATTCCTTGACATAGTCTGTAGGAGTGTTACTCATGGTTCCTCGACCCCGTAACTTTTAGTTTCTGCAAATTGGTATCAGGAAATAAACCAAAGGAAACACATTACCTCTGCCTGCTCTATAGCTGAAAAAGACAAATCCAAACCCAATGCTTTTAATTTAAATCTTTGCTTCTGGTCTCCAGAAATTCCATTGAACGCTTTTACCACATTCTTAAGCACATAAATACAATAGGTGATTAAAGTACCCCAAAAATTAAGTTTTCCCCACAAGTCTGAAGCAATCTTTGGGCAGTCATTGGGGAATCACTCACAGAGTTCGAGATGGCCAGTTCTTCCATATGCACCTGGAGACCCTTCCAAATGTGTCCATGAAGCGATCCACCTGACTCAGAGGCATTACCTCCCTCTTCTAACCCAAACATTACAGAGACATGTCAATCAGGAAAACGTTACACAGCTGATGAAACAAATCAATCACTGGGCAGACGCAGGAGCTATAGACACATCACTAAAAAAAAAAAATATTAAGCAAGTCTAAAGCTATAAGTCTAGGAATAATTTCCCAAAAACTGCAGGTTGAGAATACATCCAGATGTCCTGGTTTTCATTGACATTTCCCCCAGCACGTTCAGAGAGAGAGAACACATAGAGCCAGGCTCACTTCATGTGTACCTGTCTAGTCCCCACTCCCTCAGTTTGCCTAGTTATGCTAAGTTTCTGCAAAGGACTGAAAATGGTTAAAAACAGCAAGCAGAATAATTGACAGTCCATTCCAATAAGTGGGAGTGGCTTGGACATCTGGCTGGTTACTGAAATGCCCCTATACATGAGCACATGAAGAAATGTCCTCATTTGCCCAGCATTAACACATTGTTACACCCACTGAACCAGGCCTGTCTTCATAGAATCCTAGAAGATGAGGGTTGGAAGGGACCTCAGGAGGTGTCTAGTCCAATCCCCTGCTCAAACAGGGGCAATTCCAACTAAATTATCCCATCCAGGATTTTGTGAATCCACACCCTAAAACCTCTAAGGATGGAGATTCCACCATCTCCTTAGGTAACCCATTCCAGTGCTTCACTACCCTCTGTGCTCACAATATTCTGTACATAGGGATTCAGAATTATGCAGTTGTTTTAGCTGCACTTAATTGATCAATCAGGTTCTTCAGGCCTGTGCGATAACAGAAAACAGGAAGTTGATAAAATCATGCACAAAGTAGTCTTATGATACAAGAAGTGATTCTGAATGATGACAATAAATGTCAAAATACAATATGTTTTATTTCTACCCAAGTTCATGGACATTTGCATTTATTTATGGCTTTATGAACAGTGTTAAAATTGTACATTTTTTTACTGACTGTCCAAAAATTTACAGATGGTTTGCAACCAGCTTGCAATGGAAATAATTAAGAACCGCTATCTGCAGAGATTGAGGTGACAGTGGGTTGGGAAGCTCTTCCGAGTTTAAAGCTATTACTAGATGCCCCCAGCACACAGCTCGGTTTGGTGTTTAGCTCTTTAAATCAGCATTGAGAACCAAATCCTCGACTTGTATGAATCAGCATCGCTCTATGGACTTCAGTAGAGACACACAGATTTACTCCATCTGGGAATCTGTCCCTGAGTAAAAGAAGTTAGTAGTAGAAACCACTATCAGATTGCCCAGTTCCTGTCTCTGTGAATGCAGGATTGAGCCCGAGTGAGTTTGCACATCCTGCATTTAACATACCTGAGCTTTCTGCCCTTCCTTTGGGAAATTGTTTCCTTTGTTAATAGAACAAAGTTCATGTAGCTCATGAAGTTGGTGCGATATCAAGTCCTAATTTTGTCTCACTGAAGTTCATCCCCAGACTTTCTAGTCAAGCCCACGTGCATATCCCTCTGCTTATTTGTTTATACCCTGCAGAGAGTTGTAGAGTTTTGAGCTAGTTTTGGGACATTAAGCACCTAATCCTGCTTTTAGTTTATTTTTAATGCCATTTGTGCCGGGCACCCTGAAACAATCTTGTGGCTATGTCTGAGTAATAGTTGCCTCTCTGCTTCCTTTAGAAAGTGAAATGACCTACAGAGCTTGCTTATGTTTGCAGTTTTCTCTTTTGCTGTTTGATTTTCCATTACGGTGTAGAAAGCAATCAGCCTCAGGATCTCTATGAAGCAGACATACTCTCTCTCTTATCTGCGTTTGCTCTCTCCTGTACCCTACATATCACTGTTACCATTAAAAATGTCAACATTTGCCAGAAGAGGGTTTGGTGTAGCCACAATGAGGTGGGCGGGTTGCACTGCTCTAGCCATACCAGTATCGTTAAAGCAGCATCATGTTTATATGGACACAAACCCTTAATTTAAGACAGAACTGTGGTCCTTCAATACTGCTGCAGGCAATCTTTTGGTAAATTCTTGACTTTTAATAACAGCCATTGAACACATTGGTTTATTTTTGTATTTCTTTATCTTTGGATTTCACAAATATCAGTGTGCTCCTTCCTACTTCACAGTCATTGGGGTAAGTCCTCCCTGGTCAAACAATACTGAAAACCATCGCATGTTCAGTAGGGAAAATCACAGAATCATAGAAGATTAGGGTTGGAAGAGATGTGTACTTCCTCTTTCCATTCTGTCCTGATGTACAGCTGCAAAGTCCTATGTTACAACACTGATGTCCGTCTGATTTCATAGGTGTGACTGGGGGCAGTTCTCTGATGTATGAATTAAATCGGGCATGGTAATCAATATTAAGAAAACAGTTGTCATGTCGCATGGTCCTAACGTCTGGATCATTTCTGCTGTCTTGGCTCAATGTTAAGTAGTTCAAAACTTGATGCGAGACTCAGCAAAGCCTCCATCACCTTTGGCAAACTTATCTCATGTGTCTGGAACAACCTGCTACCCCTGAATACTGTGGTATAGCAAGAGCAGAGGGCAGTAGGAAAGTTCTGGAAGGGCGCTATGTAAGTGTCAGAAGGATCCAGGCTTTATTCCCTATAGACTAGCCAGAGTCAGTACAGGGTAATTAGAGTCAGCTGACACCAATTAAGGCCCCACCCAGGTGCTTATAAAAACCCTCTACTCCTGAGAGACAGGGTGGGAGTTGAAGTAGGTGTGTAGTGAGCAGAGGAGTGTGTGGAGATTGTGAAGAAGAACAGAGTACAGTAGTGTGTGGAATCATGGAGAAGAACAGAACGGACTGCAGCGGTGTGTGGGAGAGAGGTGGAGTCCTGAGGAAGGTACTGGGCTGAAGAAGCCAGAAAGACAGCGGGGGGAAGTAGCGCAGGGCAAAAGTCTGCAGCTGCAAGTAAGGTGCTAGCAGCACATAACTGCTACTCATAGGGCCACTGGGCTGGGACCTGGAGGAGCGGGCGGACCCGGGTCCCTACCCCCCTCCCTGGGAGGACAGGGTAGCTGGCGATGCCCTGGCCCACTACGAGGGGTAAAGGTGCGAGACCCACTGGGGAGAAGTCAGCCGTTTGCCACACATGGTGTCAGAAGTGGAATTTATCGCACAGTGGGCTTATACCAGGGTGATTTCAGCCCACCCCACTCCCAAGATGGAGGATATGGTAAAGGCCTTGATACAAGCCACAGATGCCCAGCAGGAAGCTACGTGGATCCAGGCTGCCACCCAGCAGGAGGCTGCACGATTGTAGCAAGAGACCAATCATCTGCTGATGATCCAAGCTGCCCAGGAACAGGCCCTCCTTCAGGAGGTGGTAGGACAATTGAAAGCCCTGATAGAATGAAGTCATAGCCAAGACAAGGTGCAGACCATCCGGGCCAGCAACTGCCTGCAGAAGATGACGCCAGATGATGATATAGAAGCATACCTCCTGGTCTTTGAAAGAACAGCCATGCAGGAAGCCTGACCCCAAGATCAGTGGGCCAGCATCCTCATCCCTTTCCTAAGAGGAAAGGCCTGGAAGGCCTATTATGATATGGCAGCGGAAGCTGCTGAAGACTACCCCCAGCTGAAGGCTGAAATCCTGGCCAGGTCTGGAGTGACAGTAGCAGTATGAGCCCAGAGATTTCATGAATGGCGATACTGTAAGTATAAAACACCATGGTCATAGTTGTTTGACGTAATCCACCTGAACCAGAAGTGGCTGCACCCTGAGGTCCTCAGCAGGGGGAAGATGTTGGAGCTCCTGGTGATGGACTGAAACACAAGAGGGCTATCTTCAGACTTCCAAGCCTGGGTTAGCCAGAACAACCCCTCTACCTACGATGAGCTGGCCGCCCTGGTTGAGAGAGAGCTGGCAGCCCATCACCTGTCCGTGACCCCCCAGGAGAAGACAGGGCAGGCCAAGAAGCCAGCCCCCAGCCCATGTTCTGGGCTACTGAGAGACCCAAGAGTACAGGAACCAAGCAACGAGTAGCTAAGGAACAGCACAAAGACAGGAAGGGAGCTGAGAGCTCAGGGGGTGAGGGCTGGAGGACCCGACCAAGCAGCCCAAGGCAGAGGGAAGCACCTAGCCTAAAGTACTGGTGTTATGAATGTGGGGAATTGGGTCACATAGCAGCCCAGTGCCCCAACTGGAAGGAGCCCATGCAGTGCAACTTGGGAGGTCACAGGGGGTGCTGTGGTCTCCTCGGTTTGGTACGAGTTGTAACAGCCCCCCATGGATATACAAGGCCAGTAAAAACGAACAGCATCAACACCATTGCCCTAGTAGACTCAGGGAGTGCAGTGACACTGGTCTCTGGGAAACTGGTAGGGTGAGACCAGCTGACCCAGGCCAAACACACAGGGGTGACCTGTGTACATGGGACTGTAAATCTGTACCCCTCAATCCCAGTACAGATCAAGATCCAGGGGAATACCACCTGGGTGATGGAAGGGGTGGTCCCAAGGTTCCCCTACACAGTCTTGATTGGTAGGGATTTTCCAGGGTTCGAGAACCTACTCCCACCCATGGAATACAGGCTGGGCAGCAAACCCCAGACAAAGACTGAGGCAGAGGCAACCAGCCCTTCCCCTGTTTTTGCCAAATTCACCCAAGAACTGTTCTCACGCCCCTCCACCCCCGCCGGAAGACCTCAGAAATCCTGGTGGGAAAGGAGGGCAGATAAAAGGCTAGTCACTCAGATACTGTCAGGGAACAAGAAAGCTGCCCTGGTTGGTAGGTGAACCCGTTTGGGAGGCCAGGAGACCCCTCAAACCAATGAAGACCCAGGGGCTGTACCCAGCACTAGTAGGAATGACCCTGGAGATGAAAATGAGGTTGAGCCCCTAGAGGTAGGCCAGCTTAGGTCCCCTAAGGGGAAATTTTGGGCAGGACAAGGCCATGGACCCGGTATATATGAATGTGAGAAAGGAGGTAGCAGAGATTGATGGTGTTCCCGTTGAGGAAAGACTAAGGGCCCAGGGCCCTACTACATCCCAAAATGGGACCTGCTGTACCGTGTGACCCCAATACGAGGGGAGGAAGTAGAGCAACTCTTGGTGCCACGGAAGCACATAAAGGCAGTTCTAGAACTGGCCCATAATAATTTATTTGGGGGACATCTAGGAGCAGATAAGACCCTGGACCGAATTCTGAGAAGGTTCTACTGGCCAGGAATATGGGCGGAGGTCCAGTGATACTGTCTCTCCTGTCCGGAGTACCAATTGCACAGTCCCCGGCCTCACTTGTGAGCCCCATTAGTGCCCCTACCCATTATTGAAGTTCCCTTTGAAAGGATTGCCATGGATCTGGTGGGGCCACTAGAACAATCAGCGCGCGACCATCGAAGTGTGCTCGTCACTGTGGACTATGCCACCTGGTAGCCCGAAGCCATTCCCCTAAGAAACCCTACATCCAAGGCAATTGCGAAGGAACTACTCCAGGTCTTCGCTAGAGTGGGCATCCCTAAGGAAATCCTGAAAGACTAAGGGACCCCCTTTATGTCCAAACTGATGAAGGATCTATGTACCTTGCTCTGCATCCAGGCCCTGTGGACCTCAGTGTATCATCCGCAAATGGATGGCCTGGTTGAGAGGTTTAATCGTACCCTTGAGAGTATGATACGAAAGGTAGTGGTGGATGGAAAGGATTGGGATGCCTTACTACCATACTTGATGTTCACAATACGGGAGGTCCCCCAGGCATCCACTGGATTCTCTCCCTTCGAATTATTGTACGGTCGCCATCCCTGGGGTATTTTAGATATTGCTAAAGAGGACTGGGAGGAATAGCTCAATTCAGGGAGAAACGTTATTAAGCATGTGGCCCAGATGTGGGATCGGATAGCCCGGGTGACCCCCATAGTGCAAGAACACCTGGAGAAAGCCCAGGAGGCTCGGCGGACCTACTACAACCAATGGGTAAAGGCACGGAGGTTTCAGCCAGGAAAGCGGGTAATGGTGCTAGTGCCAACAAGAGAAATCAAGCTCCTGGCCAGTTGGCAAGGCCCATACAATGTTGTGGAAGCCGTCGGAGAAGTGAACTACAAGGTGAGGCAACCAGACCGCCGAATACCGATGCAACTATACCACGTGAACATGTTGAAACCATGGTGAGATCGAGAAGTGTACCTGATTGCCCGAGAATCTCCCCCACAGTGTGAGGGGAAAATTGTCTTAAGCAAGGCCATTTTCTGTGTTTTTAGCCCAAGCAAACCATTTTGACTGCCTGCAGGCATTTTTGGCAGTCTCAGCTATTCTAACTTGCAACAGTCGCCAGTTAATGGCCCTGACCTTCATACACTGATAAGCTTGTAGGGAACAGTATCATGTTATTCCCACGTAAGCTAGACAGCTTCTACTTTTCTCCAATCATATGTGAAAATGTGCCCTGTCACCCTCCTTCTGAAAGTTGTTTGTACCTCTGTATAAATACCTTAAGCAATGGCCCTAGGGGCCGGCTGCACCCAGTAGCTCTAGGTGCTAATAAACCTGTGATTCTTCCTCCTGTTGTCTAGCTCCTTCAATGACCAGAGCAGAGAACGAACATTCTCATAACACCAGTCAGACGTCCCACAAGAGGAGGTGAGAATATCCCCCGAGATGACCCCTGAGCAAAGAACAGAAGTAGTTGACATGATCAAGCAAAACCAGGACGTGTTCTTGAATCAGCCCGGTCATACGACGGTGGTCCAGCACAACATCGCCACCAACCCTGGAGCGCATGTGACAATAAAACCATATCGAATACCAGAGGCCAAAAGGGAAGAGATTAGAACAGAAGTAAGGAAGACACTGGATCTCAGAGTTATTGAAGAGTCCCACAGCCAGTGGTCCAGTCCGATCGTCCTAGTTCCCAAGCCCGACAGCACCCTCGGGTTCTGTAACGATTTCAGAAAGCTGAATGAAATATCTAAATCTGACACCTACCCAATCCCTTGTATCGATGAGCTAGTGGACCAGTTGGGCAAAGCCCGACATCTGACCACCTTGGAGCTGACCACGGGTTATTGGCAAATCCCCCTAGCCAAGGATGTCGAGGAGAAGACCACCTTTTCCACACCTGATGGTCTCTTTCAGTACACTGTCCTTCCCTTTGGACTCTATGGGGCCCCCGCAACATTCCAATGACTGATGGACAAATTATTGAGACCCCACGCCAAGTATGCTGCCGCCTATCTGGATGATGTGGTCATCCATAGCCCCAATTTGGAAACGCACCTGGGGAAAGTAGAGGAGGTACTCGACAACCCTCTGGAAAGCTGTCCTCACTGCAAACCCCTTGATATGTGCAATAGGGCTGGCTGAGGCCAAATACCTGGGCTATGTGGTAGGGAGAGTCTAGCAAAGCCCCAGTGGAACAAGGTAAAGGCCATCTAGGCCTGGCCCCAACGAGTCCACAAGAAACAGCTCAGGGCATTCTTAGGGATCGTGGGCTATTATAGGAGATTCTTCCCCCATTTTGCCACTAGAGCAGGGCTCTGGACTGGCTTGATAAAGGCTTGAGGCCCAGATATGGTAAAGTGGCCGAGAAAGCATTCGTGGATTTAAGGACAGCTCTTTGTAGCCACCCCGTACTTATAGCCCTGGATTTTGAGAAAGAGTTCATCCTCCAAACAGATGCCTCAGAGACAGGGCTGGGTGCTGTCCTGGCACAGATAATAGATGGCGAGGAGCACCCCATCTTGTATCTCAGCAGGAAACTCATCCCCAGAGAGCAGAAGTATGCAGTGGTCGAGAAAGAGTGCCTGGCGGTTAAATGGGCTATGGAAATGCTCCAATATTATTTACTTGGAAGGAGGTTTACTCTGGTGACAGACGACACCCCACTCCAATGGATGCACACTAACAAGGAGAAGAATACCAGAGTGACCCG
>VOCS01054216.1:0-74428 GCA_007922155.1 Mesoclemmys tuberculata
TTACTGAAAAGCTGATCGGCTGGCCTGCCCCAGGCCCACCATGGAGCAGCTGACCAGGGTCCAGTGCTGGAGCTGTCTGTCCCATGTATGACTATGGTCTTGCATTGTTACTCGGTCAGTCTATTAACATCAGGCTTTGGGTATGGACCAGATCTGGCTGCTCCACTGAGCTTCCTGAAATCGATGTCAAAACCACCACCTCCGTTTCATCCCTCTTGTCCATTCACTGTCATTTGGCTCAGCCACTTCAGATTGAGCATCTTCTTCCCCTCCTCAGTCTGATCTTCTCTTGAGCAATGCAAGTTTATGAGTTAGTTTGCCACTTTGTCTAAGGAAAGTAGACGTGCACCAGGTTTTGTAACCTGAGCAGATTTCTAAGCACTTTAGACAAGCTCCATGGTAAGGAGAAAGCATTAAAATAAGTTTATTGACTACAGAAAGATAGATTTTAAGTGAATATAAGTGGAAAGCATAAAAGGACAGAGATAGTTACCAAAGAAAATAAAAAGTAAGCACGCAGCCTAAATCCTCAACCTTATTAGACCAAGCCATATTTGTATCAAGCCGTTTTTCTCACCACACTGGATGTTGCAGATAGATTACAGTTCTCAACACGTAGGCTGACTTTCCTCCTCGGTCTGGGACCAGTCTCCTTAATTCAAGTCTTTGTCTTCCCAGCATTCTTGCTGCCTTCTGTGTAGATGGGGAGGAGAAAGGGAATTGAATGATGCCACTGTCCCTTATTTTATACCCTCAGTCCATGTGCCTGGAAAATACTGGCCTAGACATGTCCTTGTGGTCCTTGCTGATTCACAGAGTTCAGCAATCCTCCCGGGGGGGTCTTGTGCAGTTGAGTCATAGAGTTGAGGAATCCCGATTGTGTGGAGCTTTCACAACTGTCATTGAATTGTAAATCCTTTGTTTACTACTCCCCTGCTGGCCAATATAGGGTGATCATGGCTCACCCAGGTGTGGGACACCTCCTTTGTTGTTGTTGGTGGAGAACTAGTAGCGGGTGACTCCCAGACTCACAATATATTTCAAGAACAACCATACAGCCAAATCTCATAATCTCATAGACACTAATGATATATATATTTTGACAGACCAATGGGTTTCAGCAGATCATGACCTTTCATATGATATCTTACATGGCATGCTTTGTATGAAATATCACAACCACAGATGAATGATGGATATGGGGGTTACAGGGTACTATGTGTGGGTACAGTGTGTCCTGCTTGGGTTTTGCTGAAACGCATAAGTTTCTAGCCCTCCTGGTTGTGGAGAACACCTGAAAACCTGACCTTCAAAAAGCTCAAACACCAAAAGTCAAATAAAAGCAGGCAAAATGCATAATTAAAAATCCCTCATGAATTCTTAAGGCAATCTTGAGATTTTGGGGGGCTGTCTCATGATTTTTGTACACATTGGGCTGGCAGGATAATCTGGAAACAGAACTCAGAGGCCTTAGGAGCTGAGTTGTTGATATAAAGAGTCAGGAAGAAGGAATACAGAGTTTGGGCATTTTTCCAAATTTTATTCAGAAGAAACTTTTTTTCCAAAAGAAGAGCAAGTTGCATTTGCCCTGGGAATATTACAGTGTCCTACAGCATTCTGGGACACTGGGCATTGTCCAGCTGTGGCCTAAGAGATGGTCACCTGCTTCCTTGCTGCAAAACCCCTACAGTTTTCTCTGATTTTGGGGGGTTCTGTGATGTGGCTGTGCTGTGACGAGTGCTGCATTTCAGCAAGTGGAGCATTAATGACATCGGTCCCTCTGAAGAGCAACAGTCGCGTATGTCGCCGTCTCTTCTCTCTGGGGCTGTGGATGCTTTGTGATAAAACACAGTGGTGTTACTTTTCTGCTAAGCTGCCCTGAAGCTACAGAAACGGGCCCAGAAAATGTCCCTCTGACAGCACTGCTCTGCGTACAACAGGAGCAGTTCTAATACGCATCTCAGTTGGGAAACACTAACGACCCCAATTCCTACATAAACCCCTCTGAGACAGGCACCTCAGATTTCCCCCTCTCCAGCCTTAGTCTGGGCCTTTTCTGCCTCCCACTTTGGACAGCTGGACTTTGCCTTGATCTCTGTCAGATGGGCAGAGGAGACCTTCTGACCTCTCTCATACCACCTGGCCCATTGAGGCAGTGCCGTGTTCTCCTCGTGATGGCGTGTTATTATACATTCATAGACTTTAAGGCCAGAAGGGACCATCATGGTCATCCAGTCTGACCTCCTGCACAACGCAGGCCACAAAACCTCACCCACCCACTTCTGTTACAGAACCCTAACCTCTGGCTGAGTTACTGAAGTTCTCAAATCACAACGTAAAGACTTGTTACAGGGACTTCACCATTTCAGCTACTTTAAACCTGCAAGTGACCCCAAGCTGCAGAGGAAGGTAAAAAACCCACAGGGAATGGGCGATGAGATGGATCACTTGATGATTACCCAGTATGGCTGTTTTTATGTTCATATGTCTCTACCAATCTTACCCAAGGGAAAATTCCTTCCTGAGCCCAAATATAGCGATGAGTTAGACTCTGAGCATGTGCGCAAGACCCACCAGCCAGATTCTTGGGAAAGAATTCACTGTAGTAACTCAGAGCCCTCCACATCTACTGTCCCGTCACTGGATGTTGGAAATATCTGCTGCTAGCAATTGCAAATTGGCTCCATGCCATTGCAGGCCGTCGCATCAGACTATCACCTCAATAAACTCATCAATCTGAGTCTTGAAACCAGTTAAAGTTGTATGCCCCCACTGCTCCCCTTGGAAAGCTGTTCCAGAACTTCACTTCTGTGATGCTTGGAAACTTTCATCTAATTTCAAGCCTAAATTTGTTGATGGCCAGTTTATATCTCTTGGTGCTTATCTTAAATACTCCTTTCCCTCCCTGGTATTTATCCCCCGGATGTATTTATAGAGAGCAATCCTGTCACCCCTCAGCCTTCTTTTGGTTAGGCTAAACAAGCCAAGCTCTTTGAGTCTCCTCTTCAACTAACTTCATGCTAATTCTGAGGAGACCAGCTATCCCTCCATGATAGCACATAGCTCTTACCTTTGAGATACGGCTTTAAATGATCAATAAAAGGTTACATATTAAAATAATAATAAAAGGAGGGAACTTCAGTGACTCAAACTCCTCCCATGCAGCTTTAGAGGAGGAGAGAGAAAAATCCAAGGTTATTGTTCATTGCCAATACCAGTTGAAGCATGGATAAAGAATTATCATAAGGAAGGAATTGGTGGAAGGAATCTCTGTGTTAGCAGCTTTTCCACAGCCACTACCTTGATACTCAGGGTGCGTGCACAACTGCACAGCCACTGCTAGCAGTGTGAGCCTGTGCATGGCCCTCTGACACGTATATCGCATGCAAACC
This sequence comes from Mesoclemmys tuberculata, assembly GCA_007922155.1. Lineage (NCBI taxonomy): Eukaryota > Metazoa > Chordata > Testudines > Chelidae > Mesoclemmys > Mesoclemmys tuberculata. The sequence goes on from VOCS01054216.1 coordinate 3,393, forward strand.
CATTGGGGAAAATCCTGCCCCACTGATGTCAATAGGAAACTCCCTGGATTTCACCCCTTGCCTGTCTTCCTTCCCCTTCAAGAGGCATGTGATTGGGAGGGTACCAGCGAGTGGTGCTGGGTGTTCACTAATTAGTATCTGTCTCACTAGAGCTGATTCCCACGTGGGGAACGTTTAGAAGGAGGTTTTCAAACCCGCCTGTGGGATTTGGATGTCCAGTCCTCAGGAGTGTTAATGGGAACTTTGAAACCTTGAACCTCTCTGCCTTGGTTATTTTTTGACTGCAGACACTGGTGGGGGAAAGCCCCTCTGTAGCTGGATAGATTTTCAGGCCCTGGGGGATGTTTCGTCCCCTATAGATACAGTGTGGAGTTTGGGAAGGATGTTTTCCTCTTGCCTGGATGCATCTGTGTGTCCATGTGGGGCAGGGCCTGACGGGCCAGGCTGGCAGGAGATGGGGGAGGCAGCTACCTGCTCCCGGGTGGAGATCTGTGGCCCCAGCAGTGAGACCGGAGTAAGAGACGCAGCTTGACGCCTGGGAATCCTGAATAAATCCATGTTACAAGCCCATGGGTCACTGCTGAGCTGGAAGAAGCAAACGAATTGCTCTCCTCTATCACTTCACTTTGTCATTAATAAAAACTACAACTCACCCTGGGGTGTCCCAGCCAATCCACTGAGGTATCTGGGGAGAAAATGACAGTAACATATTGTCACTTGGCCCTTGTAAATGTCCGTAAGGGAAGACACCGCACTGAACACAAATTATAACCTCTCCCCAGCCCAGGCAGGGCTCTCCTGTGGGCAGCGCACAGTGTTGCCATAAGCGAAGGATTTAATATGGCTGTTTGGGATGTTTAGTGGAAAATCTCTGTCTGAGTTTTCGACAGATCTGTTTTGTCACAAACAGAGTCGGCTTTCGGCAGAAAATGTCAATGTTCTATTAAAAAACTGAGTTCCCCAACCTCCCTTACCCCGAGATAAAAATATTTCACACGGACACAATCGCAACCTTTAGCCTTGGGCCTCACAAGACAGCCAATGGGTGAGCACCTGTTGCTTGCCAGGGCACAGTCTGTTGGGACATATTGTTGTGTTGCCAGGGTGAGAAGGATTGATCACACTCGGAAGACCCAGCCCCCAGTGAGATCTTTCCAGTGAGAGCTTTCCCCGGGACGTGTCCTTTCAATGAAGGCCGGGATGTGATAACACTTTGCCCTAAGCCATGGCAATGCAGGACCGAATGTTGCAGGCAAAGGGAGGGAGAAAGGAACCTCAGGGATTCAGCTATGTCCATCCCCCACTAGTTAACACATTTGCCCCAGCCCCCCTATTTCTCCCTCGTGTGCAGGTGACCCTGGTAACCCCAATACCCTCCAAAAGCTCTTACAGTGAAGATGATCTTCAGGAGCGTTGCTGGTGTCACGCTGGACTCGTTCCCTGTGGGGAGTAAATAGGACAGGGGGTATCAGTGATGCCACGTGCTTTCTTTCTTTCTCACTCGCTTTGGTGCCATTGAGTCTGTTTTCAGAGTTCCAGCTGTGAGAAGGCGTCTCCCCGTGGCTGGTTCTCCTGCTAGGACCGTACCTCTCGATTCGGTTCACACTCAGTGGAAAGGCAGCAAGCCCTACTCCTGGAGAATCAGGCCACATTGTGGCTTCACTGTTTTATGGAGTGTAAACTGGGTCACTTTCACACACCCACGGGCGATTTTCAAACATGTTTACTCAACTGCCTGTGAATTCGATGGGAACACATAACCCCCAGATCCCATCCTGACCAGGGAGTTCATCCTTCCCTGGCATTTTCAAACATTCCTCCTCAACAAACAGACTGAACTCTGCCCCACCCCCCCAGGAGAACTGAGCTCCGCTTTAATGCTGGAGCGGCCGCCGGCCCTTCCGTGTGGCAGAGAGATGGGACCCAGAAAGGAAATGAGACGGGAGAGGGAATAATCGCCTCCTACCTTTGATCCCTTGGTAGAGAGACGACTGGAAGGCAGTGAGACAACGTGGCCAGAGACGTGGATATGATTCGTTGTGGGCAGAGAGAGAGAGAGAAATGGAAACTGAGTGACATGGCCCCAATTCATCATCATATTGATGAAGAATCCCATTCCCATGGCCCAGCCCAGCCTGACGCGCTCATCCACCATCCCAACTGACTGCCCCAGGGAGCAGTTTCACCAGGCCTGATGATTTTAGTTCCAGTCTCACAGCATTTGACGTTCTACGCAAAGTCCCAGGTCTGAGAGTCGGGGGATCCAGGGAGAACCTTGGCGTTCATTAAAAAAAGAAATAAACGATATAACCCTCAGCTTTGGGGCGAAAAGCCTGAAGATGTGACCCGAGAGACCCCTCCAAGAACAAATCCACCAGGCCAATACAAACAAAAATGGCATGAATGACTTGCTTGAAATTCCATGAATTTTAAGCCAAGCTTGAGATTGTTGGGGGTGACCCTTGTGGTTTGAAACCTTGGGGCTGGCGAGGCTGTGTGAGGAAAGCTTTGCAGGGCAGAGCTGTGTCCATAGCTCTATTTTCAGAGTTGTTAGGCTCTGATTCAGGGAAGCACACGGGCACATGCTTAAGGCCCTTCCTGACTAAGGTATTCCTTCCAGAACTGCAGCCTTTGTGACCTGTGTGCTCATATTCCATCCACACACCTCTGGCTGAGTCCTAGGACATCTATCCACTTCATTACTGATTTGTACAGGACCGGGTGCTGTGGGGTCCCGATCCCTGATTGGGGCTCCAGGGCACTACAGTAATATTCCTAATAAATAATGTACAGCGCCTAGCACAGTGGAGGCCCGATCCCTGATAGGGGCTTCATAGTGCTACCAGAATACAAATAATTAATCGCAATGCTAATCCATTTAATCATCTCTTTTGATTTTTCTCCCCAGCCAGGCCCCCAAAAACGAATGATCGATTTCACTGTCTTTGATCCCCTCTCCCCCCATCAGACACAATGGCACAGGGGTTCTCTGCCACGTGTGTCTGTACCTCTGATAACTCCTTCATACCCACCTTTCTTTCCCAGAAGATAAAGCACCACGGCCAGAACCAGGATGGCAGGGACCGTAATTCCCAGCAGGAGCTTTAGATCCGGCCCTAGGAAAAATCTTAGCTGTGAACGTTCTCTCCAAGCAACCAGTGGCCAGTCCCTACTGGCTGGAGCTGGCTGAGCTGTGTAGTAACTGACCCCTAACGTCCTCACGAACGTACCTGGGGCACTCGCTCTGCAGGGTGAGAATATTGGCTGTTCTTTGTCAGTAAATTTGGTTGGAGTTTTTCCACAATATTTTTGGACCAAGCCTTGTTTTATTCCAAAAACAGTTGCATTTAAATAAAATGTTTTCCCCAAACAGTTGATGTGCGAGACCTTCTTAGTCATTCCACACAAAGCATTTTGAAATGAACAACAACATTCTGTTTTGCTTTGAATTGACCGTTTTGTTTCAGTTTTGTTTTCAAAATCCAAAAGCGGAAGGAAAATGTCCCTTTGAAACTAAACAAAGCAAAACTATCTGTGTTTCTAACCGACATTTTGGCTCAATTTAATTACCAAAATAAAGGAAAAGGTCAAGTAGAAATGGGGCCAAATGAAGAATTTTGGTTGAGTTTCATGAATATTTATTTTATCAAAACACTGAAATTTTCCATAACAGTTTTGAAGGAAACAGTTTTGTTCACTGTTTTTTTGTGGAAATAAAGCTGGATCTCTCCGCAGCAATAAGTGTGAGCTCCCTAAGGCAGGAAACATAACTGTGGGAACTGCCCTGCTTGAGGGAACATCACTTTTAAGGACAGCGCTCGGGTACAAACTTAACTTCAAACAATCTTTTTAGTTCCATCCATGGGACTTAAGCAGATGCTTAAAGTTAAACACGTACATAGGTGCTGTCCTGAATAGAGCTGGGCTGGAGCACATGTTTGAGAGCTTTCCTGAGTCAAGGCCAGAGATCTTTACAGTAGGCAGAGACATGTGCAGTGCTGATTGAAAAATACCCAGTGGAACAGTTTTCCCCAGAAAATGCTGTTTCCGCAAAATAAAAACCTTTGGACATGGCACTTCAGTGTTTCCGAATTGAAATATCGCTGAATTTCTGTCCCAAGAAACATCTGAAACATTGACTTTTCATCCTGATTTAGGTTGAAAATAAACCGTGAAAGGTCAAAAGTTTCTCAGGGGACAGAAATGCCATGTTCCCGTAGCCCTTGAGGCGCAGACGACATTAGAATGGTGCTGGCAGGAGACACGAGGTGGTGCTATCACACAACATCTGACAGCATCTTTTCCCTGCCAGGGAAGCGGTGCACACAGCGTTGCACACATACTGTGCTGGTTTGCGGCTGCAGACGCTTTGGGGGGAGTTGAGGCAAACAGCCAGGGTTGGGCTCTGCTGAAGTCAGTTCCTGGGGCTTGGTTACTGCCTGGGAACCAGCCCCTTGTGCTGGGCTGAGATTCCTGAAAGAGGGGTTTGCCCGCTTGCTGTTTGTGACACCCCTGTCCCAGAACTGGAGCACAGAGCGTAAATAGCTCATTACATGGAGAGAAGGGACTTGTGAACCCAGGTGCGATGATTCCATCTGGTGCCTCCAGCCAGAGCAACAACAAACACAGTGAGTGGCGAGGGAGGAAATAATTCCCTAGCTGTTGCTTTAGCTGGGGGCGTCAGTGAACTAATGCCCAGCAGAAGGGTTTGGGATTCCCCCTTTGAAAGAGCCATTTTCCTGCCCTGCAAAGATGTCCCCCAGCTCAGCAACACTGGTTAAAGCCTGGGAGAGCTGCAGGGAGAGAGAGAGCCAAATAGACCCCCTTGAATAAAGAAACGCTTCAAAATGATTTACCTTCAGGTTGGGAGGAACCCCTGATACCACCTATGATGGAGTTGCTACCCAGGCAATAAATACATAAGAGACAAAGACCCTGGCCCCACTTCAGGCCCCCAGAGAGCATGGGGATCAATGGTTCTCCATGGCTACTGAAGCTAGGATAAGATTGCTGAATCTGCAGCAAGGGAAATTTAGGTTAGACATCAGGGAAAACTTTCTGAGGGCAGTTAAGTGCTGGAATAGCTTCCAAGGGAGGTGGTGGAATCCCCCCATCTTCAGAGACTTTTAAGCAGCAGGTTGGACAAACCCCTCTCATGGATGGTCTAGGCTCACTTGGTCGTTGCTCAGTGCAGAGGTCCCTTCCAAGTTGACATTTCTATGATGGCTGCATCCCCAACATGTCTGAGCTGGGCCGTCTGAGCTGAGCTGGGTGAAAAATGGGAGGGGCAGTTCCCTATGACAAATTGTGAACCAAAATGGTTTGTTAGAAATTTTTCCTTTGGGATTCTGAAAATGGATGAATTTCAGGGTTTGGATTTTCAGGGCTGATCTGGAATATATTCAGGGACAGGGACACACACACACGCACCTTTACCGGTGACACTGAGGTACTTGGCAGGGCTGAGCTGGGATCTGATCACCCGATTGTTGCTGTCCTTGGTCTCGTACCCACAGGTGTAAGTCCCGGCGCTGTCGCTGGATACCGTGTGGTTATAGCCATAGATGATCTTCTTCTCTGAGCCCGTCTGGGATGAAACCTCCTTCCCGTCCTTATAGAAGATGACACGAGTGGCCGGGGTCTGGGCGAGCACGGAGCACTGGAGCAACACGGAGTCCCCTGGCCGGGCGGATGTCTGGCTCAGGTTGAGGATGGGGACAGGGAGGGTGTCTGGGAAGGGCAATGGGCCAGAGCTGTCAATCAGGCCATCAGCAGTTCCAGGTGCTGTTGGTGCAGGAGGAGGTAAATTAATGGTGGGTGGGTCTGTGCCACGTCTTGGCTGGAGCCTCTGGTTCCAGCCCAGCTGGGCAGATGGGGATGAGCTCTCTCCAGTGCCCAGGAACTTCATTACCTGGGGTCACTTGGGCTGCGGAAGAGCCCAGAGGTTCTGTCAGGCTGGGGTCCCATTGTCCCACACCGTGCTTCTCCTAGAACCAGGCGTCCCGGCACGGGCATCCCGCTGACCCAGGTGGGGCAATACGGCTGGGAGAGAGGTGACCCCTCAGCGAGGCCGGCCCCTAGGAGTTGGGGGCTGTCTGTGCATGGCCAACATCTCACCCTGCCCCTACAGCCCATGCGGCGAAGTCCAGTCACGCCCCATGGACACTGGAAGCTGACAGCCAAGGAGCTGTGTCCATCCCTCACCCCTCTGGCGCCTGCTCTAACATCCTCCCTGTCCTTGTGACTCTGCCACCACCCAACTGGCAGAGGCAGCATCCGGGGCAATTCCAGGCCCAGGCAGAGGGAAGGTCGTGGAGCCACGACGGACACTGGATCCCCCTTTCCCTGCAATCCCCAGAGCGATGGGACCCAGCTCTAAACTCGCAGGGAATTGCAGCTGGGCAGGTCAATATCTGCCTGCCTCCTTCCCCGCCCCAGCTGTGCCCCCGGCCGCTGCCCAGGCAGCCAGCAAAAAATGCAGCCACCCCTGAAAAGCCACGTCCCGGCTCCGCCAGCCCCTGCTGGGCTGGATGCAGGGTCGCTGGGCGAAGCTCCCTGGCCCGGGTCAAACGGGAGCTCAGCCTGGGTGATCGAATGATTCCTTCTGGCCTCACCGTACCCCCCCGAACGCCCTTGGTTGCCCCTCTGCCATTCACCCTCAGCACCTTCCCGTGTGGCTGAGCAGGGCTGAGCTGATCTGGTCTCACACACACACACTCTCACACACACACACACACACACACACACACACACACACACACACACACCCCTTACCGGCGATGCTGAGGAGCTTGGTGGGGCTGAGCTGGGATCTGGTCACCCGGTTGTTGCTGTCCTTGGTCTCGTACCCACAGGAGTAATTCCCGGCGCTGCCCCTGGACACCACATGGTCATAGTCGTAGGTGACTTTTCCCTTTAAGCCCTTCTGGGATGACACCTCCTTCCCGTCCTTACAGAAGGCGACGCGAGTGGCTGGGGCCCGGGAGAACACAGAGCACTGGAGCCGCACAGAGACCCCGAGCTGGGCAGATGTCCTGCTCATGTAGAGGATGGGGGCAGGGAGGGCACCTGGGAAGGGGAATGGGTCAGAGCTGTGAATGGGGTCGTCAGTGGTACCGGGCGCTGTCGGTGGGGAAGGAGGTAAATGGCGGGTGGGTCTGTGCATATACCAGATGGAGGGTCTTGTTCCAGCCGAGCTACACGTACGGGTGGGAAGAGGGGAGCTGGGGGTGGGGGACAATCTCTCTCCGGTGCACAGAAGCTTCTTTGCCTAGGATAATTTGGGTTGCGGAAGAGCTTAGAGGCTCGGTCAAGCTGGGCTCCCGTTGTCTGGCACCATAAATGGGGTAAATGAGGACAGACAGAGAGACGGACTCACCGGGAGCTGAGCAGATCTGCTGGCTGCTGGGACTCAGCGCTGGGAACAGAAAGGTGACGTGTTCAGTGCCCCCCATGGACATGGGCCCTGCTTCCAGCCCCGCCTGTCCTATCAGGAACTCCTGGCCTTACACTCTGTGACGCTGTGAGTGTAACCCCGTCCTGGGCTGACTGCTAGCCCCGTCCCGTCCCCAGCACCGAGCGCTGGCCCTGGGCTGCTTTGGGACAGTGCCACTCCCTCGACCATCCCAACAGCACAGCCCTCCCTGCCACTAAAGGGGATTTCCCGACTCCCTGGGCCAGGGGCTGCTCCTGGTTCTGTTTCCTCCCAACCCCAGTGAATTCGCACAGGGGTCCCGGATACTCACCGGGCAGCAAGAAGCACAGACACAGGATCATCGGGGCGGTGGGGGGAACGGAGGGGGATGGAAATGTCTCAGAGGTGTTGTCTCCAGATGGGGTTGGGTGGGGACAATCTGCAGTCGCTCCCTGCTCCGACCTGCCCCTTCTGCCCCTCAGGGCTCAGGATGGAAGGACTCTCTTCCTGCTCTAAGTCCCCTACAGGCCTGTATGGCTGAGGCAGCAGGGACACCGAGGCCCGTCTCTGCTCCGCTCCGTGCTGTCCTCGTCTCTGAGCATCACTGCTCCCCGTTTCCTGTCCCTTGCACAGCTCCCCGGCCCACAGCATCTCTGTTTACTGCTGGTAGCCTGAGAATCAAACACACATCAAATACGTCAATAAAAGCCCTCGCCTGATTTAGTAACAGAGGACTGAGCACAACCCACCCTATTAAACACAGGCCTGCCCTGTCTGGAGGGTTTAACAATAACCACACCTGGCTCATCCATAGATTGCAAAGTGCTTTAGGCAGGAGGGAAACAGATGGGGAAACTGAGGCACAGGAAGAAGAGAACCTGAAAGGCCCAAGGTCACCCAGCAGGGCAATGGCGAGAGAGGTACAGAAGCCGGGACTCCTGATTGCCAGGCCAGGGCTCTGCCCACTAGACCATGATGCCTCTCTTCATACCAGGGCCAGTGTAACAAAGGTATTTAGGCACCTAGCGATGCCGCCAGGCACCGAGTGGGATTTACTAGATCTCCGAGCCAGGCCAGGCACCTGACTCCTATTGGAAGCCAATGAGAGTTAGGCACTTCAGTCCCTTGGGCACTCTGTCAAACACACTAGTTGCCCGTCACGGGTGTTAGGGAAATTGACTCCATCCCCCCCTCTGCTGCTACCCCCGGGGGTGCTTGGGGCAGTCAGTCCCCCAATTACAGGTGCCATTGGCGATGGCCCTGAGATCGAGGGATGACAGGGGTACGTCAAAGCTGAGCCAACAGCCCAGGGCGCCGGTGACTTGGGGCAATTCACCCAACGTGCCCACAAACCCGCCCCCATCACGTCCCTCCCTCCTCTGAGGCCTGGGGTCAGACTAAGCCTTGAGAAGCCTGGTCCCAGCTGGCCCCAGACAAGTCCCAGTGATTAACGAGACCCCGGTTTCTAGACTGGTGGGTGATTAACCCCTGGGACTGACCACCCCGGGTAGGGGGGATTTTCCATCGCTGACGGCTTCACAGCCAGGCTGGAGGCCTTCCTAGTGGAGGCTTTAGTCCCACATGAGCTCTAGGGGAGTCTCTGCGCTGTCCAGGAGGTCAGACTGGCAGAGCCAACGGTCCCTTCTGGCCCCAAGCCAACACACAGCGGCTGTTTGTCTCCAATGTGGTGGGAGCCTGGCTGGGATGGACCCGAAACACAGGGCAAGTGTCTGAGTGACAAGCTGGGAACTAGGCTGCAGGGTTTCATTGATCTCACAGAGCATCGCACCCCTGCTGCGCCCGGACCCCGGGCTGAATCCTGCCTCCCCCCCCCCGGCCCAAACCCAGGGCAACCCCGGCAGAATCAGACCCGTCTCCCCCACCCCACCGGAAGGGATATTGATGGAGCCAGATGCTGCAGGACTAGAGAGCGACCGGCTGCTGCTCAGACGAGGGCAGGGAGGGGAGAGTCAGTGCCGTGCGCAGTGGCCCCTCCTCAGCGACTCTGCACACAGAGTCCGGCTGCTCTGTGTGGCCGCGCAGCGAGGGAGCCGCAGGACGAGCCCACAGTGCCCTGAGGATCTGCAGAGTCTCCAGGGCGGCCACCTCTCCCCACACCCAGCAGAGCTCTCCCCGGCCTGACCTCGAGCTAGCAGCCCAGCGGGGCGGGGGCGTCACACGCTGTGATGTGGGACTGAAGAGCTTCTCACACCCAGCTATTTCTGGCCCAGCCGGTGTCTCTGTGGCTCCTTCTCTCTGTCTCTTACGTTGTCCAGGGGAGCCTGTCTCTGCAGCCGCGGAGCCGGGGGTCAGAGCTGTGACAGAGCGCGGGAAAGTGAGCGAGTCCCACCGGCTCGGACCAAAAGCCCCTGGTCGTCTCCTGTTGTGATGGCTCCTGGCAAGGATAATACCACAAGGTGTTTGGGGACTCTAGGAAAGCAAACCCTATCCCCAGCCTGCCCCATGCCCCACCCCGAGTAGGGGGTCTACTGGGGGTGCAAAATGCCAAAGCACACACTGGACCGGGCTCGTGGCTATTGGCAAATTCCCTGAGACGCTGATGGCCAAGCAAAATCGGCTTTTGCCATGGAATCAGCCAGCCCTTCAGGGCCAGGGTCCGTAAAGCACCAGGCCCCCTTGGGCCATGAGGAGCTAATTCTAATACCAACGGGTTCTCTGTGATTATCCCTGTGCCATCTGCCATCCTCTCGCCTGCCCTTTGTCCTACCTGCGACCTCCTACGGCTTAATGGGCATCGAGCTGACGGGCTGTGAGAGCTTTTCCCCTCCAGCGGGGAGGCTGCTGCGACCCCCAGGGCCACCTTGGCGGAGCCTGGAATTGTTCTGGGGGCACACACGGGTCGGGGGAGGTGTACGAGGGCCCAGTGGGACACTCTCCCACCAGGCCGTGCACTGGCCAGATCCCAGGTCGATGACAGAGATCCGAGTGTTCCCACTGGCTGAGTCCCAGGGACATGTGAGGTCCTGCAGAGCCACAATGGATGGTGGAGACACTTCATCCCTCCTTCCCCGTAACGGCCACCCAGAGACGTGGAGTCAGCCCAGAGGTGCGGGACTGGGGGCTGGGGAGCCGAAGGGGCTTGACCCACAAAGGGAACCCACCCCCTTGGCATCACTCCTGCTGCTGTCTTCAGCCCCCAAACCTTGACATTTGCAGACGTTTTTGTTTTCCAAACCCTAATCGACACCATTGTTCTGGGCTGAAATTTTCTGTTGAAACGTTGAAAATACGTTCTTCAAAGAAAAGGGAAAACCCCAAAGACCCCCCCCCATTTCTGACATCCCCCACTTTTCAGCAGGGACATTCCTGGGGCAAAACCTCTGGAGCAGCTCTACCTATGGCTTTGGGTACAGGCCATATGGAGGGATCCCTCCTTGGAGGGTGGATCTAGCTTGGAAGGGGCTGGAGGGGTCTCTGGGTCTCCAGGAATGGCCCTGCAACTTCTCCTATCTCCCCTCAAATGCATCTAGCTCATACTGGTTTCATTGAGTCCTGCTGGATGCATTGGGAGCGGTTGGGGTTTCGGCTGCAACCCCTGGGAGCTCAGAAGAGTCCAGCTCGGGTGACCCCTCTCCAGCGCCTGGCGAAACGCCTGTTGGTCTGGGAATGGCTAGAGCTGGGAAGGGCAGACAGATACACAGAGCTTATTCCCTGAGCCAGCAGGTATGTGATTTCACACTGTAACACCCTCCCTGGGTTCCACCTCGACCAGCTACAGGGAGGTAAAATGACCCGAGCACCAAGATGGCCTTGCCCCCACCTGGGTCTGATGCAGCGAGTGCTGTCTGGGCCCAGCCAGAGCATCGCACACACACCTTTTATGTAGCGTGAAACCAGCGTTCATGGATGGCGTGGCTCAGGGCTCCCCACCCCCATTCGCTGCTGGATCCCACCACGCCCCACAATAAACCGACAGCCAGGCCCTAGAGTTTAGATGCAGCACACCCAGCAGTAAAGCCAGACACGGCGCACAGAGCATTGGGCTCACACTTACAGTGCCACACCACAGCTGTAGGCTAGAAACTTACTTTTTATTTGTTTTAAACCCAAACTCAGATTCTCCCGCGATCCCCGGACTCCAGGAGCTGGGGCTTTAAGGGAAACAGCAAATACCGTGAGACCTGCCAACACTCATGCTGGCAGCCTGTTCCCCTCCTCCACCCCGGCACCATCACTATGATTTCCAATGGCATCTGAACTTCCCCACGTCCTCGTTCCACGAGACGCTTCTGCAGCATCGTCCCTGCTGCCCTGTGAGACCAGCCTGCACTGCCAGAGCCCGGGGGAGGGCCCGGTGATTGGGTGGCGGTTTCAGCTCTCGGGGTGTTGCTCAGTGTGAGGCTATCATACTCCAGTCTGATACACGGAGGGTCCAATCCTGTCACCCACTTGCATGGCCTGAGGCTGGCAGGAGGTGTGTGTGTGTGTAATGGGAGTGAATTAGTGCCCCTGTGAGACACGTCCCCTCTGCATTCCCCGAGTCCTGTTTGCACTGAATTTCCTACATTTAACAGTCACATTAATGTAGTTCCCTCCAATTAGCACATTCCAATTAAACTGGAGGTCGGTACAAAGCGTTATCATGAATTGCTGCAGCTTTCCTCTGAGATCAGGTGAGAGAAAACATCGGATGTGTCGCCATTTCCCCTTTTTCTCTTTGGGGTGAGGTTCCTTTCCAGTTCTCGGTTTCTGGGTCTGATTCCCCCCATCGTATTTCCTGGCCCTGGTATCCCTGGAACAGGAGAGTCAGCTCCAGAGATCCCTGCGTGAGTCCCTTTGTCTCACGAGAGCGGTTTGGCAGGTGGGGTTTCAGACCTCGAGGTTTTGGTGTTTCCTTCCCCTCCTCCTGCTTAGGGGGGATTTCCAGGTGTGGATGCTCCATCTCTGTTTTATCCCTCTTCCTTCACTTGGGGGGCAGGTTGGTGGGCAGGTGTTTCCGGCTTTATTGTATCACACATAGCTTGTATCCAGAGTCTGGCGCTGTTGCTGTGGGAGGCGGCACTTTGTTGTTTCCTGCCCCTTCCCTGTTCCTGGAGGCAAGGAGCTGCGCAGGAACTATGGGCTCTCTCTGACTAACAGACCTGCTGTCGGTTAATTGGTGGCGGAAATCCCAGTCGCTGGGGGGGCAGATGCTGAGGGACTTCCCCTTGTCCCCCCCGGCAGCAAAACCAGGGCTGAGGAACGGGAACAATCCATCATAACCTTCGAAAGGAACCTCCAGGATAAGGGCCATTGAATTGACACTATAAAACGAGAGGCTCCTCCCTTCTAGATCCAGATACACCCCAATGGCTGTCGGCTTCACATTCCAGGTCTGGATCACAGCGTCGGCCTCCGTGGGGTGATACCGCCCCTCGGATCTCCCCAGAGCCCAGAACCCCTCCTCGGGGGCTCTCTCCAGCCTCTCCTGTCTCACTCTGCCCCTCACAGCTTCACTCAGCACCCCCAGCTCCCAGTCTGGGCTATCCCCCACCTCCACCTCCCAGTACCACCTGTGAACCCCTGCCTTTCCATCATGGTCCCTCATCGTGAACCTCTCCCTCCCCACGGCGATCGGGGCCCCGGAGGGGGCAGCTGTCATTGGGGAAGGGGGTTTGTGCTGGACTGTTCTGCCATCTGCAGACACGGGAAGTTCGGGGTGTGTGTAACTCGGATCCAGGGTGACGGGAACTGAGGAGAGAAACCAGAATAGCCCCATGAGCCGAGGATCAGTCGGGGACCCCACGATCCAAAAGCAGAGAGATTGCAGCCAGCACAGCCAGAGCAAAGGACTGAGTGTTAAGGGTTGGGATGGCTAGTGGGACTGGCACCGCTAGCCTGGAGCTGGCCGTAGGCTGCTGAGAGCTGCAAGGCTGTGGCTGGGCCCCTGAGCTGGCGGGGATGTAGGGGAGCTGGAGTAGGGAGATTGGGCTCCGTGCATCCTCTCACTCCCCCTGCACAGGATCTGTCCCTGAGAGGCGTGAAGGCTCCTGGGTGTGAGGTGCATGGAGGGTGTCCCGGGGGTTGCAGACTCTGCCGGCTGCGGGGGCAGGGCTGAGTGGGGTTGTAGGGGCAGACGACGGGGTAGGGATGGATCATCACTGAAGGGCCATTGGGAGATGGGGTGGGGGTGTCAGACTAACTGAGGGTGGATTGGGAGGGAGGTGTCTGGAGGTGAGACTTTTATCTCAGGGCAGGGGGTTCAGGACTATTCACAGCATCCAGCCCCATGGCTCTGCAGCCAGCGCACGCCCTGCCCCACCTGCTCCACGGGGACCCCACACCTCTGACAGCTCAGCTATGTAACGCCGATACCACTAACCCCAGCGCGGCATCTGCTCATCCCCTCGCAGCCGCACTCACCCATGTAGCTCCGGGCCCTCCTGAAATCTGCAAGGGAAGAGGAACAAACACGGTCGGGGCACGGCAAACGTAGGGAACTCGCTCTGACACGAGATGCTGTGCTGGGAGAGGGGTAATAGGCAAATAGAAAGGAACCGAGCGATGTGAAATGGGACATGAAAACACGTCCTCTTACCTAGCTCCGTGACTGCCCTGCCTGAAATGGAAAGAGAGGGAGTTATTCCCTGTCATGTAGGCAGACGGCTCAGTTCTGGGTTTTGCTCTGTGATCGAGTGATCGCTTTACACGTGGTTCATGGGCCCGCACTGCTGAAGGAGAAATGTCCTGGCTGTGTGAAGTGAGAGACAGGCCCTTTCACCCTAAAGACCAGAGATCTCAGCTGAAATCAATGATCGGCTCTCAGGGATGCCTTTATGTTGTCTCTTTGCACTGGGGACAGGAGCAAATGTTGCTCTCAATGACACTGCTGTAAATCCACAATAACTCCGTGTGCTTCACTAGAGCGAATCTGTCACCCAGAGCAGAATTCAGGTCTGTGAGAAGCTGCTGTTTGGCTGTGGGATTGAGGCAGATTGAGGGATTTTAAAGGAACACTGGTAAAATAAAAATCCCAGGCGGGATTTGCAAAGCTTCTAACCTCGATGGAAGCCATGGGTCTGGATCCTGATTCAGCTCTGCCATTCTCAACCCTTATGTCTAAGGAAAATTACTAATAAATAACCCTTTGGCCTCAGAACTACACACTCCAGATATAACCAGGGGATAGCTGGACCTGGGGAGAGATAGAGCTCAGATCTGGGATCTGGCCTCGGCAACGATGTGTGGAAACATGAGCTGGAGTCAGGTCTCTGCTCATTTCCACGTTCTGGGAAATAGCCCAGAAGAGCTTGCACTCTGGCAATCATCTACAGAAAGCAGCTGGTCCCTCCTACTGCATCATGATGACGTGACTGGCATTGCATTGTCAAAGGCAAGGTGACACCTGTCTGTCAATCCAGGCAAGAGAGCAGGTAACCCTCCATCTGCTGCAGACAGCTCACGGTGCTGCAGCGGGATGGGGGGAAACCAACGTGACTTCGATTTCGGCCCGCACTGTTCACTCAGCCCTGGCCTGTGGTGTCGGTGCTTCTGGATCTGTTCAGCGCCGTGTGTGGTTGGGATTCTCTGCCCTGGGGGCTCTAATGGGGAGAGGGATGATCTTACCGAGCTTCTGCTGCAGCTCCTGGCACTCTGGAAGAAAAGGAGACCGTCGTGGATTCGGCGTAGGTCGTTCTGAGCTGAGTAACGCGAGGCTGTCCCAAATGCTGCATACGTCTGCACTGCAGCGGGGAGCGAGCTGCCCACTCTGGGCAGGAAGACTCGTGCTAGCTCGGCTCGAGTTAGTGCAGGGCAGCTGGGGCTGGCACGTGCAGCTGCTTGCGCTAGCCGCTTCGGCACAAAGATGCTCGGACTCCCTGGGTACATTCTCGGGCGGCTACCCTCACCCACTGCTGGCGCTAGTCCAGCCACACTGTTATTGTCTGTTATAGCTGGGAACCTCGCTCTCACCTACAGCGCAGACGTACCCGGTGAGCCAAGGGTCTCAGAACCGACAGGACGTGAGACAAAACTGTTGTTACTGAACAACAAAGTCCTAGATCAGCCCCTAAACACAGCCCCCACTTTATCCACACTGCAGGGAATGAGAGAAGGGAGCTGTGTGTGGGAGGCCGGGGCTGCATAGCAGAGGGCTGCAGGTAGGGACCGAGGGGCACGGGCAGAGCTGTGCACATATAGGGAGCCCAGAAGTGGGGACAGCAGGGATTTTACAGGTCAGAACTGAGATCTATCCACAGAATTGCATGGAGGAAGTTTGCCCAGCCCCTGACAAAGTCCCACTCTTCCATATGCACTAAATTCACTTTCTGTCATTAAGGATGATGCTGAAATCTCAGCTGCACCCTCTGCGGTGTTTTTATATTTCCGGGGCAGGGGCAAATGATCAGGAAGGCGACTGAAGTCCATACAGCGCGTGTGGTGACATTTTCTGTCTCGTCATAGGTGAAAGCAGAGACACACATTCGCTAGGAATTAGCCAATTACCTGATTCCAAGGCCTCTGAAATGAGGAAGAGAAAAGAGTCAGACACAGAGACGCGCTGCGTGCCCCATAATAACTGGAGTTAGTCACAGACGCCCCACACCCCCAGGCCTGCTGCAAGACCTGGCAGATTGGCAGGAGCAGAGCTGGAAATTAATGATACGTCCCAGCTCACAGGAGCTCCGGAGGAGTCTCTCACTCCTTAGCCTTTGTCTACACACACACTTGAACCAATTTAACTAATTAGGTTCTAAAGCATGCCTTGAGTTAAACTGGGACAGGGCTGTGCATAGAACGGGCCCTGGGTTGGTGCAGCAGGGCTAACAGAACTGGCGTCAGCGGGGTGGATGGACAATTGCTCCACTGCGACCCCTCTGGCTAGTTACAGAGCAGCACTGATTGCTAGGGGAGTCCCGTCCAGTCTTCCCCTCCTGGAGGAATAGTGGCCACAAGGGGGCATGGCAGACGGCCAAGGCGATGAAAGAAGGGGATCCTCAGGGCTCTTCCAAGGTTGTCCTTGTGGTGAGAACCCCAGTCACCGTGCTGGCATGTGGTATCCATTCTCTCCACCTTTCATCTGCATTTCCCTGCATGTGTGCGCCCAGCGCCCAACAGAACGGGTCAGCGCCACTCAGCACCATCACAATGCAAACCAACATGGTTACCAAATATCAAAAAGTTCACAGTGGAAGGTGTTGACTTTAGAAAACCAGGGCCGCTGTGTCTATTGGTACATCTGACTGAGTGCATGTCATTGATTCACAGAGTTTCAGTCCAGACGGGACCATTAGGCCATCTGCTCTGACCTTCTGTATATCACCAGCCAGAGACTCTCACCCAGTTCCCCCTGCAGGGAACCCAGTAACTTGTACTTGGCTATGGCAGCTTTCAGAAAGGTGTCCCGTCTGGATCTGGAGCCATCAAGTGATGGCGAATTCACCACTGTCCTTGGGAGCTTGTTCCAGTGGCCAAACACCCTCCCTGTCCCCTGTGCATTCGACAGTCACAAGGCTGGAATCATCTCACAGAGCGTCATTGACCTTGTAGTGTTGTTTCCTTTAAGGAGAACAGAACCACCGAGCAATTGCCCAGGGTAAAGGTTGCACAATTTGACCCAGATTTGTCACGGCAAACCCCTCTCCCTGCCTGGCCCATGTGCAGGGACTCTCCCAAGCTCTGACCCTGGGTTTCCTGCTGCACAATACACTATTTGCCAGCCTGTTATCATCAGGGTTTGTGAGAACATGGGAAAGGTGAGGAATCACTAGGCAGACGCCTCTCAGCTCCATCCCTTTCATTGCAGGGAGCCCGCAAATAAAACCAAGCAGTCACAGAGCTCGCACAGCTCAGCAGATAAAGCAGGAGACGTACTTTGAGTTAAGAGGGTCTCCTCTTCAGAGAGTTTCTTCTGAGAGGCCTTTTGCTTCGCTGTGAGACAGAGAATCAGACATCGCAGTGAGCCGGGGAAGGAAGGGGATAGATACACTGAGCAATAAACTAACATAGGAGGGGCTGGGGACCCCTGTGTGTTTGTAAGTTTGGTTTATTTCCTAAAACCAACACAAAGTAAAATATCTGAACAAGACACTCCCGTGCCCCAGCCAGGTGCCCTCTAGGGCTGTGTCTAAACATGCAAATAACAAGCCCATTACCTGCATATCCAAGAAATGCACACGCTCCAGCAGCAATGAGAACCAGAGCGAACAATACCCAGAAGGCAGCCAGCCAGGGAGAACCACGGGGAAAGATGTCACCTGGCAAACAGAGAGAGCAGGGTGTGAGGGGCCAGGTCCCAGCTGGGAGCTGGCAAATGGGGTTTGCCACTTGGTTTGACAGCTGAGACCTGGCACAGGGATCCCCAGAAATTCACGGGAATGAAGGAAATGTCCCTTCCATGCTCAAATCACAGCCACACATGGGAGCATTTGAAACCAGAGAAGTCAGCGCGGCATCCGTTACAAGAACCAGGACACCGCTCTCCCCAAATCTCTTCCAATGCCAAAAGCCAAGAGTCAACGGTGTCGTGCCTAGCCCTGCTTGCACCAGCTGGCTGTTCAGACGGTCACTGTCACACAGCCTCCCAGTTCTCAATCAACAATTCCAGTCCAGAGAAGTTCAGCAGAGAACATTTTTTTCCCCTGCCTGGCCCCACAAAACAGGTTAGAAGGACATTTACTGGTTTAGTAACAAAAACAGGGTCTAGCTGATTGTAATTCCCAAGAGACCCTGCACCCCTCCCCCAATCCCATGGTGACCCCTTCTGCACGGGGGGGACTCACCTGAGAGGTGAACGGCAGATTGTCGCTCGGTCTCCAGCAAGCCGTTCTTCACTATGCAGCTGATGTCTCCATCGTCTTCTCCTTCCGTGACGGTGACGTGACTCACAACGGTATACAGGCTCTCCCTGTCCTGCGTCACGCTGGTCACAATGTCCCTGGCCAGACGCTGCCAGTTCTTTCCAACCCACTGGAGTTGGGGTTCGGGGAACCAGCCTGTGGATCTGCAAGCCAGCCCGATCCCCCGACCCTGGGTGCCCAGCACATCAATGAACACTGGGGCATCAGTTGCAGGAAGAGACAGAGAGCGTGTGTATCCGGAAATCGTGTCATTGGTACACCATGTGATTTCCCAGCTACTCTCTCTCTATTCCTTTATGTGCAAAGCCTCCCTA
Source organism: Mesoclemmys tuberculata (assembly GCA_007922155.1). Lineage (NCBI taxonomy): Eukaryota > Metazoa > Chordata > Testudines > Chelidae > Mesoclemmys > Mesoclemmys tuberculata. The sequence continues at coordinate 21,920 of VOCS01054216.1, forward strand.
GGACCCCTTGTCCTGTGATGGTACCCAGGCCTTGATGGGAGTCGAGAAAAAGAGCCCGGAGCATTGGGCCTGTCCAATCTAGTCCAAGACTGAACAATGAATAGGGAGGTTGTGTCTGAAATATCAGGCACACGGGGAGGTAACAAACAGATGTCACGAAACACAGAGGATGGCAGGTCAGGTGTTTATCCCAGCTGTTTGTTTCAGTCTATAAGTGTCGGGGTGCCTTGCCTTAACCCTTTGTGTGGCCTAACGGACAGCAGGGTCTCCCACTGCTTACTGAACCATTCCTTGCCACTGGGCACTCACATGGACTCGGAACCATGAACCCACAGTGCTAGAACTGGGCCTGGAGGGCCATAAACCTGGCCGAGTCCCTTTGTCACCGAACCGTGCTGTGGTCTTTCTTTATGAGTGACATCGAGGTTTGCTGAATTAGCGCTTTCTGCTAGGGCTGATAACACTGGGGCTCCAAGAACAGAAGCACTGAGCAGCAGGAACGGCTCCAGCATGCTGGACCGAGTTATTGAGGCAAGGACATTCCACCCTTCAATGCCCCCTAGTGCCGCGTCTCACCTGCGACCCGTAGCTCACTCATGGCTTCCAGGCTCTGTTCTGGGTTCCTCACAAAGCAATGGTATTTCCCCTTATCCACCACTTGGAGCCGTTTCAGCTTCAGAGAGACATTCCCATTGCTCCACTCCTGCGGGAACAGCTCTGTTCGGTTCTGGTACCTCTCCCCCGGCAGGTCCTGGGTGCCCTCATTCATGTACTCATGAACCAGGATAGATCCGGATTCCATTTTCCTCCACTGCATGTCCATGTTGGGTAGCTGGGCTGGGGGTGACAGCTGGCAGGGTAACACCACATCGCGGCCAACTATCCCCACCACAGGGCGTGGAGAGCCAGCCAGGGAGAACTTCTCTGCAATAGACAACACCAGAAGCAGATTCAGTGAGAGGAAAGAGGAGAGGGCATCGCTGAACCAAACAAAATGCCCTCAGTCGTGTATTGTCATAGCAGGCTCCCGAGGCTGTCCTGTGTAGCTCAACTGAATTACTCAGTGTTGACGCAGGGCAGTGCAACCGTACCACAGCTGACACCAGCCAGTCCTCCAATGCCGTCCTACAGTCCCTTGGAAACTCCTCCAAAGGTGCCTGTTTTGCACCCTACCTACACTCTATTGGCAAGGGGTGGCCCCAGCTGGAAGCCACTCTAGACAGCCCCATGGCACCCGGTTATGAGCTCTTTCCACTGCAAGCAACTTCTTTGGTGAACTGATTTCAGATCCACAGAGCCCCACAATGGCTGCTGAGAGGCCATCTCAGAGGGCTTCTGCCTGGCCTGAGGGCATCGGGTCTTTGATGGACCTTTGGCTGATGCACGTCCCTTCTAGGGGTTCAATACCCGAAACAAGAGACTGGCTCCGATGGGGATTTACCATTCTGGGTAAATTCAGCCTCTGAAGGTGAGCTACGTCTACACAATAGCTGTGTCTGAAGGATCTCCAGGCTTGTCTGACCCACCATGGGGCATGGAGAGCAATTACTGCCGAGTTACAGTACCTGACACTCAGTGTCTGGCTACAGATGGGGAGGAATAGGGTGAGATTTTCAAAGCCCACCCAGGAGATTTTGATACTAGTGTTACCAGCTCTTGGGCTACTGTGGATTTTTCATAAGCCCCAGCTCCTGGAGGCATGTGATCCTGTGAGAATATCAGCTTTCATTTAAAAGAAGAGTCAGTTTCTAGCTCTAGTGTTCGCAGAGAAAAGCTTGAAAATGGGACTCACGCTCAAGAAACAAGGGAAATAAGAAGATCCTGAAAGATAGTTTTTTGTTTCTTTAAAATCTGATGAAATTTTAGCCAATCTCCTGATTTTTGTGGCCTGACTCAGAGTGTTTGAAGGCTTGGGGTTGGTGACACTGCAGTTCCCATTCATCCTAATGGGAACTGGGCACCCCCATCCCTCAGGCAGATGTGAAGATTTCAGCATTGCAGGTCCATGAGAATCCAGGTCCTCAGTGGGGCAGGTCTAGCAGTGCGGTGCCTTTGGGTCCCATGGCAGGACAGGAAGGGATCAGTGTCTAGGGCACTGGAAGCCTCTCTCAGGGGCCAGTCGGAGCTGGGCAACTTGCTGCAGGATCCAACAATCCTGCCACCCAGAGCCAGGACATGCCCCAGTCACCCCACCATCATCCCCTCCCCACAGCCTCTTGGGCCTGTCCCCTTTTACTCTGCGGAACTGAGGAGGTCCCGGGGAAGGGGTCATTGGGTCTCAGATCCCCCTACCCCAGCCAGGCAGGGGGCAGTGTACATGGGGGACAGGAAGGGAAACAATTGGGATTCAAACGTTTTTACCAGAGAGAGAACACGGTGCCAGGAAGAGGATCCCCACGCTGCACACACACAGCTGCCACCGCATCACCATGGGGCACCCGGGGCAGGGAGCTGTAAGTAGAAAGCAGTGATGGTTAACACCTTCCCAGCCTGTGTGAAGGGGGCCCGCAGTGCAGGAAACACGTCCCAGCCATCATCTGACCTGATCCGCTCTGCTCCAAGGCAGGGCACCTCCCCAGGGACAGGAGAAGATTTCACCCCACCCAGGCTGTTCTGCCTCCTGCCCGGGCCTGGCACTGGGAATTTCCACCACTGGGATGTGTATCCACCCCCATTCCTTCCCTTTGATGATTCTCTGACCATCTGCTGGTACAGGTGTGCCCCAGTTCCACCGCAGGGCGAGCAGGGCCACATCCGAGGTAACCCCAGGGGGTAGCCACATCACTGTCTCCTCTGCAGACGTGGCCTGCCTCTTTGCCTGCCCCCGCCTTGGACAACACAGCAGATGAGTGACCCGGGGCCCTTTTACAGCTGCTAAGGAGCCAGGCTGTTCAGCTGGGGCTGTGACAGACACACCCTGGCCTGCGGGTGGCATTTAGACACCTCTCTACAGGGTCAGCTTGGCCGGAAGTCACCCACCTTTGTGAGTGCTGCTGCCAAGTGAGAGGGACGGGGCTGGCAGGGGCTGTCACAGATATTAGGGGAGACTGTCAGATATCCGCTCCCCCACCCTGACATCAACGGGAGACCATCACATCAACAGACGTTATGGCAAGGTGGAGTGGGGGGACAAGAGGGACCTTCTCAGCTCTGCTCAGAGCCTCTGGCGTCCTCTGCACAGTTCTCCAACCTGGGTACACGGGGTCAGACTGGATGGACACAATGGGCTCTTCTGGCCTTAACGTCTGTGAATCTATTTCTGTTTCACTTCCAGCTCCCTCCACGCCCGTCCCTCATGTGCGTGATGCATTGAAAACTGTCTAGGAATTACAAGCCATCCGTAAATGGGGTTTGTCCTGGTCCTGCCGGCAGGCAGGTGTCTCTGTAGGGAAGTCTGCAATCTAGATCCAGCAGCAGGAAGTTCTGCAGAGAGCAGTCTAGAGCAAAGAGGAGTGACCTGGGCCCCTCAGCCCCAGGGCGCAGCCTGCTTTGTCTCTCTTTGTTTCGGCTCACGTGTGTGATTGTTCTGGATTCGAAGCAGCGAAGCCGTATTACGCTGCAGCCTTCCAGCCAGAGAATTTATGTTTATATCCAACTCCTCTGTGTGTGCTGGGAGCATAACAACAGGGAACTTCCCTCTAAAGAGACCTCCCTTCTGAGCCCTTCCCAGGTCACTGGGGAATGACATGAACTGCCAGAGGGCAGGGTTAAGGTCTAAGCACCTGGGAGCAGCCTGCTTTGTTTCTCTCTGTTATCGTTCTGGATTATAAGCCTTAATGCTGTTTTACAGTGCAACCTTCCATATTTTATCTAACTCCTCTGTGTGTGTCAGGAGCATAACAATGGGGACCTTCCCCAAAAAGAGATCTCCCTTTTTTGCCCATCCAAAGTCACTGGGGAATGACAAGAACTACCAGAGGGAAGGCTTACGCCCTACAGGACTGTGGCCAGGGCAGGTTTAAGGCCTAGGCAATATAGGTCCTGAAATCAGGGCAGGGTTAAGATCTAGACGCTACAGGCCCATGCCCAGGGCAGGACTAAGGGTTAGGCACTCGAGGCCTGTGCACAGGGGCCCAGCAGACTCTCGTCTTGTGTTTAAAAAAAAAGTAAGTTTCCCAGTTTCTTGTGTGAGGAGAAAAGTTCAGAACCGTGCCCTGGGTTTAACAATCCCAGTAACACCTGCCTGAGTCCGCAGAGAGCCGGGGGGCTGAGTTTCGAGAGGGGAACTGCTCCATACAGCTCAGAGGGACGTTTACTACCAGCCCCGCTGCTCTGGGGCCCCGCCAAGCCCACCCAGCAGGGACTGTGTGTGTGACGGGGGTGAAGAGTCCTCGAGAGACACACACACACTCACCCCCTCGCCGAGGACTGCTGTAATGATCTGGGGGTTCATTAAACAACAAACCAGTGAATGAGAAGAGAATAAAACTTGTATTAAAAACAAGCCAGAGAGCGTCTGTGGTGAACGGCTGTGCAAACTGTTCTCCATCCCTGCTTCCAGGCACAGCTCAAAATTCCTGTATTCATAATACTGTCCCTTACGAGGGAGCCTCTCTCAATGATCATCTTGCACAGACATCTCTGTACAACCAACACCCCCTGCTGAGGGCAGTCGTGGAGGCGAGGGGGGAAATCCTTGCTAATGCACCAAGCCTTCCGGGAGTGTTGAGGGGGCCCATGTGCTGATCTGTCGCTCTAGGAGGTGAAGGGGGGACCCTGCTATTGTCACTCCAATTGGTAGGTGGCAGGTCTATGGGCACCCCATGTCAGGGAATGCCTAGGGCACTGCAATGCCTTAATTCAACCCCACCCTCTGCAGAGCTCCCAGCCCCTGCTGGCCTGGGATGGAGGGATAGGAGTCTGGTGCCTGGTAGAGTTGGCTAGCAAAAGGATCTGAATTCTTGCCCCACTCTCTTTACCCAGACACCTGCCTCACCTTGAGGGCTCCCCTCCCACTCTCCTGTGTGGCGGGGTCCCTGTAACCCCATCAAGGCTGGGCCCGGGATCCCTGGGGGCTCAATCTTCAATTGTGTTGAGGTCACTTAGGACAGGAGCTAGGATGTCCCCACTCCAGGGCACTAACTCTGCACTGGGCGCTTCCCTGACGCACTGATCATTGCATACAATGCAAAGCACATACAATTATTAAACGAACACCAATCAAAAGTCAAATAAAAAAATAAGAAACGAGGAGACAGGGTAGGTTCTAAGGGGCAGGGCCCTTCTCCCTAGCGTTAGCCAGCCTGTCGGGGTCACGATCCCCCTCCCAGTCTGGCCTGCGAGGTCCCTGGGCTGGAGGCGTCTCCCTGCGCCAGGCCTTGCCCAGGGTTCCCCTCGCTCTTCCCAGCTACTCACTGCAGACGGCTCCGGACGGCTCCAGCCCCAACCCCACTCTGCCGCAGGGTGCTCACAGTCCCCGCACACGGGCAGCGAGTCATCCAGGAACCTGGGGTCCCAGCCGCACACAGAGCGCCCCAGGAACTGAACTGACGTGCTGGGGCTGCGGGAGAAACGGATCCCGAAGCTGTGTGCAAACTCTGACCAGGGAAAGTGAAAGCACTGGGGCCTGTCACACATTAACCAGGGCGAGGCAGTATCTTGTAATGGGCTGACGAAAGAGACGAGCTTTTGAGCTTTTCAAACACTGTGTTTTTTCAACACATAAACCTGGCAGAGATATTATCTGGCCAGGATGCAGGGCAGGTATTCGGTTACCTGCGGAGACACAGAGAGGAGAATATACACCGACGGGTTCCCGTCAGTCCTTCGATCCTGGGGACGTCCATTGCAGGTCGGCCCCGAGTGCTGTTACACCCTCTCTCTCATCGTATCCTCCTTCCCCCCAACCTTTCTCTCCTTCCCCAGCCTGTGCAACACTCGGGGGGGGGATTAGATCAAAAGGGCTGGTCTCGTCCCCAGCCTGTAAAAACCGGTCCCGTGGGAGGCACCCCCTTAGTATATCAGGCCTAAAGGACCCACACAGTCGTGCAGGGGCAGGCCTGGGACTTCCATGGCTCTGACACTTCGAGCATCTGCTATCCCAGCCTTTCTCCGTGGCTCCTTACAGGAAATCCAGCCAAGGCAGACCCTGGCAGGCAGCTCGTCCTGAATGTTCCCCTTCGGGGCGCACTGCTCTCAGGGAGGGTATGCAGTGACCCCAGCCTCTGGAGCTCACCTCCCTTGCTGGGTTTCAAAGCCCAGGCTCCAGCTGGAGAGGGAATGTCTGCTCTGCTACTTTTAGCTCCGTAGCACAAGCTCCATGAGGCCACGTCTGTTGAGCCAGGCTCGGAGACTCGCTGCTGTAGGATTCTGTGCAGTGTAGACGGGCCCCGCCTCCCTTTCTTCGTCTAAGTCCCAGGTGAATCTGTAGCCCTGTAGCATTGAGAAATGGGAGCCAGCCTGGAGTCTGTAAACCGAGAGGGACATCTCCTTCTACAAAACGTGCTCTAGCTGTGCCAGAAGTTAGGGGATCCATTCAGGGATCCCTGGGGCGGCTTTGGCCTGGGCTGTGCAGACGCTAAGACTAGATGGTCACATTGGCCTTTAAATATATGTTAAATAAATGCCCCTGGAAGCCCTCTCCTGTTTGGCTTCCCGTGGAGGTGCTAATGTCTGTTCACCAGACTTTCTTTCTTCCCCACATGTTCCTTTGGCTTTTTGCCCTGCTTCCCGCACTTGCTCAGTCACACGGATTCCGGCTCCCCACCCTCGCAGGTCATTTCTAGATGCTCTTTCTCACCTGCCTTGTGTTCTCCCCCACCCGGCCGTGCCCTGGTGCCCGTCTTTCAGCAGGGACAGCAGACTGGTCCGGAGCCCAGAAAGGGGAGGGGGTGGCAATCAGGGCAGGACGGGCAGAAGTGATTGGAGCTGGGGGTGGAAGACGGGGTGGGTGGAGACTAAGCAGGTGCGGAAGCCAGTACAGACCCATGGTAGCTGTTCTTGGGGAAGAAATTCATCCCTGTGCACCAGCACATACCCCAGGCTCCATTTATGTCCCCTGTAAGCCCACAGGGTGAAGTTCCCCAAGTGGGAGCTGGATCCATCTCGCCAGGGACTGGAGACCAGGGTGGAGGCAAAAAGTTCAGGCTCATCCAAAATCCCATGTCCTCCAATCACACAGTGACCTTTCACCCTGGCCCAGCTGCGCCTTTAGCCAGGGGGGCTGTCTCGGTCCTCAGGCAGTGAGCTGGGACGGGAGGTGTGTGTGTTTCTTTAATAATATTTTTAGACTGGAACAAGTAAACCAGGCTCCTTCGGTTCTCAATCTTCCAGCCCTAAATAGAGACGCTGTGGCCAGGGTGAGGAAGGTGTGTGTGTGGGGGGGTGCTGTGGGGCAGGAAACAGGGATCAGTGACACGTATCAGGCGCAATGAGGGGACAGAGCAGGTCAGAGAGCAGCTGCGGCGTCTCTGCTGTCTGAGCCCTACAGACCCCAGGGGGACTGGGAGCAGGGAGAGGGGCCGTCTGGCGCATCCAGCCCAGGGGAGCAGACAAGGGCAGATCGGAGTAGAGAGAGACACTGGAGCTTCCCTTCTGCTGAAGTCACACAGGGAAGAGGGTGTAGGAGGGAGCAGGGAACGGCTGTGGATTGTCCCCTCTGGACCCCATTAGCAAGAGAAGCCGCTTAGGTGTTTCCAACCTGATCAGCTCCCCCCACTGTCCCGATGATCCGGTCTCTGTACTTCTTGCTTCTCGGTGAGTATCAGGGAACCCTGTGCTAATGCATAGCAGGTTGGGAGGAAGCAGATCCGAGAGCGTCTCCGGGCCCAGACAGTCGGCAAATCCTCTTTAGTGCGGGAGAAATGGGCACCAGAGGAAACACTGAGCGTGAGAGCTACAGGGCCAGATCCGCAGCAGGTGTGAATGGGTGTCGCTCCGTTGGAGTCCGTGGGGGAACACCCCCAGCTGGTGTAAATCAGTGTAGCACCACTGGAGTCAAGGCAGGTTTACGCCAGCTGAGGATCTGGCCCTGTGGAGAGCTGAAGGGAAAGGCGTCCCAGCTCAGCCGTGGTCCGGGTGCGTGAGGAACCTGCTGTGCCCCAGATCTAACGTTTTGCCTGGTTTGATTCTTCAGCAAAACATGAATCAGGATTTTTCCCCTATCGGAGGCAGTTTCTGTCCCTCAATAGGGACATTAGAAAAGGGGGAGATTTTATCTCCAGCACTAACCACACGGCACCTTTCTGTTCCCAGCGCTGAGTCCCAGCAGCCAGGAGATCTGCTCAGCTCCTGGTGAGTCCGTCTGTCTGTCTGCCCATCCCCAGACCCACTCACCCCAGCCCTTGAACAGGCAGAGCCCCTCCTGCCCTGCCCCATGGAAGGGTGTCAGCACTGCCCCAGGGAAGTGTGGATGATTGCACAATGACCTCGCAGGTGTCCATGGGATGGTGGGAAGAGATGCTAGACTCTCCAGACTCCCACATTCCCCCCTGGAACATGCCAGGCTCCTCGGGGCTATCCCATAATTTCTCCACGGCCCATGAACCACCTAGCAGCTGCCAGCTGCTTCCACGACAATCAACTTTCTTTGGCAAAACTGCTCCCTGGGGTTTCCCAGAGATGGGCACCAGCAACCATCCCATTGACGACTTTCCCCCATTCCCCTTCCCAGGTGCTCTTCCTGCCCCCATCCTCTACCTCAGGGAGACGTCCGCCCAGCCGGGGGACTCCGTCCTGCTCCTGTGCTCCGTGTTCTTCCAGGCCCCAGCCAGCCGCGTCGTCTTCTGTAAGGACGGAGAAGAAGTTTCATCCCAGAAGGGCTTATTGGGGAAACACACCTACGCCTATAACCATGCAGTGTCCAGGGGCAGCGCTGGGAACTACGTCTGTGGATTTGAGATCAAGGACAGCCACAATCGGGTGACCAGATCCCAGCTCAGCCCTGCTTGGCATTTCAGCGTGACTGGTAAGAGGGGGTGAACGGCAGAGTGAGTACGATTGTCTATGCCATGGCAGAGAGAGAATCCAGATGCAGCTTGCTGAGCGACAGGGATAATGGACAGAAGAAGTAGCTGTTTTCTTCCGTGTGAGCCAGCCCCTAGATAGAGACATTACACTTACTTTGTCAGTGGGTCACACAACGGCTAATGGGACAGCAGTGGGGGGGTGGTTCGCACGACTCCTGAATTCTCTTCCTGGCTCCGGGAGCAGCCTGTGGTTAGTGTTAGAGACAGCATAACCAAGCACATAAACCTGGCATGTTGCCTCTGAAAGGCAGCGAGAGAAAGTGGATGAGACTGGGGTTTGACCTTGTGCCACCCTTCACCCGGAGTTACGCACAGGCCCCGATTCGCCTCGTTCTCACAGCACAGGCCAGGCGGGCAGCGGTGGAGAGGAATGAGATCCCACAGTGCACGGAGACGCCTCTTGGGCCAGATCCGGGGATCCGAGCCCGGCTCTATGACCCCAGCTCTCCCCTCACCTCATAGAGACTTTGGGCCAAACCACCCCTGGGGTAACTCCTCTGCCTGCAGCCGTTACAGCGGGGAGACCCGGCTCTCTGTAGTGAAACCCAGCCTGTGAGAAGGGCCAGCCCCGGGGCTCGGCAGCGCTTCGCTCCCCTGAACCCTCAGCATTGGGCGTGAGCAGGGCCTAGGCCGGGTGCAGCCCCATGCACGGGGCAGCTGGGGAATGTCACCCATGCACACAGCCTCCTCACACAACCTGCTGTGAGCCCCAGCCTGTCTGAGGGGTGCAGGGACCTCCCGCAAATCAGATCCCCGAGGGTGCTCCACAGACAAGAGGTGTCTGATTGGAGGGCAGGGAAATCCTGGCTCAGGGCTTTCTGGGGCATTTCCACCCCCACCTTGGTGAAAGGTGCCGGGAATCAATGAAACGAGGCTTTGCTAAAGGGGCAGTGACGTCCTCGCCGAGTCTGCAGTGGGCACACTCAGTGTGAACCTCAGAGCGAGAGAGTCCAGGGACCAGCTCCTATGGACTCCAACGGAGGGACGCCTGTTTACACCCGCTGCGGATCTAATTCCGGTGACTGGCAGAAGCCGTGCTGCCTGTTTCTTGGAGCACGTCCCGGCGGAGGGTGCGGGCGTCTCTCTCACATGGTGCGATGCTCTTTCCCCTTGTCACACAGGCAGCGCGAGCAGCGGCGGAGGAGCGGAGGAGCCGTCATGCGCAGGTAACGGTCTATTGCTCTGTCACCCCCGGCCCTGTGCCCCCAGCGCTGACCTCAGGGCATAAAGTCTGGACCAAACTCACGCTGGGGCAGGTAACGTATGCCCCACTTCCACCCTCTCCTGAGGACACAGCTGGTGCCAAGGCCCCATGTTGGCGCCTCTTCCCAGGGCGGGGTCGGCCCGTGCCGTGGTGAACTGCCAGCCACACTGGAGAGGGCGAGAGGGGCTAGGCTGCTGCATCTGTCGCTGGCTCTTTTGCGGCCTTTGCACAGAGTCCCAATGCAGGCAGTTCCCTGCTCCTGTGACCCCTCAGGGCCCTGCTGGGGCAAAGGAAAGAGCCTCCCCAACAGCCTCCATCTTTTAGGCCTCCCGTCAAGGGAACGGGCCTCCCTGCTGCATGATCGCCTCTGAGATCTAGGCCTCCGGGAGCTCACACGGGGTCCCCCTTATACGGCAGCTGCTCCGTGTCCTGTGCTCTCACTGCAGTCCCACACGCTGCTTTGCAGACAGCCGTCACCGCGTCCCTTTCCACGTTGCAGGGCCGGCCATGTCCCCCGCCGTCTGGGTCGCTCGCTATGCCCTGGCTGTGCTCCTCCTGGCGTCCGCGCCCGTCATCACCTTCGTGCTGGAGAAATGGGACCCGCGGGAGCCTGCGGGGCTGGAGGAGACTCGTGAGGGGAGGAACAGCGTCATGGGGAGGAGAGGGGCTGAGAGGGGGCGAACCCCATCAACCACCTGTGAGCGGGGGAAGCAGGGGAGTTGTCCGGGGAGATACAAGTGCCCAACTCTGAGCAGGTGTTGGGGAGACACCGTTGGTCAGTGCTGTACAATAGGCCCCTGCGGTAACAATCTTTGCCCAAACTTCTCCAGCCTCCAGTTTCCCCTTTTTTCCCCCAGGGGTGACAATGCCAGTCACTCTGCCCTGCAACCTACAGACCTCTGCTCACCCCCAGCCAGGCCAGGGCCATGCCGAGCTCTGTCAGAGCTTGGCCCTGCCATGAATTGCCCGTCGGACAGCCCAGCCCAGCTCCTTCCTTCTGTACAAATAATCCCTCCTGCAGAGAGGCGGTAAATTTAGGGGGAGAGGATGGGCTCATGGTTAAGGCCCTAGGGTGGGACTTGTCGGAGACTGGAGATCAAGTCCCAGCTCTGTCAGCGTCCTTGGGCTTCTCACTTCATTTCTCTTGGCCTCAGTCTCCATCTGTGAAATGGGGACAATAATTCTACCTTGTCTAAAGGGACCATTTTCAAAGCCCTAAGGGATTCAGGAGCACAAGTGTGTGACTGTGTCCTGTGCCCACTGCCTTATGCTCCTAAATCCTTCAGGTGCTTCTAAAAATCCCCTTCTTAGATTGTGAACTTTTCAGGGCTGGACCTGTCTCTCACTGAGGGTTCGTCTGCACAGGGAACTCAACCAGCAGGACTATATTGGTGTAGTTAAGCCACTACCATCACGCTGGGATACATCCCTGCGGGGACACCCTTATTCTGTAATCAGAGAGCTGTGGTCAGGGATCGTTTACATCACTTTCAAGGTGACATTACAATGGACAATGCCCCTCGTACACTGGAGTAAAAATGTCCCCACGGGGAGTTATCCCAGGATAGCTCTAATGGGTTAGTTAGACCAATATAAAGCATTGGATTCAGCTGTTAGACTGTGAGTGTAACCCCTGCGCCTAACAGAGAGATATCTCTGTAAAAGATCTAGAGAGAAGGAGGGAGAGGAACAAGCTGTGTTTGGATCATTATTGCTGGATAGATGCACAATTAGCATTGCACGTTCACAAGTTTTTGAAATTAGGGTGTAGTCGTTTTGGACGTGCCCAATAGGCTCCCTGTAGCTGGACTCATTAACTCCACTGAAAGCAAGTACTTAGGGCAGCTGCTTTGCAAAAAACCATGTGATCTGCCTAGTCTGGGAGCAGCTCAGCCTCTGGAGCAAAAAGCAAGCTTTTTCCCTCTAGCTCTGAATTATTTTGCAGCAGCGTAGTGCTACTGTTAACTTTCCAACAGAGAAACATGAGCTGTGTTAGTTAGAAAAACAAAAAGGGGAGGGAAAACTAACTTCTTTCATTTTCATTGTATGCCTTAAGTGTCATTGGAGTCAAATTATGTTAATCTTCCTGGTTCACCATCTCACGTCTTACTGAAATGTAATAATAAAGGAAAGGTCATCTATATTTTGCTCTTCTAAGTTTTTTTTATATTTTTATAACAGGATTTTTCTTTTATATACTTAATAATAATTAATTAGCTAATTAGTTAACTAATTCCACAGTCCAGCAGAGGAGGAGAAACAATCTCCATAAATTATAGTTAAACATTTCTGTAAGAAAGAGGGAAAAAAACCTTACAATCTTTTCACTCAGCAAACTATATAGAGTTAATCAACAAAGACTAACTAAAACTCGGGTGAACTCTTTCTGAGCTTTGAGAGCTCTGTTACTTCTCACTGTTTGTGAAAGTGACCTGTTTACATTTAATTTTGCTTTTATTCATACTTAAAATAATACATGTAAATTATACAGTAAAATTTAAGTTATTTTCATCATTATGAAATGTTAAAAAGCTAATTCCTAAAAAGTTAAGAAAAATCCTTTTATTATTTTTAAATTCAATTGTACAAAGGTTAACCCCAAGCAATCTTTGCAGGAAATCCTCTAATAACTAAATTCTTGCTCTCCATGTGTTCTTCTACAAAATTGTGTTAAAGCATTTGGAGAGGGGCGGTAACACAAACTCTAGCCCATACAAAAGTTACATGAGCTCTTTGGGGCAGGGCCTGTCCGCGCTACATGTTTGTACAGCGCTTGGCACAACGGGGCCCTAACACAGTCAGTGTCTAGGTGCTACCACAATAGAAATGTTAAATCATTACAATGAATGCAGGGCGGTCTGCTGGTAGGCATCCAGAGGTGGGTGAATCACATACACCAAAGTAATGCAATTGCTTCCTGCAGTAACTGCTTTCCAGGAAGCGAAATGCTTTCATGATGTTCTCTTGCAACCACTTGTATCTCGCTAAGGGTAACAAACGCAGTTTCAGAAACCCACTGTTTGGGACAAATACTTTTTGCTTGATATTCAGATTTCATAATTTCCCTACAAGTCACCAAGCCATTTACAGACAAGGGTCACAGAACTTGCAAATATACTGTTGTCAGTGTTCAGGATTTTCTAGCAAGTCACAAGATATTTCTGTGTTTCTTAGAGCCCCAGCTCCTGGAGTGTTGGCATTACGTGAGAATTTTGGTTTTTGTTTAAAACATTCAGTTTCTACCACCCCTGGTTGTGAAGTGAAGCTGGAAAGTGTGATCCCAAGAGACTCAAACACTAGAAGGCAAATCAAAGGATACAACATTTATAATTGCTTTTAAAAAACTCATACTTTTTAAAGCAAGCTTGGGATTTTGGGGGGCTGCCTCGTGATTTTTGTATACGTTGGGCTGGCAGCTCTAAACACAGCTCAGAGGACTTGGGGGCAGAGTTATTGATAGAAAGAGTAAGGGGATAGGAGTACAGAGTTCAGATATTTTACCTAATTTTATTCAGAAGAAACATTTTTATCCAAAAGGCAGACAGGCAGCATTTGCCCTGGGAATATTATGGTGTCCTACAGCACTTTGGGGCACTGTGCATTGTCCAGCTATGGCTCCAGAGATGGTCCCCCACTTCCTTGCTTCCTGGCCCCTAAGGTTGTGTATGATTTTAGGGAGCTCTGTGACACGGCTGCTCTTTGACGAGTGCTGTATTTCAGGAACTGGAGCATTAATGACACCTGTCCCTCTGCAGGCCGATGACCGCGTACGTCACCATCTCTTGTCTCTGGGGCCGTGGATGCTTTAAGATAAAACACAGTGATGTTACTTTTCTGCCAAGCTGGCCTGAAGCCAGAGAAATGGAGCCACATCAGGAGCGGTTCTAATACACATCTCAGTTGGGAAACACCAACGACCCCACTTCCTACATAAACCCCTCTGAGGCAAGCCGCTCAGATTTCCCCCTCCCCAGCCTTGGTCTGGCCCTTTTCTGCCCCCCACTTAGGACAGCTGGGATTTGTCTCCCTCGCTACATGCTAGCTTGCCCCCAAGATAGTGCGAGATTCTCCCTGTGATAGGGCGTTGTCTGAAATAAGGATTCTTCTGTGCTGCAGCCAGTTCCATTTCATATTTTAATCACTGATGTTATTAATGGTGGTACTTATAATGGTTATTTGAACTTGCTATTATTCTATTGTTATGTTGGCGATTGGGTAGCTCCCAACAAGCGTGTCTTTGACCTAGGGGCAATCGTGGCACGTTGTTGAAGTTGGTGGCTGTGACAGCCACCTTCCATTCAGGCTAAAGAAGGGAAGAACCATTAAATGCCCTTTTCTAGCGCTTCACTCCGTCATTAATAAAAACTGTGACTCACCTTGGGACGTCCTAGCCAATTCACCGAGGCATCTGGGGAGAAAATGACAGTAACGCATTGTCACTTGGTCCTTGTAAATGCCCGTAAGGGAAGACACCGCACTGAACACAAATTATAACCCCATTGTTCCTACCTCTCCCCAGTCTGGATAGTCTAACGCTTGGCCAGACAGTCTAAGCTGGGATCTGCCCGTCCCCCACCAATTAACACATTTATCCCCCCTGCCCCTATTTGTCCTTGTGTGCTGATGACCCCCAAAGCCCTGATACTCTCCAAAAGCTCTTACAGTGAATATGATCTTCAGGAGCGTTGCTGGCATCACACTGTACTTGTTCCCTGTGGGGAGTTATAAGGACAGGGGGTGTCAGAGATGTGGCGCGCTCTCTCTGCTTTCAGAGATCTGGCTGTGAGTAGATTTCCCCACGGGTGTCCCTGTTTCCCGGCTCTCCCTCGCACGCACAGGCCTGCTCTGAAATCATGGGCACTGCGAGTGACCCTGCTGGGTGGGTGTGAGTCCGTGTGCGGATGCGCCAAGCCTGGCTCTAAATCAGCTGCAGCCGAAGGTGTTAACATTGGGTGTTATCCACCGCAGCTAGATGGAATGGAGACTTGGTTCCCAGCCAGGCCTGGCCACTCCCCGCGCCGCCCCAGAAGAACAGACCCAGTTCTAGGGAACAGGCAGGGTTGGTCGGAGCCGCTTTGTGGCCGACCAGTCCTGATATCCCCCACGTGTAAACCGGGTCACTTTCAATCTTTCACACACCCAGGGGCGATTTTCAAACATGCTCACTCAGCTGCCTGTGAATTCAATGGGAACATGGCGCTTTGGCAACCCCTTCCTTAAGTGTCTCTTCGTAACCCCTAGATCCCATCCTGACTAGGGAGTACGTCCTTCCCTGGCCTTTTCAAATGTTCCTCCGCAACAAACAGACTGAACCCTGTCCCCCACGCCGCAGGAGAGCTGAGCTCCGTTTTGATGCTAGAGCGTCCGCCGGTCCTTCTGTGAGGCAGAGAGACGGGACCCAGAAAGGAAACTGAGAAGGGAGAGGGAATAATCTCCTCCTACCTTGATAGAGACACGACTGGAAGGCAGCAAGACAACGTGATCAGAGGTGTGGATGTATTTCCTCACGGTGGGGGGAGAGAGAGAGAGAGAGAGAAACTG
The DNA here is from genome assembly GCA_007922155.1 of Mesoclemmys tuberculata. Taxonomy (NCBI): domain Eukaryota; kingdom Metazoa; phylum Chordata; order Testudines; family Chelidae; genus Mesoclemmys; species Mesoclemmys tuberculata. Next base: position 37,631 of record VOCS01054216.1, read on the forward strand.
AATGACATGGCCCCAATTCATCTTTGTCTTGACACAGAATCCAACAGTCCTGCCTCTTGGTCTCCTCCACCAGCCCCACTGTCAGCCCCTCGGAGTGGTGTCCCTAACCCTCATAATTTTAGTGCCCATCTCGCAGCATTTGATGTTCTACGTAAAGCCCCAGGTCTGAGAGCTGGGGGATTCGGTGCGAATCTTGGCTTTTATTAAAAAGAAAATGTATCACCCTCATTTGGGGAGAAAATGTGACACAAGAGACCCCCTCAAAGATCAAATCCACAGGCAAACACAAAGAACCCACATTAGTGACTTGTTGGGAATCCCGTGAGTTTTAAGCCAATCTTGAGATTGTTGGGGGTGGCTCGAGTGGTTTGAAAGCTTGGGGCTGGCGACGCTGGGCCCGGTTCGCAGGGCAGAGCTGCGTCCATAACTCTATTTTCAGAGTTGTTAGACCCTGATTCAGGACACGACTTCGTCACCTCCTTGATCTTTCTCCCCAGCCAGCCTCCCAAAAACAAACGATGGATTTCATTGTGTCTTTGCTCATCTCTCTCCCCCCATCCCACCGGGTACCAGGCCACACGTGTCTGTACGTCTGATGACACCACTCGGCATCTGTCATACCCACCTTTCTTTCCCAGAAGATAAAGCACCACGGCCAGAACCAGGATGGCAGGGACTGTAATTCCCAGCAGGAGCTTTAGATCCGGCCCTAGGAAAGAGCCGCACTGTAAATATTCTGTCCAAGCAACCAGTGGCAGGTCCCTACTGGCTGGAGCTGGTTGAATCCCATGGTATGTGACCCCTAATGTCCTCATGAACATATACAGGAAACTCAGCCGCAGTTGTCTGCTGGGCAACGTTACTGGCTGTTATTTGTGGATGAAATTGGCTGAAGCTTTTCCACAATTTTAAACATCCAAACACAGTTTAACTGAAATCAAAATATTTCCCCAAACCCGTTGACCTGCAAGGACCTTCTTAGAGATTCAACACAAATAATTGTGCAATGAGAGAAAACACGTTGTTTTGTTTTGAATGGAAAGTTTTGTTTCATTTTGGTTTTTCAAAATACAGAAATGGGAGGAAAACAGCCTTTTAAAATGACAGGAAGCCAAACGATCTGTGTTTCTAACAGGCCTTTTTGTCTCATTTTGGTTCCGACAACCCAAACTGAAGGAAACTGTCAAGTCAAAATAAGGCTAAAGGAAGATTGTTGCTGAGTTTCATGAATATATTTTCATGAAAACACTCAAATTTTCTATACCAAGTTTTGAAAGAAATAGTTTTGTTCACAATTTTTTATAGAAATAAAATTAGATTTCCCCCCCGCTGTGTTGTGTGTTTCTTCCACATCCATCCTCATGGCGAGCACACTCAGACTGGGGGTTGCCCAGCCCAGGACTTGCCTCCCCTAAATAGTGGCCCCAAAATAAAGAAACGCTTCAGAATCATTTACCTTGGGAGGAGGAACCGCCGTCACCACCGCTGCTGGAGTCCCTACCTAGCAATACATACATAAGAGATCAGAGCCAACCGTGGCCCTTCTCCAGCCGCATACACTGCCCTAGCACAACTACACAAAGGCAATAACTGGCCAGTGGCAGTATGGTTAAAATGGACCTGGGTTGGCGCGGCTCACAAACGGACAATCAGTCAGCAATGTGGCGTAGTTGCGAAACAGGCTGACATGGGAGGTAAGACACGGGAGGTCATTGTCTTGCTCTGCTTGGCACTGGTGAGGCCACAGCTGGAGTACAGAGTCCAGTCCAGGGTGTCCCATGTTAGGAGAGGTGTGGGCAAAGTGGAAAGAGTCCAGCGGAGAGCGAGAAAAATGATCAGAGGCTGAGTAAACCTGCCCTGAGGAAATGTTAAATAAAATGGGCATGATGAGTCCTGAGAAAAGAAGGCTGAGGGGAGAGCCAAGAACCGTCTTCAAATCCATTTAGGGCTGTTGTAAAAAGGAGGGTGATCAAGTGTTCTCAGTGCCCGCTGAGCGTGGGACAAGAACGAACGGGTTTACTCTGCAGGAAGGGAGGTTGAGGTTAGAGAGTAGGAAAAACTGTCTAATGACAGAGCAGCTAAGCTCTGGAATAGCTTCCAAGGGAGGTTGCCAAAGCCCTGCACCGGAGCTTATTAAGAACAGGTTGGACCAACGCCCTGTCAGGGATGCTCTAGATTTACTCTGTCCTGGTCACCTAGTTGTCACTGTCCTGGATCTCATACCCACAGGAGTAATTCCTGAAGCTGCCCCTGGACACCGCATGGTCATAGCTGTTGGTGACTTTCTGCAATAAGCCCCTCTGGAAAGAAACCTCTCCATCTTTACAGAAGATGACATGAGTGGCTGGGGCCCTGGAGAACAAAGTGCACTAGAGCCACACGGAGACCACCGGCCAGGCAGACATTTGGCTCAGGTAGAGGGTGGGGGTATGGAGAGTGCCTGGGAAATGGAATGGGTCAGAGCTGTCAATCAGACCATCAGTGGTACCCAATGGGACAGCAAGTAAAGTAATGGTGGGTGGGTCTGTGCCACATCTCGGCTGGAGGCTCTGGTTCCAGCCCAGCTGGGCAGACGGGGGTGAGCTCTCTCCAGTGCCCAGGAACTTTATTATCCAGGATCACTTGGGCTGCAGAAGAGCCCAGAGGTTCTGTCAGGCTGGGCTCCCATTGTCCCGCACCGTGCTTCTCCTAGAACAAGGCGTCACGGCACGGGCATCCCGCTGACCCAGCTGGGGCAGTACGGCTGGGAGAGAGGTGACCCCGCAGCGAGGCCGGCCCCTCGGAGTTGGGGGCTGTCGGTGCATGGCCAACATCTTGGCCTGCCCCTACAGCCCATGTGGCGAAGTCCAGTCACAGCCCATGGACACTGGTAGCTGATAGCCAAGGAGCTGTGTCCATCCCTAACCCCTCCGGCGCCTGCTCTAACATCCTCCCTGTCCTGGTGCCTCTGCCACCCCCCAACTGGATGACGGACACTGGATCCCCCTTTCCCTGCAATCCCCGGGGCGATGGGACCCAGCTCTGAACTCGCAGGGAATTGCAGCTGGGCAGGTCAACATCTGCCGGCCTCCTTCCCCGCCCCAGCCGTGCCCCCGGCCGTGCCCAGGCAGCCAGCAAGAAATGCAGCCACCACTGAAAAGCTGCGTCCCGGCTCCGCCAGCCCCTGCTGGGCTGGATGCAGAGTCGCTGGGCGAAGCTCCCTGGCCCGGGTCAAACGGGAGCTCAGCCTGGGTGATCTAATGATTCCTTCTGGCCTCACCGTACCCCCCCCGAAACGCCCTTGGCTGCCCCTCTGAGCAGGGCTGAACACTCACACTCACACACACACTCACACTCACACTCACACACACTCACACTCACACACACACTCACACTCACACTCACACACCCCTTACCGGCGATGCTGAGGTACTTGGCGGGGCTGAGCTGGGATCTGCTCACCCGGTTGTTGCTGTCCTTGGTCTCGTACCCACAGGAGAAATTCCCGGCGCTGCCCCTGGACACCACATGGTCATAGTCGTAGGTGAGTTTTCGCGCTGAGACTTTCTGGGACGAAACCTCCTCCCCGTCCTTACAGAAGATGACGCGAGTGGCCGGGGCCCGGGAGAGCACAGAGCACTGGAGCCGCACGGAGACCCCCGGGTGGGCGGACGTCTGATTCAGATAGAGGATGGGGGCAGGGAGGGTGCCTGGGAAGGGGAATGGGTCAGAGCTGTGAATGGGGATGTGGGTGGCCCTCTGGCAGGGAGCTAAGCCTGGCTGATCTTAGCTCCCTTTTGGCTGTAACCTCTTGAACTCCCCATGCCCGGCCCGAGTTCCCTGTTAATGGTGCTGTTGACATTTAAGGCTGAGGTGCAAGATGCATCCATCGGCGGGGAGGGGGCATGAGCTCCAGGGACAGCCCTGCAGCCTTTAGGGGCTGGGAGCTGGTGCTGTGGGAAAGTGAATCCCTTGGGGTCAGAGCCGTGGTGTTTTCTGCTTCCCATGGCCAGTGCTCTGGGGATGTGACTCTCGGGCCCTGGGCCAGAGTAGAGCTGAGAGGCAGGGGCTGGCAGGACATGTGCGAGCCCCGCTCGGATCCCACAGAGCCCCGTCCGCCTTCCCGTGCCATTGCTGCCGACACTGCACTGAGCAGGGCACAGCCCAAGAGGTGGGGGCTGGGCAATTGGAAAGGAAGGGGTAAATGGGGACAGACAGACAGACGGACTCACCGGGAGCTGAGCAGATCTCCTGGCTGCTGGGACTCAGCGCTGGGAACAGAAAGGTGACATGTGTTCAGTGCCCCCCATGAACATAGGCCCTGCTTCCAGCCCCGCCTGTCCTATCAGGAACCCCCCCACCTGCTCCATGATGCTGTGTCATGCACTGTGCAGAGCCCTGACCCATGGGTTCCCTCTGAGTCCCCGATCCCATCCCCACCCAAAACACAGATCTGGGGTTGGATCCAAGCTGTGTGACTTGGGCCTGGCCTGATAATGAGGCTTATCCCGAGCCCGAGGCCCAGAACGTACGAATTCTGGGGGAATACAGAACCAGAACCCAGTCTGGAGCCCAGCTCAGTGTCTCTGGCCCGTTGGTACCAGGGAGCCCTGGGGCTGGACCCCAGTAAACCCCCACCCACCAATGGCAACAGCTCTGCCTGGTCTCTCTGGCTCTAGGCTGAGCGGGCATCTCATGAGCATCCTTCCCCGAGAATAGCCCGTCATGACTCCATGTGCATGGCGTGGTGAGCTGGGCCCTTTGACACACCGGGTGTTGGATACAGCCAAATGCAAGGCACATCTCACACCAAAGAATGCCGGCCAGACCCGCAGCCTGGGGCCAGGAAAGCAGGGACCTGGGAAAAGATTTAGGGGCCCTACGTGACTAGGAAGTTGACATGAGCTCCCAGGGCAATGCTGGGGCAAACAGGGCTGATATGCTCCTGGGCTGTCCCCTCCCTCCCTGTACAGTTTTGGTGAGGCCCATAATGGATTTTCTGTCCAGTTCTGGGGGCCCCATTTAAAAGGATGTTGGAAAAGTGCAGAGAAGATCCATAAAAAGGGTTTGAGGCCTCACAACGAGAGGCCAGAGGAGCTCTGGGTGTGTAGGTTGGTCACAGAGCCTAAGCTCCTTCCAGGGCAGAAAACCCCAGGTGCTGAGGGGCTCGACAATGCAGCAGAGACAGGCAGAGCCAGACCCAAAGGCTGGATGCTGAATCATCGTGGGAAAGGGGACAGCAGCTTCTCACTGTGCGGGGATTAGCCACCGGCACAGGTTCCCCAGGGAAGTGGGGGAGACAAATCCAGGCCGGGGCCTTTCTGGGAGATGCTTTGGTCAAACACAAGTTGCTGGGCTCAGTGCAGGGGAGCTGGGCGACGTTCTCTGCTCTGGGCTATCAGGGCGTCAGACTGGATGGGCTAATGGGCCCCCCTGGCCTTGAACTCTGTGACGCTGTGAGTGTAACCCCAGCCTGGGCTGACTGCTAGCCCCGTCCCGTCCCCAGCCCTGGGCTGCTTTGGGACAGTCCCACTCCCTCGACCATCCCAACAGCACAGCCCTCCCGCCACTAAAGGGGATTTCCTGACTCCCTGGGTGAGGGGCTGCTCCTGGTTCTGTTTCCTCGCAACCCCAATGAATTCACACAGGGGTCCCGGATACTCACCGGGCAGCAAGAGGCACAGACACAGGATCATCGGGGCACTCCCCACTGAGAATCTCCTCCAGCCCCCCAGGGCTGGGTTGGGAACCCAGACGCTCTCTCTGCTCTGACACCCAGTCAGGGCCGCACGGCTGAGGCAGCAGGGACACCGCAGCCCCTCGCTACCCTGCCCTGTCCTGTTCCTGCGTCTGAACGTCACCGCTCCCCGTTTCCTGTCCCTTGCACACGCTCCCGCCCACAGCGTCTCTATTTAGGGCTGGAAGGCTGAGAATCACATGCGTCAATAAAGAAATCTCCCCCGATTTAGTGACAGAGGAGTCAGCCAAACCCACCCTATTAAACACAGGCCGGGCCTGTCTGGGGGCGTTAACAATGACCACACCTAGCTCATCCACTGGACTCAAAGTGCTTTACGCAGGAGGGCAACAGATGGGGAAACTGAGGCACAAGAAGGTCGGAATGTGACTGGCCCAAGGTCACCCAACAGGGCAGGGCTACAGCCAGGAACAGAAGGCAGGGCTCCTGAGTGCCAGGCCAGTGCTCTGCCCACTAGGCCATACTGCCTCTCTTCATACCAGGGGCCAGCGTGGCAAAGGTGCAACGAGGTGCCTAGTGGGATTCGCTAGAGCTCCGAGGCGGGCCAGGCGCTTGACTCCTGTTGGAAGCCAATGAGAGTTAGGCGCTTCTCTCTGTGGGCTCTCTGTCAAACACACGAGGCGTCCGGCTGCAAGGCTGGCTCCTAAATCTGGCCCCAGGTGCTGCAGGACCTGGAGCAGCTGAGAAAGAGCAGAGCCCCCAAGCCGTCTGCCCACGGGTGTCAGGCCTGCCCTGCACAGGCAATGGGAGGTCACCCGCTGGGATGTTCGCTGTGGCTTTGTGTCCCTGGATGAGTTCTCGGCCGTCACTTCAGGGCCACGCGCTGCTGACGCTAAGGAGACAGCACGCTCTCGCCACTGGGTGTTAGGGGAATCGACTCCCTCCCCCCCGCTGCTCCCTCCCGGGGGCGCTTGGGGCAGTCAGTCCCCCTGTACAGCCGCCCTTGGCGACAGGCTCTGAGATCGAGGGCTGACCGTGCTAGGCCAGAGCTGAGCCGACAGCTCAGGGCACCGGTGACTTGGGGCAATTCACCCAGAGTTCCCACAAAGCCGCCCCCATCACGTCCCTCCCTCCTCTGAGGCCTGGGGTCAGGCCGAGCCTTGAGGAGCCTGGTCCCAGCTGACCCCAGACAAGTCCCAGTGAGAAACGAGACCCCAGTTTCTAGCCGGGTGGGTGATTAACCCCCGGGACAGACCACCCCGGGCAGGGGGGATTCTCCATCGCTGATGGCTTCAGAGCCAGGCTGGAGGCCTCCTGGGGGAGGCTTTAGTCCCATGTGAGCTCTAGGGCTCAATGAGGGTGACTGGGGGAGTCTCTGCGCTGTCCAGGGGGTCAGACAGGCAGAGCTAACGGTCCCTTCCGGCCCCAAGCCAACTCACAGGGGCTGTTTGTGTCCAGTGTGGGGGGAGCCTGGCTGGGATGGACCCGAAACACAGGGCAAGTGTCTGAGTGACAAGCTGGGAACTAGGCTGCAGGGTTTCATTGATCTCACAGGGCGTCGCACCCCTGCTGCGCCCGGACCCCGGGCTGAATCCTGCCTCCCTCCCCTCTGGCCCAAACCCAGGGCGGGCAGGGCAGGATCAGACCCGTCTCCCCCGCCCTGCAGGGGATATTGATGGAGCCAGATGTTGCGGGACTAGACAGTGACTGGCTGCTGCTCGGAAGAGGGCAGGGCGGGGAGAGTCGGTGCCGTGCGCAGCGGCCCCTGCTCAGCAACTCTCTGCACGGTCAGGCGGCCCTGTGCAGCCGCGCAGCGATAGAGCCGCAGGACGAGCCGACAGCGCCCTGAGCATCTGCAAAGACTCCTTTCCCTGCTCGGCAGCGAGCTGTGCTGGGGCCTGACCCCAAGCGAGCAGCCCAGCGGGGCGGGGGCGTCACACGCTGTGATGTGGGATTGAATAACCCGCTCCCACAATGTTATTTTTGTCTTCACACGTTAAACTGCCTCATTCTTGCTCTCTGTCCGCTTAGTCTGTTCTCATGTGGTTTCCAGGGGAGTTTATTTTCACAGTCGTACGTTTAAAGGCCAGAAGGGACCAATGTGACCATCTAGTCTGAGCGGCTGCACAGCCCAGGCCAGAGAGCCTCCCCCAGGGATCCCTGCATCGATCCCCTAACTTCTGGCTGTGCTACAGCACGTCTTGTAGAAAGAGACGTCCCCTCTCGGTTCAAAGGCTCCCAGCGGGCTCACATTTCTGAACTCTAAGGTGGTTGCGGCTGATCAATGAAAGAGGGGACGGGAGGAAGGGAGACGTTGATATGGGACAGAAGAAGCGGAGATGGGCCATGAGGTTTAGCTCCAGCTGTGGGTCATAATCTGACCGTCCCCAGAGGACGGAAGAAGAACATAAGTAGGGCCCTACCAAATTCATGACCATGAGAAACATGTCACGGATCGTGAATTCTGGTCTGCCCCGTGAAATCTGGTGTTTTGTGTGCTTTGACCCTCTGCTACACTTTTAGCTGTGGATGGGCCAGAACCCAAAAAGTAGAGGGTTTGGGGTTCCCCCTTTGAAGGAACCATTTTCCTGCCCTGATTTTTTCTCAGAAACAAAACACTTTGACAAGGCGCTTCAATGTTTCTGAGTCAAAATGCAGCTGGATTTCTGTTCCATGGAAAATCTGAAATGTTGACTTTTCATCCTGATTCCGGGTGAAAATAAAATGCCAATGGTCAGGATTTCCCGTGAGACAGAAATGCCTCACCAGCCCTTGAGGCGCAGATGGCATTAATACGGCTCTGGTAGGGATCCCTAGGTGGCGGTGTTACACAAAGGCTGACAGCATCTCTTCCCTGCCTGGGGAGCTGTGCACCCCGTCTCTGCACACATACAATTTAGCTCAGCGGTTCCCAAACATTTTCCCTGCATGACCCCATTTTCGGATGTGTTGTTTCCCACTACCCCAGACAGCATGGAAGCTCCCATTTTAAAACGGTGTCCTCCCAGCAGAGCTCACACGCACCGTACATGCAAGGGCACGCTGCAAGGGCTGTGGTTTCAGCTGCAGTCCCTGGGAGTTCAGAACAAGTGTGGGCGATCCCCCTCCAGTGCCCGGCGAAACACCTGCCGGGCTGGGAGTGGCCAGAACAGAGTGTGCCAGGCTGGACAGACAAAGGGACGGGGAATCTTTCCTGCACCAGGAGGTAAGTGTTTTCACACCATAACACCCTCCTTGGGGTTCACCTCCAGCTACAGGGAGTTTTCTTTTCCCCTTCTGTGTGGGGTGTGTGTGACGGAGTCCCCCAGGAACCGTGCTCTGGTGCCACTTGGGGCACAGCCGTCAGGATGCTGGCGCTTCGGCGTCTCTCCTTGGGTCTCCACATACCAGGGCATCTTCCTCCTGAATCTGGCCTCCCGGCTCCGCCTGAACGCCCTCTGAGAGTCCCCCTGGACGGGACCCTGGGGAGCTCTTCCACGCCCGCACCTTGCACTCAAAAGCGATTCACAGCCAAGGTGGAAATCAGAAGGGTTTATTAGTTCTCAGGATCACAGCGTAGACAGACTTTGTTAGCAGCTTCAATAGAAGTTACAGCAGCGACCACCTGGAGAGCGTCAGAGTCCCAGCCACCCCCCTGAGCCAACCCCTCGCCCCTCCCCAGTCTTGTCTCTCCTTCCCGGGCAAGGCGGCCACTCTTCTTGGTCTCCACCTGCCACAACCTGTTGCAGCTGGCTGAGCCAGGACAGGGGGACGTGTGGCTGCGGAAGCCTATCCGCCCTCCCGCAGCTTCTGCAATGATCACACGCCCGGGTCCCAGCACCGAAATACATGAGTAACGTATGGGGGAAACTGAGGCACTCACACAGCGCTCAGAGAAAACCCCAAGAATATCTCCACTTCGTCACAGGGTGTTTCCGGGTGTGGCTGCTCCTGCTCTGTTTTATCCCCCTTCCTCCACTTAAGAGGGAAAATTGGTGGGCAGGAGCGTTTGGAAATTTTCTCTGGTCCTGCGCGGTTTTCTTTTGCTTCCTTGTCTCCAGGGGCAGATGCTGTCCAGGGGCTGGGGCTGTTTCTCCTGTGTTGTTTCCTACCACTGGATTCCCCTGACTAACAGACCCTTCTAACCATTCATTTCTGGGGGATGTTGCGGGGTTTCCCTTTCTCCTTCCCTGAAGCAAATCCTGGGCTGCAAATGGAAACAATCTCTCAGAGCCCTCCACAGGCTCCTCCAGGATAGGGGCCGTTGAATGGACACTATAAAACGAGAGACTCCTCCCTTCTGCTCCAGATCCATCCCAATCGTCAGCGTCACACCCAAGTTCTGGATCAGCGCGTCGGCCTCCCAACCCTTGGATCTCCCCAGAGCCCAGAACCCCTTCGCGGGGGGGCTTTTCAGCTTCTCCTGTCTCACTCTGCCCCGCACAGCTCACTCAGCACCCCCAGCTCCCAATTCAACCTGTCCCCCATCTCCACCTCCCAGGACCACCTGCAGACCCACCCTCCCCACCATGATCCTTCCTGGCCACCAATCCCTCCCTCCCCACGGCCGTCAGGGCCCCGGAGGGGGAAGCAGGTCCTAGGGAAGGGGGGCTGTGTTTGAATGTTCTGCCATCTGAAGACACAGTAAGTTCGAGGTGTTGGTAATTCAGATCCAGAGTGATGGCGACTGGGGAGAAAAACAAGAATAGCCCCATTAGCCAGGGTCAGTCGGGGACCCCACAATCCCACAGGAAAGAGACTTCAGCCAACAAAGCCAGAGCGAAAGAAGAGTATTAAGTCTCAGTTCTGGGTGTTGCTCTGTAACTGTGTGATTGCTTTATACGTGGTTCATGGGCCTTCACTGGCGAAAGAGAAATGTCTTGGCTGTGTGATGCGGCTTGGGCCAGCTGACCAAGTACAAATCCACCCGCTTCCTCTGGAGATGTACTTAGATGGCTAGCCTGAGCCACTGCCCTGCTACTCCAGCCACACCACTATTGTTAGCACGCTAGCTCAAGCGGAGCTAGAGGGTGTTTATTTACCAGCGCTGGGAAGCTCGCTCCATATCCAGTTGGCCCATGATCTCAGAACTGACAGGACATGTCAGACTGTGGCAGAGCGCTGAGCAAGAACGACTAAGTCACACCAGCTCCCATTTAGGGAGGTAAATTGGAGATGGCTGGAGAAAACCAGCACCTAATTAGAGAACCAGAGATAGCTGCCAGCCCAATTAACCTGGGGCTACATAAAGGGCTAAGAGGAAGGAAGCCAGGAGGAGGGAGCTAGGAAGTGGAAGTAGTTTGATAGCTCGTCCCTCCTGGGTGCAGTTACTAGAAGGCAAAGTGTGTAAGGGGGAAAGGTGGTGGGAGCACAACCTGTAAATAAACCTGAACCAGTGGTTATTGAAGCCAAGGGTCTCCGACTGACTTTGTGAACGCAGCAGAAGCAGGGTAGGCTTGGTGGTGCCCTGCTACACATGGGGGCTTGTCCAGGACTATAAGCCAGAGTGAGAGTTTAGCATCCCGGTGAGGGAGGAGACCCTGCAATGGCTGGTGAAATGGCAGGTGGAGGTGCAAAAGGCTATGCAAAGCTTCCAGCAATCCCACCAGATGGAGAGTCAGGCCTTGCCTAGCTGGCAAAGCTGAACAGCTGGGAATACCCTTTGTAGGGTTCACTTCCCAAACGGGAAGCTCTAGGGGAAAATACTTTACACTAAGGAGATAACTATTCTACAAGCAAAATTAAAAAAGAGGGTTTTTTTTTTGAAAAATGAAGCGAGAAGGAAGTATGAACACTAACTGAAGCTCTATTGCGACTAAGGAAAAACCCAGTAAGAAAAATCACTAAGAAGAATATTTGCCAATGGATCTGCTAAGGGTCCATTTCAGGCCCAGGGTGGCTGAGAAGGAACTGAGGGCAGTTTGTCCACCCAGTGCTATATAGCAGCAAATCAGAGCACAAGACGGGGAACGCTCATGTTTGAGCCTAATGGACACTGCTACCAAAAATCTCCACTCTGAAGCAGAGACATGTAAAGATACCTACAGTGGAGTGCCCATAGGGAGATTACTCGAAGCAGAAAACTATTGTTAATGGACGACAACAGACAAGGCTGCAGATGAGCCCATAAACACAAATTACCCCGGTGGACAGCAGCACACCCTGCTGTCGGCACATATCAGAGGCCGCAGAGAGAGGCCTGGCACCTGGACTCAGACTTCCTATTTCTGAGCCATGCAATTCCTTCGTGGGGCTGATTTGCAAAAGTGTGTAAGTCTAGGGTCAGTGGCCGGCGGGAGCTGAGTTGGGGAAGGGCTCTGGAGGGGTGGGGCTGCATGGAATGGATTATGTGGCCACCCCTAGAGCCATGGGATCAGGGCCTGTCTCGGCGTCTAGTGGAACAATATGGGTGGTGGGGCCCACCAGAGCGCACCTTACAAAGCCCATATAGCATAATACAGTTTGGAGTCTCTGTTCATTTGAGGCACAGGGCCTAGAGTAAAAGGGCAGAGGTGCAGGGGGAAACAGGACTGGACAGGACTGAGGAGCTCCTAGCTGGGATAGCAGGGAGGTGATGTGTGGGGAATGAGGGGCACCAGCAGAGCTGGGTGCATGTGGAGAGCTGAAAATTGAGATGGCAGATATTCTGCAGGTCCGAACTGAGATACATTCACACACCTGCATGGAGGACATTTGCCCAGCCTCTCACTAATGGCTGGTCTACACAGCCCTGTAGTTTGCCCATAATAATCTGAACTGTTGGGCAGTGTAGACATAGCCTGGGTCCTGCCGTTCCCTATGCATTAAATTCACTCTCAGTTGTTAAGGAGGGTACTGAAATGTGAGCGACAAACTGCAGTGCACATTTATATCCTGGCCAGGGGCAGATGAGCATGACGGTGACTAAAGTCTATACATGGCCATGTGGTGATATTCCGATTTATCATCGTGTGAAAGCACAGAAACACGCTTACTATGGGTTTACCCAAGTACCTGATTCCAGACGCTGGTTCTTCTTCTCCTCCTCACTCTGTGAAATGGGAGGAGAAACCAGTTAGACACAGAGACGCACTATGTGATGCTGTGTGCCCCATGACGACTGGGGTTAGTTTCAGCCACACGCCCAGCCCCAGGAGCCAGCAGCTTGGATAGGAGCGGGGCAGGTGGTTAGTGATACGCACCAGCACGCAGGAGCCCTGGGATTGGCAAAGCTTCTCACCTTGATGGAAGACGTGTGTCTGGATTCTGATCCAGCTCTGCCATTCACAACCCTATCTAAGGGGAATTCCTTTTCTGTGTTACTAACAGCGCTTTGGAGCATCAAAGCTCCGCACTCCAGCTACAACTAGGGGATGGACGTGCCAATGACTGGAGCTCAGATCTGGGATCTGGCTTTGGCAACGAAATGTGGAAACGTGAGCCTGCATCTGGTCTCTTACTCATCTCCAGCTTCTGGGAAATAGCCCAGAAGAGCTTGCACGCCAGCAGTCATCTACAGAAAGTGGCTGGCCCCTTCCTGCTGCATCAGAACAACATGATTGAATTGGATTGTCAGAGGCAAGGTGACACCTACCTGTCTAATCCGACATGAGAGCCGGTAACCCTGTGTCTTCTGCAGAGCTCACAGTGCTGTGGGAGGACAGGGGTTACTCTAATGGGACTCAGAATTTGGCACAAACTGTTCACTCAGCCCTGTCCTGTGGCATCAGTGTGTCTGGATCAGCTCAGCACCATGTCCGACTGGGAGCCTCTGCCCAGGGGCCGTAATGGGGAAGTGGATGGACTTACCGAGCCTCTTCTCCAGCTCCTGGTACTCTGGGGAGAGAAGAAAAGGAGACCATCATGGGCTGAGTGTGGGTCAATCCGAGCGGAATCACATGGGGCTGTTCCACACTTTGGGGACATCTGCACTGCAACTGGGAGGGTGGGTCCCAGTTTGGGCAGGCAGACGTGGTAGTTCTGCTTGAGCAAGTGCGCTAAAAGTAGGGTGGCTGGTGGCAGCACATGCAGTAGCATCAGTTAGCTGCTGAAGTACCCAGCAGGACAAAAGCTATGGCTATCCACGGACCATCTTTGTACAGACAGACCCTCTCTCAAGTTGGACTTTCAGTTCCTTGGCCCCTTTAGGATCCAGCAACAGGTTAACTCAGTCACTTTTGAACATCGACTACCCCATTCTCAGGAGGGAGATTTACCTGGTGTTTCATGTCTCACTTTTGAAACTCTACAGGAAAAACCCTTTTGCCAGGATTTGGTACCTTCTCTGGGTGGGATACGGCGCTGAGCACGCCAGAGAGCTGGCAGAAAATATATGCACCCCTGCACTAGTGTGAGCATTCCATAAGAATCACCCCAAAATGGTGCCTGGAAGGCCTCCCTTGGCAAAGAACTGATGCCAGGGAGATGTCTTGAAGCCTGGTCCACAGAGCTCTTAGGAGTCAGATTTCCCTCTGGGTTCCCTGCAATTGTATGGCTTGCAAGTGCCAAATGTGACCACAAGCTGCAGATCAGGACCAAGGGTCATCGGCAGAGCTGTGGGGCTGGAGAGCATAGGACTGGGATAGCAGGGGGATGCCAGTCAGGATCGAGGGGCTCCAGCAGAGCTGCGTATGTGGGAGCCCATGGCTAGAAGTGCATGTGGCTGCGGGTGGGTACTGAGGGGACCAGCAGAGGTGTGTGCATGCAGGAAGCCCAGAAGTGAGGATAGAGGGCATTTTGAAGGTTAGAGTTGAGATATAGCCACAGAATTGCATGGAGGAAGTTTGCCCAGGCCCTGATTAAGTCCCACTAATCCATAGGCACTACATCCAATCTCCTTCACTAAGGATTATACTGAAATGCAATGCTTGAATATTTCCAGGAGATGGGAAGATGATCATGAAAGTCCATACTTTATGTGTGGTGATTTTCCTATCTCACCACAGCATGAAAGCACAGACACATGTTTACTAGGGATTATCCAAGTACCTGATTTCAGCCGCCTGTTCTTACTCTTCTCAGCCTCTGAAATGGCAAGGAGAAGAAAGTTAGACATAGGGATGTGCTGTGAGCTCCATAATGACTGGGGTTAGCCACACATCCACACTCCCAGCCCCAGTGCAGTAGCCACCAGCTTTGATAGGAGCAAGGCGGGCAGTTAGTGATATGCACCAGCATCCAGAATACTTGGAATTTACAAAGTATCTCACCTTGATGGAAGACGTGGGTCGGGATCCCGATACAGCTCTGACATGCTTAACCCACCCGTCTCAGGAGAATTCCTTTTCTGTGTTACTAACAGCAATTTTGAGCATCAAAGCTCCATGCTCCATGTATAACTAGGGGATGGATGTACAGATGGTTGGGGCTCACAGCTGGGCTTGGCAACAAAGCATGAAATGTGAGCCACATTCTGGGAGGAGGCCCAGAAGAGTCGGCACTCAGCAGTCATCTACAGAAAGCTGCTGTCCCCCTTCTCCTGCTTCAGAACAATGTGATTGGCATTGGGAAGATGCATGAACTTACCGAGACTGTCGCTCAGATCTCTGCACTCTGGAGAGAGATGAAAAGGAGACCATCATGGGCTGAGTGTGGGTCAATTCAAGCAGAGTCACATGGGGCTGTTCCAAACCTGTTTGGACCTCCTGAGTACGTAGCTGGGCGACTGCCCTAGCTGCTGCCCACACTACTCCCAGACACACTCCTAGTTTTGGCACATTAAGGCGACTGCAGGGCCCTTGATTATCCAACACTTATCTACAGGACTCATAGGAGCTGGCATCTTCCAACCCCCCAGCCAGCGACTTGTCAACAGTCCCCAGAACGCGATGCTCAGCTGTGACAGACCTCCAGTCCTGGGCTCTGCCTGGTGGAACGTGGGGCATCCTGAGTGGTTCCTTGCGTCTATTTTAACCAAGCACAAGACCAGGAAGTCTCCAGTGCAACTGCATTTCCACTGCTCAGTGCTGCCTCCCCTGTGCTACCTCCTCCTGCTGCCTGATTCCGATCTCCTGGAAACCTGACCTGCTGCCTCCTGATACCTGACTCTCCCTCTACCCTTCGGGATTGTCTCAGACTCTGATCTCCTGGTATCCTCACCTGGCCTGGCTCCAGGTTTCCAACCCCAGCTCTGACCACTAGACCTTATTGCCATGTCCCAGTTCTGAGAGTTTGTATGGGCCACTTAGGCTACAAGAGTGGGCGTGACGCTGGGAGGATGGATCCAGACATGCTAGAGTGGGCAGCCATCTTCAGGGAGACAACCAGGCCCTTTAGGCCCAGGTCATCCAGCTGACATCGGAGAACCACTTATTTTAGGAGCAAGTAAGACAGCTTCATGCAGAAAATCACACACTCCAGAGAAAGGCTCACGGATCCGTGTTGTCATACACATCTGCCTGAATGGTTTGACAGTAACTGCCAGCAATTCTATGTACTCCCACTAATCCATATGCACGAAACTCACTCTCTGTCATTAAGAATGATACTAACGTGAGCCAAAAACACTGCAGTGTTTGTATTTTTCTAGGGAAGGGTAGATGATCATGGAGGTGACTAAAGTCCATAATTCGTTTGTGATAATTTTCCTATCTCGTTATAGTGGGAAAGCACAAACACACGTTTACTAGGATTATCCAAGTACCTGATCGCAACCGCATGTTCTTATTCCTCTCAGATACTGAAATGAGGAAGAGAAAAGATTTAGACAGAGACACACTGAGTGATGCTATGTGCCCCATAATGACCGGGGTTAGTTACAGACACCCCACAGCCACATACCAGCCTTAGTACAGTAGCCAGAACCTTTGATAGGAGTGGAGCTGTTAGTGATACGCAGCAAGAGAGGAGACCTGAGATTTACAAAGTATCTAAATTTGATGGAAGACGTGAGTCTGGATCCCAGTACAGCTCTGCCATTCTCAACCCTTCTGTCTAAGGAGAATGCCTTTTCTGTGTTACTAACAGCGCTTTGGAGCATCAAAGCTCCACGCTCCAGGTATAACTAGGGGATGGATGTGCAGATGGTTGGGGCTCACATCCGGTCTTGGCTACAAAGCATGAAATGTGAGCCACATTCTGCGAGGAAGCCCAGAAGATCCGGCACTCAGCAGTCATCTACAGGAAGCTGATGTCTCCCTTCTCCTGCTTCAGAACAATGTGGTGGGCATTGGATTGTCAAAGGCAAGGTGACACCTGTTTATTTATCCAGACAAGACAGCAGGTAAACCTCCGTCAGCTGCAGACAGCTCACAGTGCTGCTGTGGGACTCGGGTATCTAGTGTGACTCTGATTTTGGCCTGAACTCTTCATTGAGCCCTGCCTTGCAGTGTGGATGTTCCTAGCTCTGCTCAGTACGGTGTGTGTCTCAGAGCCTCTGCCCAGGGTTCTCTCTAAGGGAAGGTGCATGAACTTACCCAGACTGGCACTCAGCTCGTTGCACTCTGGGAAGAGAGGAAAAGGAGACCATCATGGGCTGAGTGTGGGTCAATCCGAGCAGAGTCACATGGGGCTGTTCCACACTTCTTCACCCCTCGTGAGTATGTAGCTGGGCAACTACCCGGAGCTGCTGCCCATGTTACTCCCAGATACACTCCTAATTTTGGCACATTAAGTCAAGATGAGAGCCCTTGCTTATCTAACGCTCATCTGCAGGACTCATAGGAGCCCATATCTTCCAACCCTGCAGCCAACGACTTGGCAACAGTCCCCAGAATGCAAATCTCAGCTGTGACGGAGAACTCTAGTCCTGGGCTCTGCCTGGTGAAACTCCGGGTGTCTTGAGTGGTTCCGTGCTTCTATTTTAACCAAGCACAAGACCAGGAAGTCTCCAGTGCAACTGGGTTTCCCCTGCTTAGTGCTGCCTCCCCTTGTGTGACCCCCTCCTCCTTCCTGATTCAGATCTCCTGGAAACCTGACCTGCTGCCTCCTGATACCTGACTCTCCATCTGCCCTTTGGCACTGTCTCTGACTCTGATCTCCTGGTAGCCTCACCTGGCCTGGCTCCTGGCTACTGGCCTACTTCTGAGCACTAGACCTGACCACCCATGTCCCGTTTCTGACAGTTTTCACAGACCACGTAGGCCAGAGACGTGGGTCTGGTGCTGGGAGAATCGATCCAGCTCTCCAACCGCTGCCCTCTGGAGCACCAGACATGCTAGGATGGGCCAGCCGTCTTCAGACAGACAACCAAGCTCTGTGGGCCCAGGTGATCCCACTGACCTCGGAGAACCACTTATTGCAGGAGCAAGTAAGACAGCTTTAAGAAGAAAACGACGCACTCCATACACAGCCCACGGATCCCTGTTCTCATACACATATGTCTGAATGGTCTGACAGTAACTGCCAGCAATTCCATTTACTCCCACTAATCCATGTGCACTAAACTCACACTCTGTCATTGAGAATGATTGATACTAATATGTGCGCCACAAACACTGCAGTGTTTGTATTTTTCCAGCGGAGGGATAAATGATCATGAAGGTGACTGAAGTCCATCGTTTGTGTGTGGCAATTTTCCTATCCCATCATAGCAGGAAAGCACAAACACGCGTTTACTAGGATTATCCAAGTACCTGATTCCAACATCTCGTTCTTCTTCTCCTGAGTCTCTACAGTGGGAGGAGAAAAGAGTCAGAGAGAGATACGCACTGTGTGATGCTATGTGCCCCATAACGACTGGGGTTAGTTACAGGCACCCCACCGCCACACTGCCAGCCTTAGTACAGTAGCCAGCAGCTTTGACAGGAGGGCAAGTGGGGGCTACTGATAATATGCAGGAGAGCTGGGATTGACAAAGCATCTGACCTTGATGGAAGATGTGGGTCTGGATCCCAGTACAGCTCTGACATTCTCAACCCTTCTGTCTAAGGAGAATGCCTTTTCTGTGTTATTAACAGCGCTTTGGAGCATCAAAGCTCCACGCTCCAGGTATAACTAGGGGATGGACGTGCAGATGGTTGGCGCTCAAATCTGGCCTTGGCAACAAAGCATGAAATGTAGCCACGTTCTGGGAGGAGGCCCAGAAGATCCAGCACTCAGCAGTCATCTACGGAAAGCTGCTGCCCCCTTCTCCTGCTTCAGAACAATGTGGTTGGCTTTGGATTGTCAAAGGCAAGGTGACACCTGTCTATTTATCCAGACGAGACAGCAGGTAAACCTCCGTCAGCTGCAGACAGCTCACACTGCTGCTGTGGGACTCGGGTATCTAGAGTGACTCTGATTTTGGCCTGAACTCTTCATTGAGCCCTGCCTTGCAGTGTGGATGTTCCTAGCTCTGCTCAGCACGGTGTGTGTCTCAGAGCCTCTGCCCAGGGGCTCTCTAAGGGAAGGTGCATGAACTTACCGAGACTGGCACTCAGCTTGCTGCACTCTGGGGAGAGAGGAAAAGGAGACCATCATGGGCTGAGTGTGGGTCAATCCGAGCGGAGTCACATGGGGCTGTTCCACACTTCTTCACCCCTCGTGAGTACGTAGCTGGGCAACTACCCGGAGCTGCTGCCCATGTTACTCCCAGATACACTCCTAATTTTGGCACATTAAGTCAAGATGAGAGCCCTTGCTTATCTAACGCTCATCTGCAGGACTCATAGGAGCCCATATCTTCCAACCCTGCAGCCAACGACTTGGCAACTGTCCCCAGAATGCAAATCTCAGCTGTGACGGAGAACTCTAGTCCTGGGCTCTGCCTGGTGAAACTCCGGGTGTCTTGAGTGGTTCCGTGCTTCTATTTTAACCAAGCACAAGACCAGGATGCCCCAGTGCAACTGGGTTTCCCCTGTTTACTGCTGTCTCCCCTGTGCTACGTGCTTCTGCCGCCTGACTCTAATCTCCTGGAAACCTGACCTGCTGCCTCCTGACACTTGACTCTCCATCTGCCCTTCAGGATTGTCTCAGACTCTGATCTCCTGGTAGCCTCACCTCGCCTGGCTCCTGGCTTCCGACTCATTTCTGAGCACTAGACCTGACCACCTGTTTCCCGTTTCTGACAGTTTTCACAGACCACGTAGGCCAGAGACGTGGGCCTGGTGCTGGGAGAATCGATCCAGCTCTCCAACTGCTGCCCTCTGGAGCACCAGACATGCTAGAATGGGCCAGCCGCCTTCAGACAGACAACCAAGCCCTGTAGGCCCAGGTGATCCCGCTAACCTCGGAGAACCACTTATTGCAGGAGCAAGTAAAACAGCTTTAAGAAGAAAACAACGCACTCCAGACACGGCCCACGGATCCCTGTTCTCATACACATCTGTCTGAATGGTCTGACAGTAACTGCCAGCAATTCCATTTACTCCCACTAATCCATGTGCACTAAACTCACTCTCCATCATTAAGAATGATTGATACTAATATGTGCGCCACAAACACTGCAGTGTCTGTATTTTTCCAGGGGAGGGATAAATGATCATGAAGGTGACTGAAGTCCATTGTTTGTGTGTTGCAATTTTCCTATCTCGTCATAGTAGGAATGCACAAACATGCGTTTACTAGGATTATCCAAGTACCTGATTCCAACGTCTCGTTCTTCTTCTTCTGAGTCTCTACAGTGGGAGGAGAAAAGAGTTAGAGAGAGATACGCACTGTGTGATGCTATGTGCCCCGTAACAACCGGGGTTAGTTACAGACACCCCACAACCACTCTCCCAGCCTTAGTACAGTAGCCAACAGCTTTGACAGGAGGGCAGCTGTTAGTTAGTGATACGCAGCAACACAGAGGAGACCTGAGATTGACAAAGTATCTAAATTTGATGGAAGACGTGGGTCTGGATCCTTGTACACCTCTGACATTCTCAATCCTTCTGCCTACGGAGAATACCACGTACTCCAGGTATAAATAGGGGATGGATGTGCCAATGGTTGGGGCTCACATGAGGGATCTGGCTTTGGTAACAAAACATGGAAACATGAGCCATGTTCTGGGAGATGGTCCAGAAGAGCCTACACTCCAGCAATCATCTATAGAAAAGGGCTGGCTCCCTTCTTCTGCTCCAGAACAATGCGATTGGCATTGGATTGTCAAAGGCAAGGTGACATTTGTCTGTCTATCCAGATCTGAGGTAACACTGCGTGTGCTGCAGGCAGCTCGGATTGCTGTTGTGGGACTGGGGTAACTATTGGTGCTCCGATTTTGGCCCGAGTTGTTCACTTAGCCCTGCCCGGTAGGGTCGGTGGTTCTGGATCTGCTCGGCACCATGCATGGCTGGAAGATTCTGCCCAAGGGGCTCTCTTGGGGATGAACTTACCAATCGTCTTACGCAGCTTGTCACACTCTGGGGAGAGAAGAAAAGGAGACCATCGTGGGTTCAGTGTGGTTCATTCCGAGCAGAGTGACATGGGGCTGTTCCAAAATTTGGGTACGTCTACACTACAGCTGGGAGGGTGCTTCCCTGTTTGGGCAGGCAGACACGTGCTAGTTTTTCTTGAGCCAGGGTGCTAAAGGTAGCAGAGTAGCTGGGATTAGCGCTAACTCACGCAGAGCAAGCGTGTGTCTGGCTACCTGAACAGGGAAGCTCCCGCCAAGCTGCAGTGTAGACGTACCCAATGAGCCACGGTCTCAGAACTGACAGGATAAGTCAGACAAAACGGCTGTTAATGAACAACAGACAAGGTCCCAGATCAGCCCGTAAACAGAGCCCACAAATTGCCCCAGCAGTTGGCAGAAGCTTAGCTGGGGAACCGCTGCGTGGGGCTTTGTGGCCCTGGGTTCACTGTCCAACCCACAGACGTGGGGTAAGGTTCTGTCCTGGCTTTCATGGGAACACTGTGGGTTGTGGGTCCCATCACAGTGCACCTCACCGAGCACATACAGAGTGTAGTAGGGCTTGGAATCTATGCTGATTTGATGCCCTGGCCCAGAGAAGGGGCGGGAGAGGGGAGAAGTGGAGAGAACAGGACTGGACAGGACTAAGGAGATCAGGGCTTGGATAGCAGGGAAATGGTGGGTGGGGAATGAGGGACATCAGCAGAGCTGTGTGCATGCAGAGAGCTCACAACTGGGAGAGCAGATATTTTGTAGGTATCAACTGAGAGATAGCCAAAGACCTGCATGGAGGAAGTTTGCTCAGTCCCCAACTCAGAGATTGTCTACCCAGCCCTGTAGTTTGGTAGATGGAGTTGCGATTTGCAGCGCGCACCTAGGTGCTGCTCTGTAACTGTGCTGTGTGGATGCTGCTTGTGCACACGAAATGGTACCTAGCTCCCACTAACACAGCCCTCTTCAAATATAACTATGTGTGAACTAGGAACCTTTTAGCTCACACCCACAGCATCCACATGGGGCTGTTACAGTGCAGCACTTTGGTCTGCTTTGTTATTCACACAGCATAATTTGAACAGTTCGGCCTCAGTCCTGCCATACCATATGGATCAAATTCACTCTCAGCTAAGGGTGATATTGAAATGTTAGCTGCAGACTCTGCAGTGTTTGGTTCTTCCGAGGGCAGGGGGAGATAATTGTGAAAGTAACTCAAGTCCATACATTGTATGTGATGAATTTTCTAAGTCGTTGCAGTGGGAAAGCCCAGATGCACATTTACTAGGAGGTTAGTCAAGTACCTGATTCAAAATTGCTCTTCTCAGCATCTGAAATAGGAAGAAAAAAGAGTTAGACACAGAGATACGCTGTGTGATGCTGTGTGTCCCATAACGATGGAGGTTAGTTACACTCACATTCCCAGCAGCGGTGCAGATCCCGCTGCTTTGATAGGAGCGCGATTGTCGTTTAGTAAAACACCCCAACATGCAGGAGACCTGGGATTTACAACGCATCTCACCTTGATGGCAGACGTGGATCTAGATCCAGATCCAGCTCTGCCATTCTCAACCCTTCCGTCTAAGGAGAATTCTTCTTCTGTGTTAATAACAGCCCTTTGGAGCATCAAAGCTCCTCACTGCAGGTATAAATAGAGGATGGACATGCCAATGACTGGAACTCAGATCTGGGATCTGGCCTTGGTAACGAAACATGGAAGCATGAGCCAGGTTCTGGGAAGAGGCCCAGAACACTCCAGCCGTCATCCGTAGAAATTGACTGGCCCACTTCTCGTGCATCAGAACAACGTGACTGGCATTGGATTGTCAAAGACAAGGTGACACCCGTCTGCCTATCTAGGCACAAAAGCAGGTAACACTGGGGCTCAGATTTTGGCCCAAACTGTTCACTCAGTCCTGCCCTATGATGCTGGTGTTTCTGGATCTGCTCAGCGCCGTGTGTGGCTGGCCCAGGGAGTCTCTCGGGGAAGGTGTATGAACTTACCGAGCCTGTCATGCAGCAGCTGGTGTTCTGGGGAGAGAAGAAAAGGAGACCATCATGGGTTCCATGTGGGTTGTTCCAAACTCTGGGTACATCTACACTACAGCTGGGAGTGAACCTCCCAGTCTGGGCGGGCAGGCACATGCTAGCTCATGTCAAGCTAGTGGCTAAAAGCCAGGGTTAGCAGGTGCAGGATTTGGTCTATCTTCCCATGTACAAACCCACTCAGGCCCCCTGGGTATTTAGCTACAGCCACACTGCTATTATTAGCACACTAACTCAAGCAGAGCTAGCGTGTGTCTGGCTACCCAAGCTGGGAAGCCCGCTCCCAGCTGCAGTGTAGACGTACCAATGAACCAAGAGTCTTAGAACTGACAGGGCATATCAGACAAAACTATTCTGAATGAACAAAGACAAGGTCCCGGATCATGTCCTAAACAGAGCCCACCAATTGCCCTGGGGCAGCACGCTCAGCTGATGGCAGTGCCGGGAATGAGGAAAGAGACCATCACCCTAGATCATGTATCACAGTGGTTCTCAACCTTTCTAGACTACTGTGCCCCTGTCAGGAATTTGATTTGCCTTGTGTACCCCAAGGTTCACCTCACTTAAAAACTGCTTGCTTACAAAATCAGCCATAAAAATACAAACGTGTCACAACACACTGTTACTGAGAAAGTGCTCCCTTTCTCATTTTTACCATATGATTATAAATAAATCAGTTGGAATATAAATATTGCACTTGCATTTCAGTGTCTAGTCCATAAAGCGGTATAAACAAATCATCATCTGTATGAAATTTTAGTTTATAATGACTTTGCTAGTGCTTTCTATATAGCCTGTTGCAAATATCGAGATGAGGTGATGTACTCCCGGAAGACCACTGTGTACCCCCAGTGGTACACGTAACCCTGGTTGAGAACTGATGTATCAAGTAGAGAGAGGCCTTCACTGTTGCAGCCTGTCACCCGGCCTCAGATCTCCTAATTCTGGGCCTTTGTGGTGCTGATTTGCAAAAGCGTGTAACTCTAGGGTTAGTGGTTGGCAGGAGATTAACTGGGAAAGGGCTGCGTGGGGCTGTGTGGCACTGGATTTACTGTCTTCCCCTAAAGCCATGGGGTCAGATCCTGCCCCTTCTCCTAATGGAACAATGGTGGGTCCCTCAGCAGTGTGCACCTCACAGATCATAGTAGGGTTTGGAGGCTCTGTTCCTTTGAGGCCCAGGCCTAGACTAGGAGAGAGGAAAACAGGACAGAAATGAGAAGCTGAGGGCTGGGATAGCAGGAAAACTGTGGGTGGGGACTGAGAGATACCAACAGAGCTGGGGCTGGGGAAGGACGTCCAGAGCTCGGATAGCAGGGGGCTGCAAGCAGTGGCCGTGTTTGTCCCATTGGGACTCCCTGCAAAGCTCGGTTTCAGGGCTCCTTCCACTGACCTTGCATGTATGGTGTGTATGAGGGCGGGGATGTGGGGGAACAGGACTGAGGAGCTCAGGTCTGAATAGCAGGGAGGCAGTGGGTGGGGATTGAAGCCTGCTAGTCACTCTCCTGTAATCTGAACTGCTGGACAGTGTAGACGTAGCGTGAGTCCCGCCAGCCCATGTGCATTCACCCTCCGTTGTTAAGGCTGAAATGTGAGCTGCCAGCGTTTGTTTATTTCCAGGGCAGAGGGAGATGATCGTGAAGGTGACTATGGTGTGGAGCGTGTGCAGCCTTTTCTATCTCATTATTGTGCGAAAGCACAGACACACGTTTACTAGGGGCTTAGCCAAGTACCTGCTTCCAAGGTCTTCTTCTCGGTGTCTGAAATGGGGAAGAGAAAAGCATTAGACCCAGAGACACACAGTGTGTGGTGCTGTACACTCCCTAACAGCTGGAGTTAGTCACAGACATCCCACACCCGTTCTCCCAGCCCCAGTGCAGGACCTGGCAGGTTTGTCAGGAGCAGGGCTAGTTAATGATATGCCCCAGCACACAGGAGCCCTGGGGAGTTTCTCACTCCTTAGCCCTTGTCTACACCCACACTTGAACCAATTTAACTAATGAGGTGACAAAACATGCCTTGAGTTAAACTGGAGCTAGGATGTGCACAGAGCAGGCCTTGGGTTCGTGCAGCACGGCTAATAGATCCAGGAGACAGGGACCCCTCTGGCTTGTTACACAATGGCAACAGCACTGATTGCTAGGGGAGTCCCACCCAGTCTTCTCCACCTGGAGAGGTCATAAGGCAGAGGGCAAAGGAGATAGATGAAAGAGGGGATCTTCAAGGTTGCCCTTGTCAGGAGATCCCCCATCACCATGTTGGCATGTTGTATCCATTCTCTGCATTTCACCTGTATTTCCCTTCACTTGTGCCCAGCGCCCAGCAGAACGGATCACACCTCTCAGCACCACCACAACGCAAATCAATATTACTCAGTATTGAAACGTTCACAGTGGAATAAATTAGACGTGTGGACTTAAAAACCAGGGCTGCTGTGGCTATTGGCACATCTGACTGAGTGAATGTTATAGATGCATAGAGTTTCAGGCCAGACGGGACCATTAAACCATCTGCTCTGACCTTCTGTATATCACAGGCCAGAGACTCTCACCCAGTTCCCCCTGCAGTGAACCCAGTAACTTGTGCTTGGCTACAGCAGCTTCCAGAAAAGTGTCCAGTCTGGATCTGGAGCCATCAAGTGATGGTGAATTCACCACTGCCCTTGGGAGCTTGTTCCAGTGGCTAAGCACCCTCCCTGTCCCCTGTGCATTCGACAGTCACAAGGTTGGAAGCATCTCACAGAGCGTCATTGACCTTGTAGTGTTGTTTCCTTTAAGGAGAAAGAGCCACTGGGCACTTGTTCAGAGGGAGGGTGACAGAATCTGGTCCAGATTTGTCACTGCCAACCCGCCTCCCTGTCTCACCCACGTGCAAGGAATCTCACAAGCACCGACCCTTGGATTTCTGCTGCAAAATACACATTTGCTGACCTGTTATCAGGATATGTGAGAATGTGGGGGAGGTCAGGAATCGCTAGGGAGAAACCTGACTCCATCTCTTTCATTGCACTGAGCCCACAGATAGTACCAGACAGCCACAGAGCTCACACAACTCAACAGACATGGCAAGAGAGAGAGCAGGAGACCTACCGAGATTTAACAGAGCCTCCTCTTTAGAGCGTTTCTTCTGAGAGATCTTTTTCTTCGCTGTGAGACAGAGAATCAGACATCGCAGTGAGCAATACACTAATACAAGTGAGGTTAGGGACCCCAGTGTGTTCTTTAATTTAATTTATTTCCTAAAACCAAGACAAGGTCACATATCTGAACAATAAAATGCCCCCAGCCCGGTGCCCTCTAGGGCCAACTCTAAACACGTAAATAACGCAGTCCCATTACCTGCATATCCAAGATATGCACACACTCCAGCAGCAATGAGAACCACAACGAACAATACCCAGAACGCAGCCAGCCAGGGAGAAACACGGGGGAAGATGTCACCTGGCAAACAGAAAGCGCAGTGTGTGAGGTCCCATCCTGGAGCTGCAGGATGGGGGTTTGGCACTTGGTTTGACAGCTGTGTCCTGGCTCAGGGGTCCCCAGAAATTCCTGGGATTGAAGGAAACTTTCCCTCCACGCGTGAATCACAGAAACAGAGGGGAGCTGTGGAAACCAGAGAAGCCAGTGTTCTGTTACATCTGTTACGACATCTGTTACAAGAAGCAGGGCTCTGCTCTGCCCAAATCTCTCCTGCTGCTACAAGCCAGGGGCTCCGTGTTCAGCCTGCCAGCTCTGCCTGCTGGGTGTTTGGACGGTCACGGTCACACAGCCTCCCAGTTCTCAGCCACCACGTCCGGTCCAGATAAGTTCAGCAGAGAACAATTGTTGTCCTGGCTGGCCCCAATGTGTTATGAGATCATGGATTCAGAGATGTCAAGGCCAAAAGGGGCCATTATGACCATCTGGTCAGACCTCCTGTATAACCCAGGCCACAGAACCTCCCCCAGTGATCCCTGCCACCAGCCCAGACCTGGCTGCCTTGTGTTGCTGTACTAAGTGTTTCTAGCGTGGACTCACCCTGCGTCTGTTACTTCAGCACCGTCACCTTTATCGACCTCAAAGAACAACACTGAGTCCATGTTACAAGACACAGCCCAGCTCGTGACAGGCAGTTTGTCCAGAGCACAGACACACCCATCACAAACGGCCCCACAGGTCAGGCTGGAAGGGCATTTCCTGTCTCGGTACCAGAAACAGGCCCTAGCTGAGTGCGATTCCCAAGAAACCTAGGCCTGCCACTACCCTGGGGACCCTTTCAGCATGGGGGGGACTCACCTGAGAGGTGAACGGCAGATTGTCGCTCCGTCTCCAGCAAGCCGTTCTTCACTATGCAGCTGATGTCTCCGTCATCTTCTTCTGTGACGGTGACGTGACTCACAACGGTATACAGGTCCTCGCTGTCCTGCGTCACGCTGGTCACAATTTCCTTCGCCAGGTTCTTCCCGTTCTTGCCAACCCACTGGAGTTCGGGTTTGGGGAACCAGCCTACGGATCGACAGTCCAGCCCGATCCCCGGACCCTGGGGGCCCTGCACATCAATGAACACTGGAGCCACAGCTTCAGGGACAGAGAGTGTGTGTATCAGGAAATCGTAAGCATTATGTCATAGCCCAGCTACCACTGTATATAGGGGGCTTTGACTGGAAAGCTCCATTCCCTTATGAGCAAAGCTTCCCTGGGATCCCCCTCCTGACAATTGGGGAAATTAAATACCATCTTGCATTTCCATAGAGCACTTTGCCCTGAAGGCTCACAGAGGAATGGGCAGGGTGAAACTGCTACACCGAGATCACGTCACCTGCTGCAGAAATGCAGCCACTTCTGGGGCGAAGCCCAATAGCTGTCAGGACCATTGCACTTGAGTACAGAGCAGAGCTGCACCACCCCATACTGTGCCCTCTGGTGTCCTTCTGTCTTCACTGGGAAAGGTGCCCAGGCAGGGGGATCATGCTTGGATTTCTCTCTCCCTCTGCTGCACACAACCAGCCTCCCTTCATTTCAATCTCTCCCTAAAAGCACACGTGTCCTGCGGAGCCTTTGGACTTAGGAGTCACCGATAACGGGAAATGATTTAAAACAGCCTCAAGGCTTTGCATTATCACAGCGTTGGGGCTCCCCCAGGGTTACAGGAGGTTCTGGCTGTCCAGGGACAGTGCCCGTTAGTGCCACATCTCACCTGCGACCTGTAGTTCAGTCGTGGCTTCCTGGCTCCAGTCTGGGTTGTTCACAAAGCAATGGTATGTCCCAGTATCTGCCACTTGGAGCTTTTTCAGTTTCAGGGAGACATTCCCATTGCTCCACTCCTGTGGGAACAGCTCTGTCCGGGCCTGGTAACTCTCTCCTGGCAGGTCCCGGGGGCCCTCATCTGAGTACTCGTGAACCGTGATAAATCCTGCTTCAATTTTCCTCCACAGCACGCCCATGCTGGGCAGCCGGGCTGGAGGTGAGAGCTGGCAAGGTAACACCACATCTCGGCCAACTATCCCCACCACGGGGTGTGGGGAGCCCTCCAGGGAGAACTCTGCAATAGACAACCAAGAGCAGTCTGAATGAGAGGAAAGAGGAGGGGGCGTTGCTGAGCGGGGCCCAGTAGTCAGAGACACTCAGTGAATGTGAGGAAAGGGCATCATGGACCTAACAAAATTCCCTCAGTCGTGCATTGCTCGTAGAAGAAGGTTCCCTAGGCAGAGTCATATGTAGCGCTATTGAGTTACTCAATTACGAGCTCTTTCCACTGCCACCACCTTCTTTGATGAACCAGTTTCAGAGCCATGTATCCCACAAGGGCTGCTGAGAGGCCATCTCACAAAGCTTCTGCCTGGCCCGAGGGTATTGAGTCTTTGATCGATCTTTGGCCAATGCACGTCCCTTCCAGGGGTTCAATACGCAAAACAGAACTGGCTCGAAAGAGCATTCACCGTTCTGGGGATTGGTATCTGGAGGAAATGAACAATCTGAAGATGATCTACGTCTGCACAACAGCTGTGTCTGACGGGTCTCCAGGCTCGTCCGTCCCACCATGGGGCATGTAGAGCAATTACTGCCGAGCTGCAACACCTGACATTCACTGCGTGGCTACAGGTGAGGAGGAATAGGGTGAGATTTTTCAAAGCCGCCAAGGAGATACTAAATGTTGCCAGCTACTTAAGTGTTTTTCATAAAGCCCCAGCTCCTGAAAGCATCTGATTGGGTGAGACTCTCAGTCTGCATTTTTACAACGTCAGTTTCTAGCTCTAGTGTTTGCAGAGAAGAGCTTAAGACGGTGACCTGGGTGTGACTGAAGGCGCAAAAAACAAGGGAGGCAAGAAGACCGCAAAAGATGGTTTTGTTTTTTAAATATGATGCTTTTTTGCCCGATCTCCTGATTTTCGAGGTCTGATTCATGGTATCTGAAGGGTTGGGACTGGCAATGCTGCAGCTCCCATTCTTCCTAATGGGAACTGGGCACCCCCATCCTTTGTACAGCTACTAAGATTTCAGGCTTGCAGGCTGTGAGAATCCACGTCCCAAATGGGGCAGGTCTAGCAGCGCGGTGCCTTTGGGTCCCACAGCAGGACAGGAAGGGGTCAGTGCTGGGGGGCTCTGGAAGCCTCTCTCAGGGGCAGCAGGAGCTGCGCATCTTGCTGCAAGATCCGACAGTCCCACCACCCAGATTTAGGACATGCCCCAGTCACCCTAACGTCATCCCCGCCCCACAGCCTCTTGGGCCTGTCTCCTTTTACTCTGCAGGACTGAGGAGGTCCCGGGGAAGGGGTCATTGGGTCTCAGATCCCCCTACCCCAGCCAGGAGGGGGCAGTGTACATGAGGGACAGGGAAGGAAATAATTGGGATTCAAACGTTTTTACCAGAGAGAGAACATGGTGCCAGGAGGAGGATCCCCAAGCTGCACACACAGAGCTGCCACCGCATCACCATGGGGCACCCGGGGCAGGAACCTGTAAGGAGAAAGCAGTGATGGTTAACACCACCCCAACCTGTGTGAGGGGGGCCGGCAGTGCAGGAAACACGTCCCAGCCATCATCTGACCTGACCCGCTCTGCTCCAAGGCAGGGAACCTCCCCAGGACAGGAGGATATTTCACCCTACCCAGGTTCTTCTGCCTCCTGCCCGGGCCTGGCACTGGGAATTTCCACCACTGGGACGTGCCATGTAACTGGCTGTTATTTTTCTCCCCAGTAACTAGGGAGCTCACCCATTCTGTCGGCTTCTCAATTTTTGTATTATTTGCTTCACTTCCATCCTTGCGAGCTCAGCCTTGGGTTTATCACAGAGTGCAAATGGCACCTTCCTACGTGGATGGACAAGTGCAGGGACCTGCTGTTTGGATTGTGTGTTCATTCTGCAAGCAGCCCAACCCTTGAAACAGATTGTGATATTCCCAGATGAATGCCTCACAGCCTCAATTTTGTAGTGAGAGCACCCATTTTACCAAACTGAGTATTTCACAGGCAGCCAGGCCTCAAATTGGTGTCCCCTCCTTTGACACCACAGTGAATGGGAGCCTGTGCATGGCGTTTTGTAGTTGATGTTAGCAACGCATCTTCCTTTCAATATATGTTCTAGAATAACCCGCTACTTTTATTTTTGTTGGTCCCGGTTTAGGTCTTATTTTCAGTCTCATAATCTTGTTCAAACAGACTATTAACCTGAGCTCCTGTGTCCAGTTTGAGTGGAATAATTGTTTCATTCATTTTCATAGGCCGTATTCGGTCGCCTCATCAGGTTTGCTTGATCCCAGCACATCTCAACCAACTTGTCTTCAGCTGAATGCACTTGATTTTTCTGTATTTGGGATCTGTGGCATTTTGTTCTGTTTTTTTTGTATTTAGTACATGGATAACCCCTTCTGGTGAATTCAGCTCTGGGGCTTGTGTGTTCATAGTTTCTGCCGCCCTGCATATCTGGAAAGCTTTTTCTAAAGTTGGATCTCCGTCATGGAGAGCTCTCTGTCTTAAAGCCCTGACTTTAATGCCACAAATGATTCTCTCTCTATCCAGATACCATCAACTGTCACTGGCTTTACTGAGTATCTTTAATCCTGTGATATATTTTTCTATGGTGTCATCGGTTTTTTGCGTGCATGTAAAAAATCGGTGTCTCTTAAAGGTCTCTTTTCTTTTTTGGCATGCAATGTTCCTACAATTACTTAATTTCATGCTTTCACCCTCTTCAAACTTAAAGGTTTTATAAATATCCATTGTTTTCTCCCCAAAAGCATGCAAAAAAATCGATGATTTCACTTTATCATTTTTCTCTTCTGCCCCCGTGGCTGCTAAATACAATTCAGATCTCTGTCAAAATGTCTTCCAGTTCTGTGCAACATTGCCTGACAATCACAGGCTGGATATACAGGTTGTGACACATCCAGGGGTGCAGAAATGTGTTAGTCTTTAAGGTGCTACAGGACTCTCGTTGCTTTTACGTCCATGTTTAGCTTTCGTCCCTTCTTAAGCTAAACAGGCTACAATTGTGCTCATAAAACACATGCAAAAGCTTTTGTTTTTTCCCTCTTTGCTGGTCTCCCTGCTCCGCTTGCTTCTGCTTTCGCTTTCAAACACAAAGGTTCATCTCAAAATGACTGCTGCAGTCTCTTTGTCATTCGGCACTTCTGACACCATGGAATGATCTTCAGAGTTGTTAAACAACAAACCAGTGAGTGAGAAAGGACTAAAACTTTTCTTAAAACAACTAGAGAACATCTGTGGTGAACTGCTGCGCACGGCTACACTGTGTTCTGCACCCATGCTTACAGGGGCTGGCTCACAATTCCTGCATTCATAATACTGTCCCTTACGTGGAAGCATCTCTAAATTATATTCTTGTGCAAACATATCTCTACAACCAACACCCTGCTGCTGAGGGAAGTAGAGGGGGTAAGGGGAAAATCCTGGTTGATGCCCCAAGCTTTCTGGGGGCAGGAGGGCCCCATGTGCTGATCTATCTCTCTAGGAGGGGAAGGGTAGACCGTGCCATTGTCTCTTCAATGGGTAGGCAGCAGGTCTATGGGCACCCCATGTCAGGGAAAGCCTTGCAATGGCTTAGTCCAGCCCCACCCTTCTTGGAGCTCCCAACTTCTGCTGGTCCAAGAAGGGATTGCAGTCTGGTCCCCCTCCAAGTGCTCTCTGGCCCAGCCCCGGAGCAAAGGGTGAATATAGGTTTTTGAGTCATTTTATTAGCTATATAACCTTGTGCAATGCGGGACTGCAGCGAAAATGCGGCTTTTTTCCTGACAAATCTTTTCTTTTCGTTGAAAAGGGCTCCTGAAATCTTCCAATATTCTGACACGATGATTTAAAAAAAACCAAGCGGTTTATAAAAGAATGGAAATCCAATTCAAATCAAATCGCATCACGATTATGTTTTTCAGTTCAGTTCTTGGTCTTTGCCTCCTTAAAGGCCAAACATTTTTCATTGTGCTTCCCTTAGACTGGAATCGAAATGAACATTTTTTTTGTTGTGAATCGTTTTAGAATGAAAGGCAGGTTTTTGGTGAAAATGTTCATATTCTTTTGAAAGGCATTTTTCTTTCGAAACGTTTTTGATGAAACGCTCTTGATCAGCTCTAGTTTCCAGCTTATTTACAGGGCTCTTGTTCAGCCTAACAACACAGGGTAAAATATTGTCTTTCAATAGGAAATAAAGGCCAGATCCAAAGGGAAATAGACTGATTAAGGGCTAACTATTCTGAAAGCACCTACCAGTTCAAGCCCTGCTCTAAAAATAGCTGGGGCAAGTGAGAGACACAGAACGAGTGAGCATGTAGCCAGAGGACCCAAGAGTCTGTGGCTGAAGCACTCACCTGGGATGTGCGAGAACCAGGTTTGATTCCCTGCCTTTGATCTGGGCAGGGATTTGACCCCAGATCTTTCCCATCCCAGGTGAGTTTTCTAGTAATAAGCTGCATGGCAGAGGTAGACACCAAGGAGGGATTTCAAGGACTTGCTTCCAGGGGGGCAGGAGTCTGAGCGGCTTCCAAAAGTGAAGGAAAGGGATTAATAACGGGGAGGGACCTACCTTAAAGATTCAGCATGTCACAGAGGAGGCCATGCAGCGAGTGAGGGGTCCCAGAGCCACACAGGGCGCCCCGGGAACTGAAGGGAGGTTCTGGGGTTGAGGGGGAAATGGATCCCGAAGCTGTATGTGAACTCTGACCAAGGGAAAGTGAAAGCACCGAGGGGTATCTGTCACACATTAACCCAGCAGAGATATTATCTGGCAAGGATCCAGGGCAGGTGTTCAGTTACAGGCAGAGACACGGTGAGCAGTGAGGAGTTTATACGGTGAGGGAGCTCTGGTTCACACTCCCATTGGTTCACACTACCAGGGAAGGGCGTTTAGCCGTGAGCAGGTGTACTCAAATAGTGCTCCGGCCCAGGCAGCCACTGGGGGTGTTGGCAGAGGGCCGAGGAGCTTACACCCTCCACTCTGTTACAGGGGCAAACAACATTTGCCGTCTTCAGAAAGGTGTGAACAACCCGTGCAAATCGAAAAGCAGACTTGGAACTGGCGCCACACCAGCGTGTGCTCTGAGCCCGTAATAAGAAAGCAGCGTGGGCAGCCCCACCACCAGAAAGACGACCACAACGGAAACCAGCCGGTGAATGGAAAAGAACGTTATTGCAAAAGACCATTTTTAAAACAGCACTGACGCCGCCAAAGACAGGAGGGGTAAATACCAATGGGAAAATGATTTAAACATCCCGCGTGATCACCTCGCTGCCTCAGCTCCAGCTCCCCGGCGTCCCCTGACACCTCAGGAAAAATGGGGGCTTTTCTTATGCTCTGAGGAGCAGGGTTATGTGTGTGTGGCGGAACGGGCGGCTCCTCTGGGCCCTGTTTGGGCTCTCATCCCCCACCCCCCTTCTATCCTGCTCTTCTCCCCTCCTGTTTTCCCGCCCCCCATCTCCTCCCTTTCCCGTCTCCTCCCCTCAGCCCATTTCTACCCACCCTTCCCTCTGCCTGACCCCCGTCCCCCTCCCTCCATCCCATTGTCCCTCTCTTAGCTGAGGGCTTTTCCTGCCCCCCCAGCCTATTGAAGTCCTCCCTCTGTGACAATTGCCCCCCCCAACGGTTCCATGGCTGACTCTCCCCGCCAGGCTCCTTCCTCCCACAGCAGTTTGCCCAAGTGGCTCCCCTGAGCTCGCTGCCCCCAATTCTGATGTGTTTGGCCCATTCCAGCAGCCCCCCTCCCCACTAGGCCACTGCAAGTCTCCAGCCCACAAAGCAAAGGACCCCCCCATCCCTAGGGGTTTTTAAGGCCCGGCTTGACAAAGCCCTGACTGGGATGATTTAGTTGGGGTTGGTCCTGCTTTGAACAGGGGGTTGGACTAGATACCTCCTGAGGTCCCTTCCTCCTGAGGTCTGGGTATCTCTGTGATTGGCACCAGTAAAGCTGCCAAGACCCCCTAAGTCTCTGGTTTCTCTGTGCTGCGTCCCCCTCTTTCCCCCTCCACGCAGCAGCTGGCCCCTTCATCTTTATCAACCAAACAGCCGCTGCTCCCAGGGGCGAGGTGTGCCATGGAGCTGGGAGGGCCACTGGAGAGAGGCTGGTCTAGAAGCAGATCCAGCTTCTCTTTCTCTCCTGTCCTCCGCGCAGCTCGGGAAAAGGCTCTATTTGCTTCAGTCTGGGAGCACCTGTAATTCGAATGGTAAGAGAGGTGCCATTTGATATGTAAAAATCCACAGAATTATCATTTCAATGGTGTCACCCTTTGTGGAGGGGGGTTTTATTCTCCCCCCCCCCCCCGACACACACACACTCCCCAGCTCCCAGTCATCCGGTTGGTAGAAATTTTGATATTACAATGTTGTCAGAAATGGCTTGAGTTGGGCATCATTCGAAACGCCCACGAACACAACGGTACCGAAAATGACACGCCTACAGCAATTCTGTAGGCATAGATTTGAAAAAAAAAAATCAACCGTTTAAAAATTATACTCTAACACAGGCCACGTCAGATACACAGCCCTCCCAAAGTGAAATTGTGGCCTTCGACTGACAGCACTCATACCTGAGTAATTTTTTTAGTGTTACAGATTACTGTAAATGGAAGGAGCGCTTCATGTTGATCTTTTCATCACCGGCAAAAGGAAGTGGTTTGGTGGTATTGATTGTCAGCTTTGTTTATTATGTCAAAAGGGTTGTAATGAGGCACTGATTAAGATGTCAGCCTCCAGCCAGAAATGACTAGAATCCCTCCACTAATGATATGCACATAGTTACATAACACACCTTACAAAACATACTTAATTGCAACCCCAAAATAGCTTATTACAAAATCCTTGTTTTTACTTTCGCCTTGGTCGTTTTTAGACGTCAGTGGGGAGACGAGGAGCACCAGCAAGTAACTGAATCCTTGGAGAGTATCACTGTGGAGTTCCTGGTTAAACACACCGTTTGGTGCCACCTTACTTGCTATAAGAAGTGCACCCATCAATGGAATTTGAGAAGGTTGGAGGGGAAGTACATCAAACACCAGTAAAAAGTTGAAGATGCTGGGGCAAGTGTCAGCTGTGGGCCAGATTCGCCTTAT
Organism: Mesoclemmys tuberculata; assembly: GCA_007922155.1. Lineage (NCBI taxonomy): Eukaryota > Metazoa > Chordata > Testudines > Chelidae > Mesoclemmys > Mesoclemmys tuberculata. Next base: position 73,086 of record VOCS01054216.1, read on the forward strand.
ACTAGGTAACATGGCATGCGTTTTGAGAAGAACACCTGGTTTTTCTGCGGTAAGCCGGAAGCCCAAAGGCATCCATGAAGCACAGTTTCAACATGAGGCAGGTGAGGACTGTACGAAGCAGTCACTTTTAAAAAGAACGTTGCATGGAAAGTAAAATTAAGTGGGTGTGTTGACCCCAAAAATGCCCACTCATACCATGTTGAGGATCCTTTCGAGTGCTACATCAAGCATGCGTGAAATGTGTTGGGTCAAAAGGTAAAAGCAACAGAAACAAATACTGATTTCATTACAGCAACCTGTGCGAGTCAGCAAGAGTTCATAAATTGCTTGGTGGAGGCTCTAACAGATGGGAAAGTGGTGGCGATGGCCGATGCAAGGTCTAAGTACAGAGAAATAAGTGCTGTGAATTGCAGAGGAACAAATGCTTAGCAGAAAGGCTTTTAAAGCCCTTCTTGAAGCTGAATTGTGAGATACGGACGTGGTTTTTAGCGATCTTAGCCGCAGGAATGAATCAGTTGCATTTCCTTAAAAGATGCAAAAGACAAATGCGAAAGCAAGCGCTGACGTCAACGGTAAGATGAAGACGGTGTTTGCAGCTGCCGAATTTTTACAGGAAAAGCATTTTGTCCTGCAGCACTTGGGAGCTTCGGGGCTGATCCTAAACCTTGAAAAAAAATAATAATAAAGCCACCAGGCCTGTACTTCTTTCAGGGCTGCACCAGGGGTTGCACTGACTTCAGCACCGGCCCGGAAGCCCGTGGAGAAAGGCTGCCATTTAATTGCAAAGCCTCACGGATGAGTGCGTGAGTGAAAGACAGGGTCAAAAGTCCAGACAGGTGGCCGCCCCAGCCAGGCCACAGAGGGTGGCACTGTTGAAATGATGACGGGGTAGAATCAAAGGGCACATCCCTTGGCTTTCTAGCACTCACCTCCAGGAGGGGATGAGATTTTACTGGGTTGCAGCCCCACAACTCCCTCTTTGCCCCCTGTTCCCTGCCCTGCATGGGCCAGGGACTGCCCGGGGTCACTGGGGCAGCCTGGCTCTGCAGCTGAGTGGCCGGGGAGGGGGGGGGGGGAATAAAGCAGGTGAGACAGCGGGGTCCGCCCTGTCCAGACACCAGCTCTGCCCCGGGCTGATGCTGTGGGAGGCTGCGGGAGGGCAGCTCTCAGGGGAGGGTTAAGCCAGCCCCTCCCTTGTCTGAGAGCGATCGCGGCCAGTCCTTTCCCACGCCCAGCGAGCCGGGCTGCGCCCCGCGAGGGGGTCCCGGAGGCAGCGATTTGCAGCCAGGCGGTAGCACGTGTGGGATCGGGGCTCGGCTGGGGTGAGCTGCGCCGCCGGACCG